>JARJHM010000640.1:0-184112 GCA_033356055.1 Carex pumila | reverse complement strand
GCGAAAAAAATATGAACAAAAAGTTACAAATAGAAATACTTTCTCTTGAAAAAGACACATACAGCACATAACAATAACAAATTACCATCACACTTAGCTACACACGTGAGCACTAACAATAACAACTCACAGAAGGTCTGATATCTAAAGGACATTGCAGTTAATCTCGTCATAATCTCATCCTAGCTACTAATTTCAATTGAATTCTTTGCACTCCAGAGTCCAAACAGACCCACAGGCCACAACTGTGAACCATGAGCCAATGACCAATCAGCCCAGTCAAGTCAGGCGCTATTCTCTTTTAATTTGCTGTTGAACTTGAACGTACTTTTGTCCTGTACACTCTGCCTCGGTGTCGCCTGCGCCTTGGTCCACCTTGGGGTCCACGTGCCCATATTCTACTACTGTCTTGGTTCCTGTTAGTGTTTGGTAAATGCCCCCGGGGACCCAATCCGGACCGGTCCGCCCGTGCCCGTGCCCGGACCGGACCGTGCCCGTGCCACGGGTATGCACGGGTACACGGGCACACGGGCACGGGTATTAAACGGGCCGGACCCGGTTTTTTTGAAAAATGCCCGTGAGAACCCGGACCCCCGTACCCGTAACCCGTGCCCGTGACGCCCGTGCCCGTGAGCCCGTGCGCCCGTGCCCGTGACCGTGAGCCCGTGGCAGAATTTTTTTTTTTTTTTTTTTTTGGGGTGTAAAATTCAAAATTTGAACTCAAATTCTCCCCCCCATTCTCCCCATGCCCCACATCCCCACTTTCTACCCGGACCCCTACCCATTTTTTTTTTTCAGTTTTTTTTTTTTTTAAATTCAAATTTTAATCCCTCCAAACAAAATTCTATAAATATACACCCATTCCTTACAAATTTTCACATCTCTCTCAATATTTTCATCTCTCATTCTCTCAATCTCAATCTCAATATTTTTATTATTCTCCAATTTTAATTTTATTGTTAAAAAAAATAGTTGTTAATTTAACAAATACACAAACACAAACACGCAAACGGAAAGGGAATTACGAAGGTATTCTCGAAGATTTTCCCACGAAATTAAAAAGGTAATATTAATTTTTGTTAGAATACATTTTGTTAGATTAAATTTTGCTAGATTAAATTTTGTTAGATTGAAATATTGAATGTTAGATTTATTTTTGTGGAAAAAATTTAGAATTTAAATTGAATATTAGATTTAGTTTATGTTAGATTTATTGAATGTTAAGTAATTAGATTTGTTATATTTATTGAATGTTAGATTTATTAAATTTGTTAAGTAATTAGATTTATAAGATTTATTTTATGTTAGATTTGTTAGATTTATTTAGTTTATATTAGATTTGTTAGATGTGTAGTAATTAGATTTGTTTTGAATATGTGATGTTAGCTTTTATTTTTGAAATTCGGATTTATTTTTAATACGTTAATAAAAGATGTTAGATTTATTTTGTTCAATATGTGAAGTAATTAGATTTGTTTTGAATAGGTTAGATTTTATTTTTGAAATTCGGATTTATTTTTAATAGGTTAAATAAAGATGTTAGATTTATTTTTTTGAATATGTGAAGTAATTTGATTTGTTTTGAGTAGGTTAGATTTTATTTTTGAAATTCGGATTTATTTTTAATAGGTTAAATAAAGATGTTAGATTTATTTTTTTGAATATGTGAAGTAATTTGATTTGTTTTGAATAGGTTAGATTTTATTTTTGAAATTCTAATTTATTTTTAATAGGTTAATAAGAGATGTTAGATTTATTTTTTTGAATATGTGAAGTAATTTGATTTGTTTTGAATAGGTTAGATTTTATTTTTGAAATTCGGATTTATTTTTAATAGGTTAAATAAAGATGTTAGATTTTTTTTTTTTGAACATGTAAAGTAATTAGACTTGTTTTGAATAGGTTAGATTTTATTTTTGAAATTCGGATTTATTTTTAATAGTTTAAATAAAGATGTTAGATTTAGTTTTTTGAATATGTGAACTAATTGGACTTGTTTTGAATAGGTTAGATTTTATTTTTGAAATTCGGATTTATTTTTAATAGGTTAAATAAAGATGTTAGATATTTTTTTTTGAATATGTGAAGTAATTAGACTTGTTTTGAATAGGTTAGATTTTATTTTTGAAATTCGGATTTATTTTTAATAGGTTAAATAAAGATGTTAGATTTTTTTTTTTGAATATGTCAAGTAATTTGATTTGTTTTGAATAGGTTAGATTTTATTTTTGAAATTCGGATTTATTTTTAATAGGTTAAATAAAGATGTTAGATTTTTTTTTTTAACATGTAAAGTAATTAGACTTGTTTTGAATAGGTTAGATTTTATTTTTGAAATTCGGATTTATTTTTAATAGGTTAAATAAAGATGTTAGATTTATTTTTTTGAATATGTGAAGTAATTTGATTTGTTTTGAATAGGTTAGATTTTATTTTTGAAATTCGGATTTATTTTTAATAGGTTAAATAAAGATGTTAGATTTTTTTTTTTTTGAACATGTAAAGTAATTAGACTTGTTTTGAATAGGTTAGATTTTATTTTTGAAATTCGGATTTATTTTTAATAGGTTAAATAAAGATGTTAGATTTAGTTTCTTGAATATGTGAACTAATTGGACTTGTTTTGAATAGGTTAGATTTTATTTTTGAAATTCGGATTTATTTTTAATAGGTTAATAAGAGATGTTAGATTTATTTTTTTGAATATGTGAAGTAATTTGATTTGTTTTAAATAGGTTAGATTTTATTTTTGAAATTCGGATTTATTTTTAATAGGTTAAATAAAGATGTTAGATTTTTTTTTTTTTTGAACATGTAAAGTAATTAGACTTGTTTTGAATAGGTTAGATTTTATTTTTGAAATTCGGATTTATTTTTAATAGGTTAAATAAAGATGTTAGATTTAGTTTTTTGAATATGTGAACTAATTGGACTTGTTTTGAATAGGTTAGATTTTATTTTTGAAATTCGGATTTATTTTTAATAGGTTAAATAAAGATGTTAGATTTAGTTTTTTGAATATGTGAACTAATTGGACTTGTTTTGAATAGGTTAGATTTTATTTTTGAAATTCGGATTTATTTTTAATAGGTTAAATGAAGATGTTAGATTTTTTTTTTTTTTTGAACATGTAAAGTAATTAGACTTGTTTTGAATAGGTTAGATTTTATTTTTGAAATTCGGATTTATTTTTAATAGGTTAAATAAAGATGTTAGATTTAGTTTTTTGAATATGTGAACTAATTGGACTTGTTTTGAATAGGTTAGATTTTATTTTTGAAATTCGGATTTATTTTTAATAGGTTAAATAAAGATGTTAGATTTTTTTTTTTTTTTGAACATGTAAAGTAATTAGACTTGTTTTGAATAGGTTAGATTTTATTTTTGAAATTCGGATTTATTTTTAATAGGTTAAATAAAGATGTTAGATTTAGTTTTTTGAATATGTGAACTAATTGGACTTGTTTTGAATAGGTTAGATTTTATTTTTGAAATTCGGATTTATTTTTAATAGGTTAAATAAAGATGTTAGATTTTTTTTTTTAACATGTAAAGTAATTAGACTTGTTTTGAATAGGTTAGATTTTATTTTTGAAATTCGGATTTATTTTTAATAGGTTAAATAAAGATGTTAGATTTATTTTTTTGAATATGTGAAGTAATTAGACTTGTTTTGAATATGTTAGATTTTATTTTTGAAATTCGGATTTATTTTTAATAGGTTAAATAAAGATGTTAGATTTTTTTTTCTGTTTTTTATATCTGTTTTATTAATTCTGTTTTTTTTATTTCTGGTTTTTTATAATTCTGTTTTTTTATTTCTGTATTTGAAATTCTGGTTTTTATATCTGTTTTATTAATTCTGTTTTTTTTTAATTCTGTTTTTTTTATTTCTGTTTTTTTATAATTTCTGTTTTTTTATTTCTGTTTTTAATTCTTTTTTTGAAATTCTGTTTTATTGATTCTGTTTTTTAATGAGGAGTTGTCATTTTCTAAATATTTCAATTAGTTTTTAAATTATTCATTTTAATGAAAAATTACTAACAAAAAAAAAAAGTTAGAACTTTGCCTATGTTATTTTACATAGCCGGTCCCAAGCCCGAAATAAAAGAGGAGGGTAACTTTTATTTTTTAATCTATTGTTTTAAAATAAGAGCTTAATTATTTTTAAAATAATTGATTTAAGAAATTTTTGATTTATATTTTATTATAATAAAAATTATTGAGTTCAAATATACAACCATGTCAAATGAGTTTAAATTGGTATGAATTTATATTTATAATTTATTGGTTTTTAAAAAAAATAAACAGAAAAAAAACAGCAAAAAAAAACAGCAAAAAAAAACAGAAAAAAAAACAGCAAAATAAAACAGAAAAAAAAACAGAACAAAAAAACAGAACGAAAAAAAAAACAGAACAAAAAAAAATTGAACCGAAAAACCGAACAGAAAAACAGAAACAAAAAACAGAAACAAAAAAACAGAACCAAAAAAACAGAACCAAAAAAACCGAAAAAAAAAACCAGAAGAAAAAAATCAGAACAGAAAAACAGAAACAAAAAACAGAAAAAAAAAAAAAAAAAAACCGGTCCGGACCCGGACCGGACCGGACCGCCCGGCCCTTGGTACCCGGACCGTCCTGCCCCCGAACCCGTGACGGGCACGTGTATTAAACGGGCAGGGCAGGATTTTTGAAAAAAAAACCCGTGACGCCCGGCCCGTTCTACCCGTGTGCCCGTGACGCCCGTGACCGTGGCTACCCGTGCCCGTGCCCGGGTTTTGCCCGGACCGCCCGGCCCGGCCCGTTTACCAATCACTAGTTCCTGTTCGCTGTTTGGGAGCCCACAGCTGCTGTTCGCAGTCGCTTTTCCCCTGCATTTCTTTTCTGAAAGAGCTGGGGCCTGGGGCTCATCTCTGTCCGTTACAAAACCCAAAACTAGGAGCCAGATCATCTGCGACAATATCCGCGCAGCCATATGTAGAGCTGGTCGTTTAGTCCGTTTCAAGAGTTGCTGGAATGTGTAATGATTTGCTTTCCATGATGCTAATTTTTTATGAAGTTCAAGATACTCCTTTATTTGAATATAATATAAAAAACAAAGTTATATCCATTTAACCACTTTACTCGAGTAGTCGAGTTTCTATTACTTGATAATAAATCCAAAATTAGCAACATATTGTTAACGATAAAAACAAGAGAGGATAATAATTTGAAATTTTATTAGAAATCTAATATGTATAGTTCAACAAGAGATAGGCCGAACACTATCAACCGACAGCCATGATTGTTGACAGAAAAATAAAAATAAGACGGAGGGATGAATGATAACTTCTACTTTATTTTTATGTGGAAGTGATGAAAAAATTATTTGACTTATTTTTTATTTATTTAGGGACTTTATTTCTTTACGGAATAGAACTACAACCAAGAGCAAGATGGTTTGAATTTTTTTTTTTGTCACCATCGCGTACTGGGAGATAGACTATATTTCAAATTAAATTGTACTACATTTCATTAATTTAGTAATAATTCGCATTAAATTTGAGCTAATTAATCTATATCATGCCAGCGTGTTTCAGATCTTTATTTTCTGAAAATTAGCTAATATATTAATGCACATTATTTGCTGCAGATGTATATTGAGCTCCAAACAAACAAATAATAATAATTAGCAAATAAATTAGTAGCATATAATTTAATCCAAAAATATAACAAATGAAGAGTAGAACTAGGGTGTTCTTAAGCTCACCAAAGTGTTTGGTGAGCTTAACTCCAAAACCTATCAAATCGGTTTCAAATGACGAATCCGAACTGTTGGAACCCACCTATCTTACGAGTGATGCGTCTACATGTGAAAATTTTAAACATTCGAATTAATTTAGTATAAAGTCAATCGGTCAAAATCATAAGGTTAATAAATTAATTTTAGTGCATTCATTTTTTGAACGTTTTTTAACCGCTTGACTTTATATTAAATTAATTTGAATGTTTAAAATTTTCACATGTAGACGCATCACTCATAAGGTAGAAGGATTTCAACGGTTCGGATGTGTCATTTGAAACCGATTTGATAGATTTTGGAGTTAAACTCATCAAACACTTTGGTGAGCTTAAGAACACCTTAGTTCTACTCACAAATGAATGTATATTTAATACCATGTACCTGTAAATATGCAAACTTATTATTTTTTACTCCATTTATAATTTTTAATTCCCTTTAGATTATTTTAAAAGATATAGATATTAACTAATCAAATAAAAAATTGTATAAATTAAATTTGTCAAAAATTACTAGTTAAAAATCTACATAAAATGCTGGATAAAATAATTTTATCATTTACTAAATGAAAAAATATATGAAATGTAATATGAATAACTTTGATCTAAAACTAAAATCCAAATCTCTTATCATTAAAAATTGATGACGGCATGATGTCATAGTTTAATATGTTCATCCAATTAAAATAGCAAAGCCACATTGAAGTTTTAGTAAAAAAAATTAAAAGAGTATACATAACTCTAAAATCCTCAATAGTCAATACCCTCTAAATAACGTTAATCGCTTGAAAAAATAATAATAATTGTGCATTACGAAAACTAATCTTTAGTCCAATAATAAAGTTGATAGCTGATGTTTGAAAAGTCGTAGATTCTAAATTTAAATAAAATCTTTATAGATATTAAATAACTAGACAGCTTGACCTCAAACCTTTACTAAAAAAAAATATGTGCAGAATGAATAAAGCCATGTGGAATTACCAAGAGATGTCTCTAGAGGAAAAGATGAGTGTTTGGCAAATTTTATTTGATGATAATCACTCTTTAGTTTATAAATGTAATTTATATTATATCGGTATTGATATGCTTGCACTCTTTTTTTCCATTTAATAAAAATTGTTAGTGGACAATTCGTTTACTAACCATAAAAAAGAGTATACATTACAAATTAAACAATTCAAATATTGACTTGTAGTTTTCAGCAATTGTTTCATTCTAAAATATCCAAGTATATACTGTAATACAATAAACAAATACATTTTTAAGATGTATGGAAAATTGAATGGGAGATGTTAAGGGGATGAGTTAACGAAGATTGATATCAGATCTTTTTTTTTTTTTTAATACAATACAAACCATTAAATTTTTATTACGGCCCATAGATACGGAGTCGCCTAAGATCTTACACAGATTTTAATCACAGGATCTGTTCGGATATACAGGATGAAACGCGAACGAATTCGTATCCTCTGAGATATCTCAAATTTTGCGTGATTTTATGGAAAATTCCAACCGTTTAAATACGTTCTACACGAATCTCAAAGCACACAAATACTGACCCCTATATCACCCCCGAGTAGGCACCGGACACGTCAAAAGTTGAATATCTCAGAGGATACGCACTCTATGCGAACGGCCTTTGAATAGTCTTGTATATTTTTCTTAAAAAAAATAAATAAAGAGAACAAACATAGAGAGTAGAGACGAGGCTGGTGAGACAAACCAGATCCGCGACAATAGTTCGGTCCAGGATCAAAATACCATCGCCCGACCCTTTCGACGCTTCGCCATTTCCGCGAAACCTAACCCTCGCAATTTTCTCTCAAACCTAATCTCCCCTTCCCCTCCTCTCCTCCTCTCCCCTCTCCTCTCCTCTCGATCCGACCCTAATCCCCGAGGTAATCTCTCCATCCGATTCATCGCTCTCACTCGATCTGACCTGGCGGTTCTCTATTGATCGGAACTGGCGACGGCTAGATACTCTCTCTTTTTCTCCCCCTCTTCTCTTCCTATAGGTCGGTGAGACTTTAGGCGGCGCCGGTGTCTATACTTTCAACTCTCAAGTGGGAAGAGCGAGCTCGAAGAGGAAAGAAATACAGGACCTTAGGCAAGTTATTTTTTTATTTTT
This sequence comes from Carex pumila, assembly GCA_033356055.1. NCBI lineage: Eukaryota > Viridiplantae > Streptophyta > Magnoliopsida > Poales > Cyperaceae > Carex > Carex pumila. The sequence goes on along the minus strand of JARJHM010000640.1, from coordinate 176,206 downwards.
TATTTTTCGGGAATTAATGGGAATCATTGTGTATTTTTCCTTTTCTTTTTCAAATTTAAGTCTAATACGTGACATTAGAAACAGGCTTTGTGAAGGTCCATGTGCGTACGGGTCAATTTGATTATAGGAGATAAGAGTTAAATTCGGAGCTAGAATTGGGTGGTGTTACTTGTTTGAAATCAATTGTGCCCAATTACCAAAGAGTCCAAAACCATCTTGCTTCCAAAATCTCTTTATAATTTGATTGACTAATATCTAGATGTGTTCCAATATCCTAGGGCCTACATGCACCAAAAAACCATGACCATAGTACCAATCAAAGAGGGATCAGACGTCATTAACCTAAGACCTGATAGGTGTTCTCATGCTTAAACAAGATCTGATAACTCGGTACTTTTGGTTAATAAAATAGATGGTAGTTGGAGGATGTGCATAGACTATAGATAACTCAATTCTATAACCATCAAGAACAATATCAAATATCTATAGAGGATAATATTTTAAATGAATCGATAGGGGTTGAAATATTTTTTAAAATTGATTTAAGGTCAGGATATCATCAAATTTGTGTCAAGGAAGAGGATATTTACAAAACAACCTTTAGGATCCATTGTGGTCACCATGAGTTTAAGGTTATCCCATTCGGTTTAACCAATGCACCTGCAACTTTCTAAAACTTGATGAATGATGCATTTAAAGGGGAATTGAGAAACAATGTGTTGGTATTCTTTGATGATATATTGTTGTACAATTAAAACCTAAAAGAGCATGTGACCCATCTGAGTGAGGTTTTGAAAAGTTGGGAGGACACAAGTTGTATGCAAAAATGTTGAAATACACTTCTGGCATGCCTCAAGTTGAATATCCTGGTCATATCTCAAAAGAGGGTGTAGCAATTGATTTGAACAAAGTAGAGATGGTGAATTGGTCAAAACCAGAAACTCTCTAATTAGTTGATAGGATTTCTTGGTTTGACGGGATATACTGCAACTGCAGGCAAAATTAAAATAAGTGACACTTAGTTTGGGATTCAGTATTTCAAATAAGGTAGGGTTGAGTTCAAATTGGGGAGCCACTGCCTGCTTCCAATTTTATCACTTAATATTAGACTCCAATAATTGATGATAAACCTTATTACATATTTTCTTTTGTAGGGTTCAAGCAACAGTAACACAATGACCAGCGATGATGCAACTTTGATGTCACATGACTGTACTCATGTTGTACCATCCGAAGCTGAGATGACTGATGGCATCATCACAACTAATCGACTCGAAGAAATCGTCTTGGCAATAGCAGCAGTAAACTCTAATTCCTCTAAAGAAGGGAAACCTAGCTGTAATGATGCATCAGCACACTGGTACAACCTTGTGCATGCGGTAGCTGCTACATCAGATGAGACATCTATCCGTCACTTTGTTGATAAACTGAATGGACTTGCCCTAGTGAAGGATTGGGCCCACATGGCCCAAAAGCTCGGCAATGAGGTCACCACTGCTGTTGTGAGCGACGATTTTATTGACAAGCTGATTGTTTCACTACTCAACCTACTCAACAGACTCCCAATTGAAACTTGCATGCTAGCTGATGGAGGTATCCTCAGTGTGTTAAAAGAGCTTGGCACGAGCAAAAGCTCCATTATAAAGGAGATGGTTTCAGCTCTGCATGATAAGTGGAGACCTGCTGAGGTGGTTGCTGGTTCAAGCTGTCACCTTACCAACAGTACCATCCCAGAAACTTCAGAGTCAGTAAAGGACAGCCCCGAAAAACCTAACCACAGTGCAGATCTCGATATATCTGGTTCTTCCATGAAAGGAAAAAATGTGGAAGAGGGAGAAGAAGAGGAAGAGGCAGAAGAGCGAGTGGATAACCCTTCAGATCCAGTAAGCCCGGCTTATTCGTCAGACTCTGGCTCGATTCCTGATTCGAAGCCTGTGGTCTCTCCAACAGAGAAGGAGAAGAAGAAAGTGGAGACAGTTTATGATGATGACATGGATGCCTTAGAATTTGCACGCCAGGTGGCAATCCAGGTGGAAGAAGAAGTGGTCCAATATAGGGAGACACTTTACAGCTCCCCTGAAGAAGAGAGCCGGCTGGTGGAAGTTGATTTGCCATTGGCAGAGCCAATTGAGGTGAAAAATGATCAAAATGCAGTTGACCAGGTCTGCTCAGTCCCCCCTCTCAAGGAAGAAGAGTCGGGCCTAACTACTGGGACACGTGTGGAAGGTCAGGTCAAGGCTAGCAATGCTGATGGGTCTGGACTTGACCTGAATGAAAATTTGTGCACAGATTACGAGACCACACCTGAGCTGATACACGTGGCAGCCTCAAAACGTCTACCACCTTCCTCTTCAATACCAGTCTCTCCTTTCCGCTTTGGTGTTGGTACTGCTGCCAATTGGACGGGCACAGCTGCCGCCACAAGCGCCTTCCGCCCTGCCTCTCCTCGCAGTGGCACATATAGACACTCTGGTACGGGTACACCCGTTGCTAATTCGGTGGGCCTGAAACACAAATCCTCCAGCTGTCTTGCTTTTGAATTTGATTTGAATGTGGCCGAGACAAATACTGCTGAGGTGAATGTACCTCCATCTGGTGATTCTTCAACTGAGGTCAGCTCTGAGCGAACCAAGAGATTGAAGCTCGACCTGAATTTTATGAATGAAGATGAGGTGGTTGAACCACTACTGGCACAACTGCCTCCAAAATCCTTCGTCTTTCGGGACCATGGCCACTCATCAGCTTCCTCGTCATCTTTGAAAAATCAGGTAAAATTTGATTTTGATTTGAATGATGACGTGGTGCAAAATGGTAACAATGTCAAACTTATGGGATGGAATATGTCTGGTGGTACTGTACCGCAAAATCAAATCACACCTCCAATGTTTCATTCATTTCTGGGACCAAACGCTGCTGCGCCGTCTCAATTTGGATCTCTTTCTGTGCCCAGTAACCTGTATCATTCTCCCATGATACCTTCTTCGAGCTATGGGCACCATTATAGTGCAGCACCACATGTGTGGTATGGCCAGCCGAGCACGTCTTATGCAGTATCACCACTTTTCACCCCGCAACAGATGGTGGGCTCAGTATCAGAAAATGGGCCTTCAATTGGGCTTTCTCTAATGTCAGGTGACAGGTCGAACCATTTTCGTCCTGGTTTAGACTTGAATGCCAGTTCTGGTTCCATGGAAGTGACTAGTAGAGAAGTTGCGGGCTTTAGACAGTTCTTTGTGCAAAATCATGGTGGGTCAGTACAAGAGCCGGTGATAACTGCAACAGCACAGCCAGCAGTACAAACACCAGGCAACGGGGTGAGATGGAGAGAACAGGAACGTGAAAGGGAGACATTTAGTTATGGCTTCAAGCAGCTTATATAGTGCCAAGTGCGAACATACATAGTTTTGGTTTTGTTTGATTATTTTGTTTAAAATTTTACTTTGACCTAAGCTAGTGGATGATGATTGTTTGGCTTCTGGAATTATTCCTCTTGGTACTAAATAGGAGCAATGGATGGATCATCATATTACTGCTTGCTAGGAATAACTTAGTATCCACATAATAACATAGTTAGTGGATGTTGATTGAATCAAAGCTAATCTGTATGTTGGTTGGTTGTATTCCATGTGCAAGTTCCTTATGAGAACTGGACAGTATCAGATAGTGTCTGTTGTAATTCTCGGTGCATTGACATATATATGCCTGAATTTTGTAGATTTGGTAATATTGTTGTCCCAAGGCATTTCAGATATCTGCTTTCTAGCTGATGTTTTTCTGGGTATGTTTGGATCTATCAATAATAGAGGCTATTCTAGAATAGGGGCTATTTGGAATAGTAATGTGTATTCAAATAATATTTTTGCTATTCGGAATAGCTAGAATAGCTGCTATTATTTATTTCTTGTAAATATTGAAATAACTACTATTTGAAACTGTGAAAAAGAAAAAAAAAATTTCTTGGATTTTTAGTCCCGAAATGATAAAATTGATACTACTTTATATTGTCTTCATATTGTAATAATTCATTTAATATCTTATTTGTCTATATTTTTTCTAAATTAGTACCTTGTTAACATTATTACATGTCGGTTATAACTATTTGTTATTTTAAATTGTACAATCCAAACATTTTTACTAATCTTAATAGTACTATTTTTGCACTAATTTAAAAGTCACTATCTTTTATCTATTCTCATTTATTATTCTTAAATTTCGTTATTCTAACTATTTTAACTATCACTCAAACGTACCATCCAAATGTACCCTGTGTTGGAATCCTTAGTTTAGTTTTAATTTTTTTAAACTTGCTCATTGTCAGTTACAAGTATTTGCATGGAAGAATATAGAAAATTGTTACAGAAATACTTGTCATTTAGCAACAAAGAAAAATGAACTATTAATTAATTCGTAGAACATATCAAGTAGGAAAAAAAAAGCTGCATTGTAGGAAATTTGATAGTTCAGACCTTTTTTTATCTTGCGTTACAACTAGAGGCATGATATATCCATATTTATTTTTATTACGTCGAGGACAACACGACCAGCACCAGTTACTATTGCAAGCTCCTATTAGTACATTCGTTCAATTTTCTTATAAATTTTACCCTTCAGAAAATCTGTCAACTAATTGCCGCTTCAAAGGTTTTGGTTTTGATGTTTCATCATGAAAGCATATGGATCTAAAGAAGTTCACACAGTACACATCTATGCGACACAAAATTTTCCACTTCTATACAAATCAACAATAAACAAGTCAAATACCAACATAGGTCAAATACAAATCGTAACAAATAATACATTATGATATGCCAGAAATCAGCAGCAGCAAAACCTAAAAAATCTAATTCAGAATTACACCCTACAAGAACTACCACATGAAGTGCTTCTGCAATTCAAATCTATGGCAAGGGCCAAGTAGTAAATTCAGACCACCTATTAGGAAATTGAAACTAATTTCATCAGCAAAGCTACACAAAAAATAACTGAAGAAAAAGATCCAATATTTTTATGAAAACAACAGATGTGTATGGCCACATGACGGACCTTTAGCTTCATTGGGGGGTGAATTGCAATTTTAAGTATCCTCCCATTCAGACTTTGGTAACTCCCCTGAATCGACAATAACTACCTTTTTGCGAGGCTTTCCATTATATGTACCAGCCCCACCTTCAATTGCAAATACAGTATCCATGCCTTGGACTACTCTACCAAATGCTACATGCTCCCCATCCAACCTACAGAATCGAGGAAAAAGAACAACAATTGTTGTGGCTTAATTTGGATAAATTCAGGATTTTTGGGCCACCCATTTAATTTGGATTCAAAGGCACGACGATTCATTGTTCAATTGGCGAAAAGGAGGGAGAGTGCTCGTACCATGCTGGTACAGTATTATTCAGAATAAAATTTGCACTCACCAGCTTGTTTTGATAGTGGTTATGAAGAACTGCGAACCGTTTGAATCAGGGCCACTATTCGCCATGGACACAACACCTGAAAAAGAAAATAAAACAAATTTATATATATTAAAAAAATAAAAAAATAAAAAATAATTCACTTAGTGTACCATACCGGCATGAGAGTGTTTTATTATGAGGTTCTCGTCTGGAAATTTACCGCCGTAAATTGATTCACTTCCCTTACCATCACCCCGCAATATATCTCCACCTTGAATCATGAAGCCAGGAATTATGCGGTGAAATGGTGTTCCTTTGAAGTGAAGAGGTTTGCCCCTTGTCCCATTCCCTTTCTCACCTTTAGCCCATGGAAGATAAAAAATGATATAAGCAATTGAAGAGATCCTTTGTTCTTTTCCTCCATTATTTTCCAAAAAAAAAAAATGACAAGTACCTGTGCAAAGGGCTCTAAAATTTTCTGCAAAACCATCACAGAAGAAGTTAATTAATGGAAAAAAAAAGTCTAGTAAGAAAATGACATGAGGTAAAAAAAAATACCTGCAGTTTTTGGCACCACGCCTCCATATAATCCAATAACAATTCTACCTGAAATGATTTACTTTTACTAGTTCATAACACAATAAAGAAAATGTACGATAAATCAAAGAGAATTTAGTATATATTTATCTATAATGAAACAATTAACTTACCTAAGTGCTGGCCATCAATATCAACATCCAGATAGACTCGATGTGTTATTGCTGGCAAATTCACTATGCTAACATTTCTCTGCACCAAAATAAGAGAGAACCATAGATCGATCAACTCTGGTACTGCTACTGCATAAATATAAAAGAGGACCATATCCTGGTACCAGTGACATCAGCCGAATCAAGGTCTGTTACTGGTACTGGATTGCTTCACTGTTTAGCTTCTTTGGCAGCTAATTGCCTAATTGGACATTTTTCAGCAATTGAGACTAAATTTAGCTTCAGAATAGGGCTAATCGGACTATATAAAGTTAACAAGCTTTTGCATTTGAATCCTTGTTTCGAAAGTGCGAGAAATTAAAATACTAAAAATTAATAAAAATTACGTCTTTGCGGGAGATCACGAACACGATAAGGAAAATTCCCAGGAGAAGCAGCACGGCGACTGTTTTCTTAAACATCATATTCTTCCCGGCCATTCACATTATCTCTTCGATCTCTCTCGTCTTTCGATTGAAACTACTCAAATCTATGTAGTCGGAATGGCTCTGTTCAGTAATGGAGATCAAACGACAGACATCTCGTGAGGCAAGGCCGAAGAGAGAGAAAAAATAACATGGGCTATTGTTGTTTTGGGTCGTTATAGGCCTTGGAGCCCCTTGGGCTTACATTTGAAGATGGTATTTTATATATTAGCCCAACCAGTGTAGACTGGATTTCATAATGCTTTCTCCTCTCTTTCATTTCTAACAATATTTTTATAATAAGTATCTGATCTGTTATGTATTTGTATCTGTCTAATATCTAATATGTCTATATTCAGAAAATTAAAAAGAATATGAATATAGTCTTACACTGTCGGCTCCGTTTTACCTACTATGAGAACACCTTGCTTAGCTTAACAAAAAGAAGGCGTTGAGCCGTTGATTGAAAAGTAACATTTTACTGTTTTCTGTGATAAGGGTTTATATGGGTGTGATAATGGTACACTGATGACGTGCATTGGAGGTTAGATCATAGATTAATAACAAAATCCAGGATGTAAAATTGTCAGAGTCATGATTGAGGGCAGAATTATCTTAATTTGTATAACAAATTTGTTCTTACTTTTCACAATTATGCCTCCTTTTGCTACATAATATTTAATTTAATCATGATTAAGCGGCCACAACTCATGCAGCGTATATTCTTACTGCTATTTATACCGATTTTTTTTATTAATATCCAAAGAAAATTCTCTTTTATCTCGTGGTTTTACCTTGATAAAAATGCAAAAAAGTACAATTTTTTGTGGGGAATCATAACTTCGATACATTTTATGCAAGAACAAAATTTACAAATATGCACATATTTTACAAATATTTTAAAAAATGTCCAAACCGGAGAATTATTTTCCAGATTAAGAACCTGGATTTGAAAAATAGCTCTCCGGCTTCTCAAATCCTATTTATGGGATATAATCTCTCGGTTTAGGGATTTTTTTTTAAACAAATAGAAGATGTTATGATTTATTTATTTTTTGTATGGAAATATTAGAAATATTTTTATATTTCTTTGAAAATAGATGAAATATTGTAATTTAATTTATTAGAAATATTGCGATAAATAACCCTTATCGACATTTTTCAGGATGAATTTTTTGCGGTTGTAAGAAAAATTAAAATATTTCTTTGTCTTACTGAATTTTTTTTTTATGAATCTGAGTTATTGATCCTGATTCAAAAGTCATTTTTGGTTAAAAAAATTATCATGGCTCTTCTAGTATTCAAATTTTAGGTAATTCATCTATTTTGAAAAAAATAATTTGTAGTTACATAATGTAATAAATTATTTTTTCAAAAATAGACTGAGTATCTTACAATTTGAATGTACTAAAAGGACATTTTATGAGACTAGTTTCTAAATTGTATTTGTGACATATGGTGTAATATTTGAATGAATATGTTTTACTTCTAAATTCATTTATGAGAAATCACATTAGTATAAAGCTCACGTTTAATTTATATAAGATTTACCTTTAATTTATACATGATTCTTCCTCTTGACTGAACAAGCTGAACCTTTTAATTTTCATGAAAAACAAATTTTGTATAAGGTTCATATTTAATTTTGTACATGATTCATCCTTGACCGAACAAGCTAAACCTCTTTAATTTTCTAAAAGATATAAATTTTGTATATATTTCATCTTTAAATTTGTATATAGTATTATAGTTCATCCTTGATCGAACAAGCTGAACCTCTATAACTTATAAATATACCAAAAGTTTATGAGGTTCATCTTTAATTATTTTTCTAAAATATAAAATATGAAATATGAAAGAATTATTATCTCATGATTTTATCTATCCTCTGAAAGACTAAAGTTAATAAAATTTGGCCTTCGGCTCTTTAGCTTAAAAATTAGGTTTTACCCTTTGTTAAAACAAATATGAATCAATATATATATAAAATTTAGTTTTACTAGTGCGAACTCTGTACAATTTTCTAGTGGAATGTACGAACAACGTATAAAAATTATAGGAAAAGACGAAAGTTAAAATTAAGCATGCAACATAAAAAGATTATAGAATTGACATAAAATATTTCATTCATGAATTTAATTCCCTGTTGCAACTTTGTCCTTCTCTTTTCTCTGTTTTCATTATTTTAATTAAAAGTTCAATGCACAAGTGACAAGAGAGGATCTCAATATACCTGTACAGAAACTTGTGATCTTAACAGCTTTATCAGTCAGTTAGCTTTTGTAGTGATTTTTAAGGCTTTTTTGTGTGCCTATCTTGATTGTTAGATTAATGAATTGATTATATCTTCATGTGCTGAGAAATAAAGTCGGATCCTATGAGAAAATTCTTGAAAAGAATGGGAGTATTGATGTCTGATGATGAGCAGAGTTAAAATGTTTGTTTTAATTTTGTGTTTTAATTATATCTCACATTTTTATCTTGATTTTTAAAATTCAAGTAATTAATAAGAAATGTTCAACATAATTTCTATATTAAAATGTATTTTAGGGTCAAATTTTATATTTCTTTTAAAAGTGCAAAATAGTAATTTTGTACCTATCTACAAAAACAATAAATGTTTTTTTTGAAAAAGTATAAAATTTGTTCTTCAAGCACATTTTAATATAGAAATTATGTTGAAGAGTTTAAATCGAATATTTAATTAGACTTTCAAAATAAATATAAGAATACATGATTGATATAAAATCAACTCCAAAACCTATCGAATTGACTTCAAACGGTGAATCCAAACCTTTCAAAGCAATATACTTCATTAGTTGTGCGTTTACATGTAAAATTTATAACTTTTTAAAATTTATTTGGTATCAAGTTAAGCGGTCAAATGTGTTAATTTTTAAGTTAATTTTAATACATTCATTTTTCAATTTTTTTACCGCTTGATTTGATACTAAAATAACTAAAAAATATAAAAAGTTTGTATATAAATGCATCACTCATAAAGTAATTGGGTTGAACAGTTTGAATTATAGTAATTTGAAGTCTATTCAATCAATTTTGAAATTAGTGTCATGTGACACCAATATTATACTAGCTGGATTCATAATTGACACACCAAAACAATAAGATATTTTAACTCTAGCAAAATATATGAATTAAATTTTCTTTCAAGATCTTGCTTTCCTCTTATTATGAAGTAATTAAAGATCTTGTTAACTGCAAACGCTAGCTCTCTTGTGAAAACCAATACAATATGTGCTTATCACCCGTGGTAGAATTCAGATCAGTTGAAATTTTAAAGAGAATTTCAGAATCCCTGCAATTCCAAACTCTTCCTATCTCTCTCCTCTCTTTTCTTTCTCTCCCATCAAAGAGTCAATATTTTTTTTATTTTGAGAAAAACCCGTAGGTAACTTTCTTTCAATATTCGCTGGTTATTTTGGCAGATTCTGACATCTTACCTAACATTTAGATCTTATCATTGTTGGTTGCTTGTTTGGTTGGTACAACGACGAACATTATTTGATTAAAAACAAGGCAAAACAAGGAGAGAATCATAAAACGAAATCTTGGAGTTAATGGTGGATCTGCTTATCAAGCTATCAAAAGCACATGCCATGCTATATTTTATTTTTCACCAACATTTAAGATATCAGAAATCCACATGCCTCGCAATGCATGTGCTGCTCAATGTCCTTGCCACATGTTAATTATTCATAAATTACATTATAGGTTAGAAAGCTATTTTATGTTTATCCCAACTTTTTATGAAAAATAAAAATAAAATAAGTATTGGTTCAATGTATACAGTCAAAGATAAGATCCATAAATCTAAATTTTCCTAGAAATAAAATAAAATTAGTCTGTCATATTCAAAACTACTAATACAAACAATTTAATCAAATATTTTTTTTGTGGATAAAAAGAACAAAAGTTACATATATAAGATAACGATGGCACAATAATATCCATGATATAGACAAAAATGAAAAAAAATCATCATGACCCCACATAATTGATAATTTTAGCTTCGAATTTTCTCTCTATTTTTTTTCCCCACATATTGCTAAATATGAAAGACAAAAAGAAAAAAAAAAGGAAGACATTCTAGAAATTTTCTGAAATAGTGTGAAGGACTAGAGTATGTGCATCAGTATAATTATCTGAGATATCTCAAAACTCGGAGTTTTTTTTTTGTGAAATCAGAAGTAGATACTTCTGACTTTATAAAATTCAAGAATATATTTTATTTTGAGTCTTTGTCAAAAAAAAAAATACAAAAGTATATTTAAACATAAAAAAATATAAATTTTTGACGATATCTGAGAATTCTCCTCCAAACTATACTTGCAATTCTATATTTATTCTAAAAATATATATAAAAATATACGTAATACTTAAAATAATAATAAAATTATGTATCATTTAAATTTTTTGCACTACTCCATTAATTATGCATGCTACACCTTTGATTGATATGCGGAAAATCCATACCCTTTTTTTCTGTATGAATTTTAAAGAACAATTATACGGCTCTTCGCGTATCGAATAGACACCAAAAAAACGTTTGATCCGGTTTCAGATATATCGAAAGTTTAAAATTTTTTACACCGGATAAGCGGATAACTTTCTTTCAATATCCGGTTTCAGATATAGAGTTAGGCTAATATAACACTAGTGTTATATAAAACTAAATAACACCACATCTTAAATTCTTAGATCTGTTTTAAGATTTGTAATATCTGCTTTTACTGTTCAAGCACTTCATTTTGTACAGATCTTAAAACAGATCTAAGAGTTTAAGATGTGATGTTATTTAGTTTTATATAACACTAGTGTCATATTAGCTTAACTCAGTTGTATAATTTTGATATTTTATTATTTTAAATTCTGTGGATATGCTCGGAAAATGCTGTCAATTTGCAACCGTACATATGGCAACCGTACCTATCCAGTCCTTATCAAATCGGCACCTAGAGATCTTCTATACAGGAAAAGGACAAACACCTATCGTCTAAATTTTTGAGAAAAGGAGATATCCATTTTTGAAGATACGGGAGAAACAAAACTGAAATCTCGAATTGCAGAAAAATCTAAAAGTCAATGGGGACCGATACGGCATTCTGTGCAGGCTCCCCCACAACCGTACAAAAGTTCTTTGGAAGGAACTATTTATTATTTATTATATTAGTCCCACCACGTGGAAAATTAATTTTTTTGAGGAAAACGCGGAACCATCTATTATTAGATACTTCTCAAGAATTTAATGTCTGATTGAAACCTGAGTATTGAATTAATTCAGAAGAATAGAATAGAGTTAATTTTAAATTTGAATCATTGATCCAAAATGATGTTGAGACAAGAAGAATTTATTTGGTAAACTCAAAAAAGTTTTTATATATTTATTATCATTATCACTGAAACGTGGATTAGAGCTCCACGCCTCCATCATTACTTGTTAAAACAGACATTATTTTGAAGAATAGGAGGTGGAAAGAGAATGAGAATTAAGAGTAGAGGCCGAGAGGGAAAGATCACCATTTCTCTGTTTAAAACGAAGAAGAGTTCAATAAAAAAAAAACCTTTTCGTATCTTCTGATCGCATCCGTGTGAAAGTTGTTCGTTTAGCTCGAAATTTCTGGTGGAATTTCTGGTGTTAAAATCGTCTTCTACGTACATTGACGGATCTAAGATGGATCAGGAGTTGGCATAAGTCTACTTTTGAATTCAGTTGTTGTTTTTAATTTAATGGCATTTTATACTCATGAATAATCCTGAACAGAAACAATACATACTCTTAAATTCAATTCAGGACCAATTAGAAGAAAATTACATAAAAAAGAAAGTAAGTTCATATTGATTTGTGTCAAAAGAATTAAAAAAAAGAGACATAATCCGATTCTCTACTCCACTCAGAAAAAATGCTGATTCGCTAAAAAAAAAGAGCTATGCTACTAAGGATTTAAATTTGCATATCGTAACTTGAATATTACATAACATGTCATGATTAAATTTAGAAAGATAGTCATGACATGTGAATAGTCACAACACATTAGTCACGCCATAACCAAGGCATGCCATATGACCACACACGACATCTCCAAATGTGTCTGGTAATATTTGATCGTGTTTAACTATTTTTTTTTCATAATTTTAAGTTGGTTTATTCCAAATTAACCATTCGATCAAGATCTAACAGTCCTAATTACACTTAACTCATGTGACCACGTAATGTGTCATGACCAAATCTTTCACATGGTGTACGGTGTCATGTTAAATTTTTGAAAGATGATGTTGAATAATAATCTCATAAATAGTATATACATTAAGGATTTATATGCAAATGTACAAAATGATAAAATAGCTCAATGTAGCAAAAAGTGAGATAATTCCTTTTTTTTTTTTGAAAACTTGGTAGTAGCTACCAAGATTTGTGAGGGGGAATCGAACTCTCGACCTTTGGGTATAACAATTCTAGAACATTTTCCTAGCCAATTGTGCTACCTCCCCTTTCTCAAAAAAAAAAAAGTGAGATAATTCCAACAGTCATATTGACCATGTATTGTATATATAGCCACTGTAACAAAATTAAAGATACAACATTTTCAATTTACAAAACTTTCTGTCTCCTCAGCTTTGCATCTCTAAAAATAATATGATATCAGAGCTCTAAGATCTCTGACTACAAAAATCATAAAACAACAACAAAATCAGCAAAGGGCAAATGGCTCAAGAAGGACAACACGATACTACCAACAATTCCTTCAAGCTTACAAATGCGTTGCTTAATGGCAAAAATTACCTTACATGGGCAAAGGTTGCAACGAGAGCTCTCAGCGGCCAAGAGATGCGTGAATACATCACGGGAGACAACAAAGTGCCCGAAATTGTAAATTCAATTTCGTTGACTAAAGCGGAGAAAAAGCAATGAAAAAATGACGAACTCAAAATGATAAAATCATAACATGGCTCACGAATTTTATGGAGCCGTCCATTGCAGAGCTATTTCTCCTTCCCAACACGGCTTTTGAGCAATGACAAGTCGTAAAAGATATGTACAAGCAAGAAAATAATTATTTCCGTATACATTAGCTCAAATTAGAAATTCAATAAGAAAAACAAGGCACAAGGAAACACGTAGAGTACCTTGATACTCTTCAAAATAAAAAAGATGAACTCCAGTTGTACCGATCGGCAACCACCGACTTGGCAATAATAAAAAAATGAGAAGAAGAAGATGATATATTTGAGTACCTCGCGAGATTAAACCTGAGCTATAAAGCTGTACGGGCTCAAATTATGAACACTGTCCATCTTCCTTCTTACTCCTAAATCACGAACATGATTCAACAAGAAGAAAGCCGAAGAGAGGCGATGGGTGGTTCGCAACTCACAATCGAAGAACAACATGAGATCATGCCTTTGTAGCAGCAAAAAATTCCAATTTTTCCAAATTCGGCCAAAACCTTAGATTCCAAAATTATTCAAATAATAATGAAATCAAGAGATGCATAGGCACACTCACGAAAACTGTTGGTTTCTTCATCCTCACTCGAAACCAAAGAACTGGAAGAATCAAGCAGGAAAAGGAGATCCCAGAAATGGCATATGGATGAAAATAATAATTCTAATGCAATATGTGGCTATTCCGATGCAGATTGGGCTGATAGCTTTGATAAAAAACCCATCATCAGTTTTTGCACATTTGTAGGTGAAAATTTAGTCACATGAAAAGGAAGAAGCAAAATATTATGGCACGGTCAAGCCCGGAAGCGAAGTTCGAGCCATGGCATCAACCGCAAGCAAATTGATATGGCTCAAGCAATTGCTCAAAGACATGGAAATCAATGATGATCAACCAATGAAAATGTATTGTGACAACAGCTCCGCACGTCACATCACTCAAAATCTTGTATTTCATGAACGGACCAAACACATAAAAGTTGATTGTCATTTTATTAGAGAGAAGGTCCAAGCTAAGGAAATAGAAGCACCGTCTGTTCGAAGTGAAGATCAACTAGCAGATGTGTTCACAAAAGACTTGGATCCAAAGCAGTTTGAAGAAATCACAAACAAGTTAGGATTACTCGATATTTACAATCCTAGCTTGAGAGAGGGTGTTGAATAATAATATCATAAATAGTATATAGATTAAAGGTTTATATGCAAATGTACAAAATGATAAAGTAGCTCAATGTAGCAAAAAGTGAGATAATTCCAACAGTCATATTGACCATGTATTGTATATATAGCCACTGTAACAAAATTAAAGATACAACTTTTTCAATTTACAAAACTTTATGTCTCCTCATCTTTGCATCTTTAAAAATAATATGGTATCAGAGCTCCAAGATCTCTGACTACAACAACTATAAAACAACAACAAAATTACCAAAGGGCAAATGGCTCAAGAAGGGCAACACGAGGCTACCAACAATTCCTCCAAGTCCACAAATGTGTTGCTTAACGGCAAAAATTACCTTACATGGGCAAAGGCTGCAGTGAGAGCTCTCAGCGACCGAGAGATACGTGAATACATCACGGGAGACAACAAAGTGCCCAAAATTATAAATTCGCTTTCGTTGATCGAAGCGGAGAAAAAAACAATGAAAAATTGGCAAACTCAAAATGATAAAATCATAACATGGCTCACGAATTTTATGGAGCTATTCCTCATTCCCGACACGACTTTTGAGCTATGGCAAGCAGTAAAAGATATGTACGGGCAAGAAAATAATTATTTTTGTATATATTAGCTCAAATTAGAAATTCAACAAGAAAAACAAGGCACGAGGAAACACGTCGAGTACCTTGGTACTCTTCAAAAGAAAAAAAGATGAACTCCGGTGTACCGGCTAGCAACCGCCGACTTAGCAATAATAATAAAATCATAAGAAAAGATGATATAGTTGAGTACCTCGCAAGATTAAACTCGAGCTATGAAGCCGTACGGGCTCAAATTATGAACATCGTCCCTCTTCCCTCTTACTCCTAAATCATGAACATAATTGAACAAGAAGAAAGCTGAAGAGAGGCGATGAGTGGTTCTCAACTCACAATCGAAGAACAACATGAGACCTATGCCTTTGTAGCAGCAAAAAATTCCAATTTTTCCAAATTCGGCCAAAACCCTAGATCCCAAAATTATTTAAATAACAATGAAATCAAGAGATGCACAGGCACACTCACGAAAATTGTTGGTTTCTTCATCCTCACTTGAAACCGAAGAACTGGAAGAATCAAGGAGGAAGAGGAGATCTCGGAAAGGGCATATGGATGAAAATAATAATTTAAATGCAATATGTGACTATTTCGATGCAGATTGGGCTGGTAGCTTTGATAGAAAATTCATCACTGGTTTTTGCACATTTGTAGGTAGAAATTTAGTCACATGGAAAAGCAAGAAGCAAAATGTTGTAGCATGGTCAAGCGCGGAAGCGGAGTATCAAGCCATGGCATCAACCGCAAGCGAATTGATATGGCTCAAGCAATTGCTCAAAAACATGGGAATCAATGATGATCAACCCATGAAAATATATTGTTACAACAACTCCACATGTCACATCGCTCAAAATCCTGTATTTCACGAACAGACCAAACACATAGAAGTTGATTGTCATTTTATTAGAGAGAAAGTCAAAACTAAGGAAATAGAAACACCGTTTGTTCGAAGTGAAGATCAACTAGTGGATGTGTTCACAAAATGATTAGATCCAAAGCAGTTTGAAGAAATCACAAACAAGCTAGGATTACTCGATATTTACAATCCTAACTTGAGGGAGGGTATTGAATAATAATCTCATAAATAGTATATAGATTAAGGGTTTATATGCAAATGTACAAAATGATTAAGTAGCTCATTGTAGCAAAAAGTGAGATAATTCCAAAAGGATGTGTTCACAAAAGCATTGGATACAAAATATTGTATATATAATCGCTGTAACAAAATCAAAGATACAACCTTTTCAATTTACAAAATTTTCACTCCTCAACTTTGCCTCTCTAAAAATAATAGATGATTACGTCGCGTGAATTGTCACTGCACGGGATATGCGAGTCACAACACGTGACCATCACACATACAATGTCATGCTGTGATGGAGCCGTATTGTTATGTTACTGGACTATATCGTGTCATGACGTATCTAGTCACGTGATGAGTTTTTTAAAATCTTTATCTATTTTTCTGCTCTAATTTGTTAGGAGAGAAAAAAATTATACTCTTAATTCTAGATCTGCATGTGCCTATGTACCATTAATTATTATCTATGTTATTCAAATACTCTACATTGGGCTCTGTATCCGTGTCAGACACACATCACATACCAATATGCACCCGATACGGCACCAATACATATCGGATATGCCACCTGACATATCAGACAACGTGGCATATTCTTAACCGACTGATACGGTTGCCAATACAAGTTGAAACGCACCGATATAGCTCTATGTGTCTAGACACACTCCCGATACGAGTCCGCTCTGTGCACTGCACTGCGCATACACCCAGAGCTTTTTTTTTTTTTGTGCCAAACAAAAAAGGAACCCACATTAATTGTTCAGCAGCATGCATTTACCACCACAACTACTTGTCTTTCTTGTTAGAACAGAGTAGGTTTAATATTTAATGTTATATACCCTTGTGTTATTGTACCCATAATTTTTATATTTAATTTATATAATAGTTAATAATATAATTAAAATAATAAAAAATATATATATATAACACGTATTGTATCCGAAATTTTTAAAAATTATTCCGTATTCATATGATATCCGGTACAGTACCCATGTCAATATTATATTCGTCAATAAAAACGCATGTTGTTTCTTTGGAAAACAACTTGGCGAGTCAACATCCGTGACCGCGTGCACGAGTTCCTATCTGCTATTATTTTAATTAGAATAGTGAAATCCGCTATCCCTTTTTCCGGTTTGAATCATGCAATCCAAAATGAATGCCGGTTTGAATCATGCAATCCAAAATGAACGCATGTATCGGTCAATCTGCAGAAACAATCCAAATGTAAATTTTTAATGTATCAACAAGTCAATTTGATCATTTTTAATGATATCAACAAAAATAAATGTTTTTTTTTTTTTTTGGAAAATCTGGCAGAAGCTGCCATATATATTAAACGGAAAATCAGTTTACAATATGCATACCAGAAAGCAAGCTATCCTACCATGCTGTATTATATCTGAACGAGATATGTATTTCGAGCGACTGTCCTCTATGAATTTCGAGCTTAAGTGAAAATCTGAATGTTTTGATCAACTTTGCTTCTCTTTTGAAATTTTTTTGCTCTTCTTTAAATGTTTAATTTGTAATTTATATTAAATTTAATATTAAAATTAAAATAATTTTTTTGAATTATGATTGATAATTAAAATTATTAATTAGAGAATCAAAAATTACAAGTCAGAATATTAAAAAATATAAATTAAAGCATTGTTTTTTTTATCGAGTATTTAATTAGTTAATGAATTTAAATTCAATTCAATATTTTTTTGCGCTCTACAGACAAAAATTCAGAGTCCGCTCCTAATCGTGTCTTAGCTGGACATCTCTAATTTCTGAAAATAATTATTTTCTGTTTTTTTTTTTTAAATATTCCAAACAACACAAACCAATATGAGACTGAAATAATATTTAATGATGTCAATAAAACAATCTGATAATTAAGTTTAGTTTAAATAATTCAAATCGAAATAATAGCGGAAACATTATTGCGCACCCACTATCACTGAGAATATGCTTACATTTGTGGTCAATATTTTATTTTGCTTGACAATCCGCACGAAGGTACTTAGAAATTGTCCCAAATATATATTCCTATTCACATGTCAGTTGTCATTTTCTTTTAGTTGCGTGTTGTCGTCGGCCAACTCGTGTTTCCGATCTGATCCAGCATTAGACGCCAACAAAGGCCGCCACTGATTAGATTCGTCTCTCTCGACTGCAAGTTATCATCATTTTGGTCCGTTAATTGCTGGGGAGCCGTACAGAACTGTGGATAAGTGATGCAAAATACAATTGCAAATAAGGAGGTTAGGTGATCAGTCTATCGCTAGGTCATCTGTCAGGTTACATATATGTCAAACCAATGATTCTGACCTGATCCGTACATATCAGATTATCATATCCTATCAGCCTATCACAGCCTACCAAGATTTAGAAATAATTTTAAAAATATCCAAACAGTAAAAAATTTTCCAAACCGTGAAATAATTCTACGGTTCCAAGTGTATTTTTTTTTTTTTTTCACAAAATAGAACTTTGTATTTTTTTATATTGAAATATTAGAAATGTTAGATATATTTCTTTGAAAATAGATGGAATATAATATAATTTGATATATTAAAAAGGCTGTAACAAATAACCCAGATCAATATTTTTCAAGTTAGATTTTTCATGGCTGTAAGAAAAATTAATATATTTCATTATGTGTTATTGTAAAAAATAAAAATACTTGGATTCTGAGTTATTGATTCCGGTTCAAAAGTCACTTCTAGATAATACATAAAATATTGTAATCCTTCTAGTACATTTAATTTATAAAAAGTTGTATATATTTTGAGAATTTTTTTTGAATAACAATCATTAAATTACTTAAAGTTTTTATTTGTTACAGCCTTTTTAATATATCAAATTATATTATATTTCATCTATTTTCAAAGAAATATATCTAACATTTCTAATATTTCAATAAAAAAATAAAAAAATAATTTTGTTTTGTTAAAAAAAAAATTCGGTTGTTGAATTCATTGAAACCGGTAACCGGTTTTGACTCTCTTTTTTTAACAAAATAGAATTATTTATTTATTTATTATATTAAAATATTAGAAATGAAGTAGATAACAAGAGTTTAAATTTTGTAAGTACACACAATTAACGAAGTAGATATCAAGAGTTTAAATTCACTGTTTGAAGTCCATAGACTTTCGAACTGATATTTTAAGTTAGACGCAGTCATTTGAATTACAGCTAATATATCACTGTGAGTTGCAGTTGTTAGCGTTTGGAATTTGGATCGATTGCAGTACCTCTCTATTCCACTCACTCACTCAGACTCAGTACAGCTGTAGATAAGAAAACACAAACATAAGCTGTACTAATGCAATTCGCATGTCGCTTTCTTTGGATTGTTGTGATCGAGTTGTGATTTGACAAACCATTTGAGCCTAACCCGAAGCTGTTCATTCATTGTATCATCCAACCAAACCTGTTTGATTCGTTGTATTATCCATACAGATGCTGTAATTTTCTTTGTAGGTCCAGTGACTTGCTCTGGTGATTTGACAAATCAGCTGATCTTACCCACGGACGGTTCATCCATTGTATCATGCGATGTATATATACTGTTAAGAAATGCGAGATAACATAGTTGTTTTAAGATTGTTGATTATTAAAAATTCAATAAACAGTGATATTCAATAAATCTAAAAAAATAGTAAAATTTTTTTAAGAAAATATAAAATTTGGTCTCCAAACACATATTAATATGGAGAACAAGATGAACGGCTCGGATCGACCGTTAGAATTTTGAAAAGTCAAATATTAAGCCGTAGCACGGGAGGCTTCTTAGCTACCTATAGCATATTAGCCAAATCCAAATTATAGTATTCACTGTTATAATAAGATAAATATTATTAATTTTAATATTTTTAATAATATTTTTATATTATTTTAATAAATATCTGATCTAATCTGTATCCGTATCTGTCTAATATCCGATCTGTATATGTATCTGAAAAAATTTAAAAAAAAATATGGATATAGTTTTACCACTATCCCCTCCGTTTTCACCCCAAGTCTATGAATTATGATTAAAACCGTTGATTTACTTTTTAAAACCTGAAATTACGAACAAATAACCGTTGGAAAAACTACTTCCAAGTACCTATGTATGTATAATTTTTCAAAATTTTAATATTAAACTGTTCACCTGATCCGCCTACTCCGCCGTCTGATTTCTAGAATGTAATTTGGTTGCATGTAAAGCATGCGACAGCAGACGGGTTGATCACCCCTCATTTATTAAAGGGAATTTTTTTTGGAGAATTAAAGCTTGAGCTAGTTTAGCCATGAAGAAGCGTGCACAATTTTTATTTCTCTTTGAATTTACGCAAGTCTTTCAAACTATTTCTCTTTCGAAGAATCTTTCGAAGAAAGATGCACGATATCGGATAAATGTAATGTCAGCATCTTTCATTTTTTTTCATATAATAACATATTTTCATCTGTGTCATATCATTAATATTTCCATTCATTCGATTTTATTAATTCTTATTATTATGATTGGAGGCTTTAATTTTTTCATACTTTTTTTTATTTAAGGGAAAATATATTTTGTTTTTCTATTAAAAATTTCTGTGCGGTTAATCATATTTTCTTTTTTTAGGGTAAGAATTTTAAAAAGACTTATTATTATTGTAAAAATATATGACCGTAGGATTCTTTTACAAAGAATCTTATTACAAGATGAGATTATACGGCCATTCGATCTATTATTTATGGGACCAATTATTCTGACAAAAAAAAAACTCATATTTCATAATTTCAACCATTTAACATACAAATTGTTGAAATATTTTCTAATTATTTTTTCATAATAAATTGATTTTTTTTTGTAAATTGAAATGCATTTTTTTATAAATAGCTTGGCTTGACCTTGTTCACAAAGTTAAAATAATAGAAATAAAATTAATAATTAAGATGAAAACTTAAATTGATAATAACATTATTAACACAAATATATAATCAAAGTGAAAATGAAAATAAAATAAAATTGTTGACAAGGTAGTACCGTTTAATTTAAATATATTGGGTATTCAATTTGACATACTTAAAAAATTAATCAATCCTAGATAATATATACAATTGACGGTCAAATAATTATGCAATTATACTATCTAAACAATAAAAAAAATACAAACATCATTACATTGCTGAAGAAGGATTTGTGTTTATCTGGAGTTTGGAAGCTAAATCCTTTATTTATGACTATGTATGTATGACTTTGAAGATAGAAAGAAAAGATGGCAATTGTTTTGTACCATTAATTGGCACATGCTATCTGACTTAATTATTTATTTTGATTCTGCTTTATTTTATTTTCTGTAATACCAGATGATGTGACCTGAGAACGGCGGCATACATCGGTGTGCAATTGTGCATGCATCTGTTGATCGATTCGGTTTTTGAATTTCGAAGTCGCGCGCAAATTGTAGCCCCCAAAATTGAATAAAATTTATCACGACAATTTTCTCATCTTACGACGTCCCTTTTGGTTATTACACTGGAGAATTGCTTGTAGGATTTATAACAAAAAAAATTGTAGCTCTTGATTTGTTCGAGATCGGTTCAAAAAAATAAAGCTGTTAATTAACTCGTTTGATTATGATATAAGTCGTTAGAAAACAAGTTCAAACTTGACTCAATTAAACTCGTGTGAACTATCAACCTGTTTTTAAAATCATTGCAAGAAGAAGATGGAACTCTTTTTGTACTATTTATCTTCCCACCTGCTATTAAAAAAAAGTTGTTGTTGTATGAAGAAGATGAATTTATTTTTCGATTCGTGATCTATATGCAGTTCACAACACTCAATTATTAATAATTTTTTAGTCTTTACTCTCCAGTCAATGATGGTTTATGGCGTTCAAGCATTCTCTCCAGGATATAAATAAAAGAATGCAAAGATCGGACGCAATTTAATTTTCTTATAATTAATATTCAAATACATATATGTTCCTTTCAATTTTATTTTCTAGTAGGTTTACTATTAAATTATAGTATGCAAGTGATATGTCCTCTGTCATATGAAAAAATAATTAATGTAAAATCCTATAAAATCTCTCGGAAATTGATAGGTTAATAAAAAAACCAAATAATATTTTCCTTCAAATAAGGTGCCCACAAATATAATATTATCTTCTCTCATCTTAGTTCGTATCGAAATGGTTGGCTTTCTCGACTCGTATTGAATATGAATATATATTTATTTTTGAAAAAAACCCTATAGAATTATGAACATTAGTTCGCAAAGTAAAACAAAATTAAAAGAATAATTCATAGTGAACTGAATTGAATAATTAATAAGGCAATTGGAATATATATGCGCGACCCAAAATTAGGGGAACTCATTTTTACAGTGTGATTTTTGATACGTGCAGCGTTTGAATTTTTTACGGACCAAAATATCCCTACAACAAAGTAATAGAAAAAGAGAAAATAGGACAAGAGATGAGCTGGACAGAGGCCTTTTGGTCTATCAAAAATCGAATGCTAATTACTCTGTAAAAATGGATTCCCAAAATCAGGCAAAGGCCTGTAATTTTTTTTTTGTTTTTTAAATCTTGATAGAAGCTACTAAGGATAAAGGGATGTAATTGTTGAGTAACAAATACTCTTTTGAACTTGTAGGCCAACTACAAAATTACAATTACAAAATATCACATCTTTGAATAAAAATTCTACAATACAGCTAATAGTTTAGTATATCCTTGATTGTTATGTAAAACAACAAATAATTTCATTGATTCGAAAATGCTGATATTATTGAAAAGAGAGAGACGGACAGACAGCGAATAAGTTCACTGGTTCCAAAATGACAGGATACAATGATGGGTTTCAGCATTTCAGTGCACTAATATTCAGTCTATTTAGCTAAATATTTTTATTCAGTTGCTATTTAAATATGAAATATATATTTGATATAAATATGCAGTTTAAAGCATATTAACGATTTAGAGTAGAACATATTAAAAATTGATAAAAATATCGGTTTATAGTATATTAACAGTGGTTTATACCACATATTACTGTAACTATAAGTTCTTATAAAAATCTGCATATTGCGGTAATATATTAACAGTGGATTTTTATGTAGCTTTGTTCTCTTCGTAATTTTTTTTTTTTTACGAAAACAGTAACAAATAGTTTATTTTGGTCCATATCCCAAACACGTTCCCAATCTCATGTGTCCGCTGAACAGAGTCTAAGTATGTCTAATTGACTTTGATCCGTTTTAGATATATAGCCATTTATTTCGGGCAAGTTTTATCTCATGTCTTTTTTAGAAAAATCTCAGGGACACGATTTCATTCATATACCTCTCAAATTGTTCTATATTTCTCTTCTGATTGAAATTTGATCTTGAGTCTTTATTATGATATCACTATCATTAGACTGTAGTTTCAGTGCTAAACTAATGAGTATTTGATACTTGGTTATTTTATATTTAGGAGGTTTTTTTTATTTATTACGGGATTGGGTTTGAGATTAGTATAGAAGGACTGTTGTTCTGACAAATTTAGTTGGATTTCGCCTGAATTTTTTGTTTCTTTGGATCCATCAATATTTTTTAGTTGCTTTGTATTCAAGCCAGGCGCAGTTGGTCTTGTTGCGGATTAACTTAATTCGAAATTAAACATGATTTAGTTGAGCCGAATCTAATTTAAAATGTGCTGTACTTCATAGTCAAATTTTGCCAGATTAATTTAAAGAAAAGGACATTCTTGTGAGGTCAGGTAGCCTCGTCTACCTAAAAAAACAAAGAAATAAAAAAAAAAAAGTATAGTACTGTTAAATCACATTTAGAACTAAATATTATTGTCTGGATCTAATTGTCAGGATCAATCATATATGAACGGTTCATTTTTTTTTAAACCACCGCCTGTAAGGCATGGATTAATTATGACCTAATATAGTTTTCAACCTTTTCAGTTTTTACAATTATTTATTTGCATTCCAAGTCATGAAATTTTTTGACTTGATTTGTTTGTTGTGCCGTCAAACCTACCTGAACCTCAACTATATAGAAATAATTAATGTGTGGTTAGGTATAGGCCTGAGATATCCTCTTATACAAGTTATAAGCCATCTTAGATCCACGTGGAAATTAAATTATATATATATTGATAAATTGCATCAACCAAACTAGAAAAAACAACGTCCTACCTTTCCTGTTGTAATTTTGTATTTTTCTTGTTGTGGGAATGTTGAGTTAATCAGGTTTAGGTGGAGGTGGACTATTGCATAAGAGATGCAACAAAATCATGCTAAAAAGAAAGATATACAACAATAAATAGGTAAGGGTAATAACGGAGCGGATAATATCTAATCCGTATTCCACCGTATTAACTTAGATACGGTAATAACGGAGCGGATAATATCTAATCCGTATTCCACCGTATTAACTTAGATACGGATATTTGTGTGGATATAAATATGTACACGACTATAGTTTTAAATTATAATTATTCATATCTAAATAGCAGATATATACCATATAATTTAATGTATATTATAAAAAAAAAATATGGCAGTTATCATTATAATTAAATAAATATTATGAACTTTGATTTTTTTAGTTATATTTTATATATTATTTATAAATATTCGATCCGATTCGTATCTGAATTTATATTCATCTAATATATAATTTGTATATACATCTGAAAAATAAAAATAGATGCAGATATAGTACTATCACTATCTACTCCATATCCAATCCATTTTCACCCTAAGAAATAGATAAAAAATGAAGAAGAGAAAGATCTTGAAATTAAATAGGTTTACTGGATCCAACTGAAAAAAGAAAAAGAAAAAGTTGATGATTGTAAGTTTGTAACATTGTTGTAAAACATATTTGTTTAAGTCGATTAACTGACTGATTAATTATTAATGGTGATCAAACTGTTATAATTTTTTTGACTAATTAGTTGATTATTTTCAATTATAATTAATTATTTCTAATTAATCACTTGGTGATACTGGTGTATTGAAAAAAACCTCACGGGCTAGACCCGACCCACCCAAGCTGGGGACTGGACCCGATCCGACCCAAACCAACTCTTGCTAGACCTCCGGACCGGACCGGACCAAGTCCAATTGTTTTCACAACTATAAGTTCGTATAAAAATTCGCATATGCATATGTGGTAACTTTCCGCATACTGTATATAAACCGAATATTAAAACACTGCTCCCATAGGAACCAAAGTAAATAAATGCAAACAGAGCAATCTAAGTGCAGCACACATATCTTTCCTCTAACAAATAATTAAGTACAATTATATAATTTTTTTTTTTTTTTTGCATTTCAATTATATAAAGTTCAATGGTTTTTGACAGCTCCTTTGGTTAACGCTTTCTGGTTATATATAAAAAGGACCTCGTTGCTGATCATGAGTTTTTGTTGAATAGGAATTATTCCTTTTTATAATTTTTTAAACAAGTCTCTCTCTCCTCCTAAATTTGCTCCGATTTTACTAGAATTTCCATATTAGGATCTTCTATGGCACGTGAAAATATGTATATTGCATAGAAAGTTAACTTTAGAGAGTCAATGGATTAATTACGGCCCTACGGGCTGCTTCAAAGTTGAGTTGGACGCGAAACTGGACATGGAAGATCTAGAGAACCCTGCGCATGGCTGCGATGTGCTGGTTTTTTTTTTTTTTTTTGAGGAAAAGCCCGTAGGCATGCTTGAATTAATAAAAACTTCATTACATGGTGTGTGAAAAACACCTTAGATAAAGTAAGAACAAAAATCTAAAGCCAACTTGAAAATTAATACAAACTAACAATTCCCTGGTACATCAATTTTTCCTCTACATCTACTCTCTTCGGATTATGAATCTTGGATTCAGAGTATGTTCCAGTTCCATCTGTGTGAGATAGCATTGCAGAGGTGTTCCTTTTGCTGCCTTCCCTGTTGTACGGGCCAGTTTGCCATTTGGTGTGGTGTTTTCATAGCTTCCCTTGGTGCATGCTGAATCCTAATAGAGAGCTGATTTGTTGCATATATTTGGATACAGTTCTGCACTGTATGTGCTGCTCTCCATGATGGTAATTCCTCTATGCTCCCCCCTGTGATACTCTGTACCAGTAACTTACAATCTGAAATTATGCAGATTGGTCCATTATTTTCCCCTTCCATCAAATACCTCATTGCCATCAATACTGCTTCTGCCTCAGCATGGAAAGAGTCTTCCACTATTATATGTGCATAACTGACGAACACCAAATCTCCTCTTCTGTTGTAGATCGCCATGGCTATACCCGCTTTGTTATTCTGATCCCATGATCCATCTACTAACACAACCCTTTCACCTTGGAATATTTCAATTGTTTTTACCATGCCCTTCCTATTTTCCAGAGGTTTCGGTCCCTGGATGTGCATGGCCATTGCTTTTTTAAGGATTCCTCTAGGTGTTGGTTTTGAGGCTGTGAATAGTTGTTCGTTTCTAGCTTTCCACAGGCACCATAGTATGTTGCAGAAAATTGGAATTTGGGATTCTTGCAAACCCTGCACTATATCTCTGAGTGCTTCAGAAAATACAAGGGGTAGTGCCTCTACTCTTAAAGATATCTGCGACATGAACCATGTTGCTCTAGCTATGTCACAAAAGAATAGGAGATGCATTGTATACTCATTTTCCTTGGCACATCTCGGACACACAGAGGGTATTCTTGGGAATCTTTTTGCCATCTCCACAGCCGTTGTCAGACCATCCTGTAGAATTCTCCATAGAAAAACTTGAACTTTTGGAATGACATCTCGGAAACTCCATATAGCTCTCAGGGCTGCCAATTTATGGTCACTGTATGTCACTGCACCATGCTCTGATTGATGCAGTTTGATATATCCTTCTTTCACTGTATACTTCCCCTTTTTCCCCATCATCCATATTAGCCTATCTCCCAGTGTGCTTTGCGGTACCGGTATTTGAACTGACTGCCTAATCTGGTTGTATGCTGCCTCCCCCATTAAATCACATATTAGGCTCCGTTTCCATTGCCCCGTTCTCTGATCAAAGAGATCTTTGACTGTTAGGTCACTTTGTTGTATTACCCCCGTGTTTTGATCATTCCATCCCTGATACCATGGTTGACCTGCTATCGGTACTGTTTCTCCATCTCCAATCTGCCACATCACTTGTGCCATTACTCCCGGTTTGAATTCTTGCAAAGCTTTCCATAGAGGGCTAGTACTTCTACCATTTGTAGCTTGCCACAGTGATTTTCCGGGGTAGTATTTTGCTCTTAAAACCTTAACCCATATTCTTCCTTGTTCACTCCCCAACTGCCACACCAGTTTCTCTAAAAGGGCCTTGTTAAAAAGTTTAATATTTTTGATGCCTAACCCTCCCTCCTTTTGTTCCATTGTTATCCTATGCCATGCAACCATAGCTAGATATGAGAGAGGGATTTACTTCTCCTGTGAATCGTTGAATATGATCCATTTTTAAAAATTTTAATAACTCAAAATTTAAAACTTAAAAGTCAAAATAAAATCGTTGAATATGATCTATATCATTTTATCTATGCATGTATAAAAAAGTATCACATTTCAATTTTGTTTTAATTGTCATCAAGAACTTGTAAAAAACACACTAATGTGGATAATTTCTAGATATTGATTTTTCAACTAATTTATTCACATTTAAACAAAATTGAAATGTGATACTTTTTTATGAGCACATAGAGAAAATAACATATATCATATCTAACGGTTATGTTTTGATTTTTAAGTTTTAAATTTTGAGTTATTAAAATTTTAAAAAATAGAGGCATAGTGGAGACATTTGAACCCTCCTCTTATAAATATTTATGTTTTATGTAATAAATTTTCTAATATACATATTAACAATGTACTATAAAAGTATATTTCAAATAATAATTTTTTTTTAAAATAATATATTTATTGTAGCTCAAATGCAGAACTCATTCTTAGAATTAGTAAAATAAAATATCATGAAATACTTTTCTTAGTAAAATAGTTTTTGTGATCAAAGAAATTTTATAACTATATTAAAATTAAATAACTACGTAGGAATTTTTTAGTTTTTTGTGATCAAGTAAACCTCTAATGATCCATATTATAATTATTTAAAAAAAATAATATTGCAACTGTTGTTCGGTTCAAATAGCGAATCAAACCGTAAACTCGTCCAGTTCCGTTTTATTCTGGCCGAACCGACCGGTCCTATCTAGTTTGATAACAGTGTTTAAAACAACTTAAATCATATTTAATATGTTAGAACATCATTACTTATTAAATTGTTAATATATTTCAGAGTTAGACAGAAGATCGTTGACTTCATTTCACTATTTATACACATTTTTCTATGTAGCTGAGAGTAAAAATGTAAAATGGTGCGTGTATTATAAAATTGATCCTATTTACAGTATAAATATTTTTATATAATTAATCTCTATTTACAGTTGATCTTCAAAATTAGAAAGTTTAAAGTTTGACTTCGTTCCTAAATGTAAATTTATAAGTAATCAAATAAATATTTAAAATCCAATAACAAATATTTTTTAAATGCTATATATATTCGAATGAAAATATAAATATTCATCAAAAATGCTGTCTCACGCACTGTTACCGGATCTGCTCTCTATTGGAAGTTTGGAACTAAAGCTTTCCTCGATTTGGAAACAGACAGGATTTTGCCATTTCTTCTTTTGTTTGAATTTTCTCCCACAGGAGAGCTACTCAGTACCTTGCCGTCGATTTTACTCGAACAAGACTCAGGCTCCACCGAACATTCTTTTCCCTTTCTTTACTGCTAGTGCTATTTAACCCCTCCTTAAAGTCCTCCCTAAACCGTTTCCCGTTCCCGTTCATTACTATTTAAAATGGAAAAAAATATACTAAAAAAATATTTTAAAAAACGAAAAGTAAAAGTAAAAGCGTCTGAGGATCTCATCCCAGCATCTTCCCGACTTCCCAGTTTCCATCACCTTCTCTGTTTCTCCAATGGGCACCCTTTTAGCTTCTCGCCTCTAGTTGCTTCCTTTCCTCTTCTTGGCCTCTCCCCCATGGCCAGCATCATTTGTCAAAGCAAAAATTATAAAAACCAGCTGCAAGTAAATTCTGCTTTTATTTACTAGTTTTCTTCGACATGCAATTAGGGGTGAAAACAGAGTCGAATTATCCGCTCCGTATCCGCGTTTGATCGAAATTCGGATATTATCGAAATTCGGAAATTACCAGATACGGATCCGGATAATCGTATCCGGATAATTCTTTAATTCGGATATTATGATATCCGAATTTCGATCAAACGCGGATACGGATCCGGATAATTCTTTAATTCGGATATTATCGGAGAATTCTTTAATTCGGATATATGATATCCGAATTTCGATCAAACGCGGATACGGATCCGGATAATCGTATCCGGATAATTCTTTAATTCGGATAATATTATCGGATAATTCTTTAATTCGGATATTATCGGATACGGATCCGGATAATTCTTGATCGAAATTCGGATATTATCGAAATTCGGAAATTACCGGATATCCGGATACGATTATCCGGATCCGTATCCGCGTTTGATCGAAATTCGGATATTATCGAAATTCGGAAATTACCGGATACGGATCCGGATAATTCTTTAATTCGGATATTATCGGATCCGGATAATTCTTTAATATTATCGGATCCGGATAATTCTTTAATATTATCGAAATTCGGAAATTACCGGATACGATTATCCGGATCTGTATCCGCGTTTGATCGAAATTCGAATATTATCGAAATTCGGAAATTACCGGATCCGTATCCGGATAATTCTTAATTCGGATATTATCGAATACGGATCCGGATAATTCTTAATTCGGATATTAACGGATCCGGATAATTCTTAATTCGGATATTATCAGATACGGATCCGCGTTTGATCGAAATTCAGATATTATCGAAATTCGGAAATTACCGGATACGGATCCGGATAATTCTTTAATTCGGATATTATCGGATACGGATAATTCTTTAATAAGAGGAACAGTATCTGAATACGGATTCAGGGGTGCTTAAACGGATCGGATATCCGCATGTATTCGGATTACATATTCTAACCCATCATATTCCTCTATCTTACTACGCAACCAGTGGAGTTCGGAAAGACTTATATATTAACCATATTTATTTTTCTTTTTGGTTGTGGGACTAAAGCTATTTTGAAGCATCCGGACAGACCTAGCTAGCTAGCGCTTTTTTCTCTGCTTTATGAGGGTAACGATTTTAACAAAGCAGTTTTGGCTTCACGCAGCAAACGAACTGTAGAATAAAAATAGCATTGTATATGGTAAGTGCGCTGCCTGAAGTAAAAACAACTCTGTTAAAATCTTTACTCCTTTATGAGACTCGTACTTCAAAAAGGCAGTAGTTGTCATATCTTTCTATTACATCTTTGGTTATGATTTGATTTTTCCATAAATTTTAATTACAAATTTAAATAAATTATCTTAAATTATTCATTCATTTTGATATTTGAATTTTATTAATTAGTATTTGTATCTTAAAGTTTAAATAATTTAATTATCCGATCATTATTTATTTTATATCTATATTCGAATCCGTATCCGTGAACTATCCGTTCCGTATCAGTATCCGTTTAAAACGAATTTGATATTAAATTTTAATATCCGTTTACTATCCGTATTTGTATCCGGTCATTGACATGGTATCAGAATTATCCGCTCCGTATCCGCTCCGTTTTCATCCCTACATGCAATGCACTGGTTTACAGATCTAGAAATTCTCTCTTTTAGAAGTCAAATCACCGACCCCACAGGGTCACACCAGAGTACCAGATCAACATTTCATTCCTGAAATAAAATAAAATAATACGACTGGCGGCAGGCGAGAAGGGAAAAACCAAAAATAAAAGGATGTACCAACAAAGAAACCAAGAAAACTACGGGCCATGAAGCTCTATATAAGAACTGCTCCCGTCCGACTCCCAGCACTCTCCCACTCTGTCTCTCTTTTTGAAAGTCTTTGGCAGAGGCTGCCAAGGTAACCAATACTCTCTCTCTCTCTTGATCGATCGATCGATCGACCAAAACCTTTCTGAACCCCGATAAACAATCAATCAAACTAAAGAAAGAATCTCCATGGACGCACTGGAAGGCATCGCGGGGACGAGCTGGGGGAAGTGGCTGGGATTCGTGACGGCGGTATGGGTGCAGTGTATCTCCGGAAACAACTACACTTTCTCTAACTACTCTGACGCGATCAAGACGCTCATGGGCCTGACGCAGCTCCAGTTGAACAGCCTCTCCGTTGCCAAGGACATTGGCAAGGCATTCGGGCTGCTCGCTGGACTCGCCTCCGACAAGCTTCCCACGCCGGTCATTCTCCTCCTTGGCTCCGTCGAGGGGATGATCGGCTACGGCGCTCAGTGGCTTGTCGTCAGCAAGACTATCAAGCCTCTTCCCTACTGGCAGGTAATTACACTGGCTCTAGTAAAATGTAATTATAATAGCCATTTTAGTAAATGTAAATAATTACTAATTTAATTGCTAGTAATTACTGACCAAATTTGGGTTTTAGTTTGCCATTTGAGTCAAATTTTCGGCCTTTTGTGACCGGTGGGCTTCAGTTTGTGCATTTCTTGTTTTTTCAATTCGGCGGCTGATTTTGACGCTGGCTACCATAAAATAACTTTTTTTACCCCGTACATTCTTCTAATTATTTCGGGTTGAAATTGAATCCTATTCCTTCCCGTGTTCATTTACTCTACCGGGGCCATCGCATGCGTATTTTCAACTGAAAAGAATATTTTAATGCGTCTCTTTGCGACTCCTTTGGTTCAACCAAGAGTCCAACAGCCCTTCCTCCTACAAAACCATCATTACGTGTACGCTAAACCAGTATTTTTTTTTACTGTAGGCCTGATCTCAAGGGTCTAGGACTCTAGGTGCCGCCGCCAACATTTTATTATTTGTTTGTTATATTTTACATACTTTTAAGTGCTCATATGATGTAGCATCATACCGCATCAAATATTCATTGGATTATATACACATATATACTCCAATGTCTCATGTCTTTCTTACCTCATTAATACATCATATTTTCATTTTCAAAGTCTAAATTGTCGATATAAACCGTTCAACATGATATATATACTAAAATATGGTTAGAGATGAAATTTTATAATTTATGAAAAAAATTTACTATTTTTTAAGATGGATACAAAATCACTGTTTTTTTGAACAATTAAAAAAA
This sequence comes from Carex pumila, assembly GCA_033356055.1. Taxonomy (NCBI): domain Eukaryota; kingdom Viridiplantae; phylum Streptophyta; class Magnoliopsida; order Poales; family Cyperaceae; genus Carex; species Carex pumila. The sequence goes on along the minus strand of JARJHM010000640.1, from coordinate 143,592 downwards.
CAGTGATTTTTTACCAATCTTAAAAAATAATAAAAAATTTCAGAAAATATAAAATTTCATCTCCCTACATATTTTAGTAGAGGAGGGATCGGATTACACCACTATTTTGATGACATTGTGTGACAATGTCCATTTTCGAAATTTCAAAATCCAAATAGTCAATCCAAACCGTTCAATATGATGAATATATTAAGAGTAACTTGGAAATCAAATTTTACATTTTTCTAAATTTTTTTACTATTTATTAAGTATTTAACAAAATCGCTATATTCAGACCGTTAAATTTTTGAACCTCTCTAAATAAACCCAAAAAAAATTCAGAAAAATATAAAATTTGATCTGCAAGCACATTTTAACATATCCATCAAGTTGAACGGTTTGGATCGACTATTTGAACTTTGAAAATAAACGGTGTTATCCAATGTCACCAAAAAATGGTGTCATTTGATCTCTCCTCATTTTAGTATAAATATTATGTTGAATGGTTCGGATCGACAATTTGGACTTTAAAAACTAAGATATAAAATATGAGGTATGATAAGGTATGAAAAAGATGAGGCATGAAAAGGATGAAGCATTGAAACCCTTCTCGTAAACACGTTTATACTCCACGCCATATTTTCATTTTCAAAATTTAAATAACCGATTCAAACCTTCCAACATGTTCTCTATATTGAAATGTGCTTGGAGACTAAATTTTATATTTTTTGAATTTTTTACTATTTATTAAACTATTTTGAAAATTGTTTGAACAGTAAAAAACAGTAAAAATTTCTAGATCACCGGATCAACAATTTTTAATGTGACTTAATAAATAGTAAAAAAATTTCAAAAAATATAAAATTTGGTCCCCAAGCACATTTTAATATGGAGATCGTGTTGAGTGGTTCGAATCGGTTGTTTGAATTTTCAGAATGAAAATATAATGCCATGGAGTAAAAACTTTTAATCCATGACTCATTTTACTCTAATCAGAATTTATTAATAAAAGGTGGCACCGTGCTTCACCATTATCTGTACAGTTTTAATTATCATAACACTATTTGCTGATCACTTATCACCATACAATTTGTGAGTGTATTTTAAATTAGAAACACCAATCAGATTTGATCATGTAAAAAGAACAATGGTGTTCGTGCTCTTAACATTGTCCCTATTTTCTCCTTAGTTTTGAGTGGAAATTTCAATATAAATATATAAACTATTTAAAACAATGCAATTTCAAAAATTATTCCTATTATTGTGCAAATTAAAATCTCCTTTTAATACCATTCTACATGGCAGATGTGTGTGGTATTGTGCCTGGGTGGGAACAGCACGACATGGATGAACACAGCCGTGCTAGTGACTTGCATGCGCAATTTTCGGCGCAACCGGGGCCCAGTGGCAGGCATCTTGAAGGGTTACGTGGGCCTCAGCACTGCCATCTTCACAGACATCTGCTCAGCACTTTTCGCAGATGATCCAGCTTCCTTCCTGTTAATGCTCTCTATTGCGCCAGCTCTTGTCTGTGCTGTTGCCATGCTCTTCCTCCGTGAGTCTCCTAAGGAGTCGTTAGATGTGCAAGGTGAAGAGTCTGAACAAATTGATGGCCGGTGCTTTGCGGCCTTAAACACCTTGGCTGTTGGCATTGCAATCTACCTTCTTGGGTTTGATCTCACTGGCTTGAGCAGTAACAAGTATGCTTCTAAGATCTTTGTTGCGGTGCTATTCATCTTTCTCATCTCACCTGCAAGTGTCCCAATTTACGTAGCTATCAGAGGTATCAATTTGTTGAATATTGACATTGATGTACTTTTTGTGTGATTGAGGACAACTACTAATTTATCTTCTTTTTTTATAATAGGAAAGAAGAAAAGATCAGAACTAGATGTGGAGGCACCACTGCTGATCAGCCAAGGCAATGCGGATACAGTAATTGCAGCAACAACAGTGGCTGAGCCTGCAGTTGAGCTGCAGAAGGTGAAGAAGCAGAGGCCTGAGATAGGAGAGGATCACACAATTGTTGAGGTTGTAAAGACAACCGAATTTTGGATTTTGTTTGTTTCATTTCTTTGTGGTGTCGGCACAGGGCTTGCCGTGATGAACAATCTAGGCCAAATGGGGGTTGCAATGGGGTACAGTGATGTTTCAATCTTTGTGTCCATGACAAGCATCTGGGGATTTTTTGGAAGGATTGGCTCCGGGACCATCTCTGAGCACTTTATCAAGTATGTTATCTTTATCTTTGATTTTGTGCATCTGTCCCTATCCTTGTCATTTTATCTTAGTAAAGAGTTTGACAATAGCTGGTTTTCTTTTGTTAAAGTATGCATTCAGGTTTAGACCACATCAAAAGTTTAAAGGGTTAAATTTAGGAAAAATCCCAGTAAAATTTAAATATTTAAGCAAAGCATATTAACAAAGATTAAGAAAATAAATAAATATGTAATACTCAGATGAATAACAACAAATATTATTCTTACATACCCAGATGATCTTTTATTGAGTAATGCAAGTAATATTTTTTGCTAAAGATTGATGCACTTTTAACAAGAATATTATCCTTCATCAGTTCAAACTTCAAAGGATTTTCCAGTGAATGTGAAAAACTAATTAAGGGTGAGACCTTTTGAGCCATGTTTGTCCTTTAGCATAGGGGAACCTAATCTAGGAAGGATTGGTAACTAAAGAAAGGCATGCACTTTGACCTTCTTGATATTTTATTTTATCTTCTTTAAACTATTTGTCATTCTGGTCGCATGAGCTAGCTGGAGAAATGAGTTAATAATTATTGTATTACTTCATATTCTGTGGGTTTGAATGTTGAGGGGAAACTGAGTTAGTAATTAATTATCAAAGTAGTTGGATACCAGGTGCGGCGTTTCCTATTTTGTTTGAGATAATCTTGCTACAAGATTTGTACCCAAGTCAAAAAGTAAAAAGTCTTCATGCATTTTCCATTGTTTGCTTTTCATTGAAAAGAGAACAAAGAGAAGTCGATAGATGAATTGTTATGTGAAGAATTACATTCTAGTTCAAAAAAATACTGTACTGTACATCATGAATCACCATAGAGTTGGATTTGAATACCGAGATCGAGGTCAACATGATAAATCTCATCCTTACTAGTGTTAAGACATGGATCTGAATCCGATTTTTACTGTTGTGCCAAGCAAATAAATTACATTTATTTAAATAATTGAAAAAATTGCAAGTAGTATTTCCTGCATATGAGTGCCCAATTTCAGGAATATCTGCCTAGGGGCCCGACCTCCAAAAAAAAAAAAAAAAGCAATTGCAGGAGTAGTTTTTTTACTTTCTTTGAAGATGAATATATTTGGTCTCCATAATTTTTTTTAAGTCAGTTGCATTTAGGTATAATATAACTTTGTCTAGCAGTGGAAGGATTGCATGTGAAGAACCTATATTATATTCCTGGTCTGAAATGTCTTTTTCTTGCAAATAACAATATTAAACTAATAAATTGGTATTATTAAATTAAGTTGAGTTATTAATTTGACAATTGTTTAGCTGGGTAACACTGTTGGCTATGCTCTATTCTATTCAGCACATATTTGCATATTAAAAAAAAAGAGACTTGCTATATTAAGATATTTTGGTTTTCAAGGTCCTTTTGAATTCTTTGAATATTTTTTTGAAGATTTCAACTGAAATCACCATCAATCCATCCTTTATTTAATTTACAAACTTTCTGTTTGTTACCTAAGTCAATAGTGGATACATCACACAAATGGCATTTTCATTTTCTTGGTAGTGGGGTAGGTTCATATGGTTTCCTAAGAGCCGCTCCTGTCCATTTCACTTTATTATCCAGGCCAATTAACTCTCTCTTTTGTTCCTAAAAGAAAAAGAAAAGTATTCTTTGCTGGTCCTTACACTTATAGGACAAATATAATGTCCTTTTCTATTCCTTTATTTAATTGAGCTAAAGGGACCCATGTGACCATTTCAATGTGTTTTTTTATTTATTTATCTTTGAACTTTATGTCTTTACTTCGCGCGATATTATTGTATGAAGCTAATTTTGTAGTTTGAAAAGCATCTATTATCTTTCACTAGAAATAATACAGACCCAAAAATGAAAATATGTCCGAAATATCAATTTGGGCCTTGTTGGTGTAATTGCCTGTTTGACGTGAGTGTTGGCCCATAGATAACAGCTGTCGGTGGTCAAAACTTTTGAAGAAAATATACGAGGGTATGAATAATTGATTGCATACCTAGTTGCACTACAAACAGAAATGAAGCAAGATAGTTTTTTATTCCTAGTTCTTCCTGATTTATCAGGATATTTACTGCCAAAGTAAACACCATTGAAATATCTGGATAAATTGAGAAGATACAATGGACGTAGGTTAGAAAAGGTAACCTTATATTGAGCACAAGAGTCTTGTTAGTAATAATAACTTGGTAAATATTTTCTGAAAAATAAGGTTGCACTATAAAAAATTGAGTATCAGATCAAATATGGTTATACATATTAAAGTGTTTTGACTATGCCTAATTTATGTGTTGAATATCAGTTCATTAATTTTGTTTCATTTCCTTATCTCCCTTTTCAGAAAAAATGGTTTGCCACGTCCAATTTGGAATGCTGCCTCCCAAATCCTCATGGCAATCGGCTATGTGGTCATGGCCCTTGCACTCCCAGGTTCCCTTTTCATTGGATCCATTGTTGTTGGCATATGCTACGGGGTACGTCTTGCAGTTTCGGTGCCAACTGCCTCAGAGCTCTTTGGCCTAAAATATTATGGTCTGATCTACAACATACTGATCCTCAACCTCCCGCTTGGCTCCTTCCTATTCTCGGGCCTTCTTGCAGGACTTCTATATGATTCTCAGGCTACCAAGACACCTGATGGTGGCAACACTTGTGTTGGGGCCCACTGCTACAGGCTTGTGTTTATTATTATGGCAGTTGCATGCCTTGTTGGATTTGGGTTGGATTTGTTGTTATCGTATCGCACCCGCGGATTGTATCGTAAGATTCAGGCTAGCAAGAGGTCCCAAAGACCGCTGAAATAGATGCGGTGTAGGATTGGATTTAGTCAACACGGCCATAGAAGCCCTGGTTATTTTTTCACCCAAGCCGTACAAAGGTGCAATTTACCAGTTACCTCTCTTAAAAGAAACTGAAATTTTGTTAGTTTTACTGAGAGGGGTACAGTTCACCTGTTGTGAGGCTGGTAAAGGATCCTTATAGGATGATGCTTACAAATCCGGTGTATTCTTTAGTAGCACATTTTTATAGCTAAATTTCACTTTATTTCTAATAATAAATATGTATATGTTACTATGGATTGGTGAGATGTAAAAATAGGGGCTTTAAACCGTGGATTCTTTTCTTTTCTTTAGCTGTTCTGTTATGTTCTTTTTTAATTCAATATTTCTCTCGTGTCCCTACAGTGCAAACATTTTAAATTAATTAACCAGTTAGTTCCTAACTTAAGATGTCCATGATTTCTGACATTTTCGCCTTAAATTAACATCTTACTGAAGATCAAGCATGGACCTGTTTGTAATGGATCCATTTGAGTATTTGATCATAACCCTACCAGAATTAATCATTAGACATTGATAAACCAAAGAAAGAATTAACTAAAAGTTGGTTAACGGAGCATTTCTATGAGGCATGCTGTGTTGGAGAAGGATCAAACTGTTGGTATAAATTTTCAGAATATTCGGATAGTTAGAAATTAATTAAAATAAATCAAATTGAAATAAAGTTACCCGGATCGTGCGAAGCACTTTTCTTAAGCGTATTCCGTCTCATCGTGCAAAATAGAACCGCAACCAAGATAATCCGGGATTGTTGCTCCTTAGGCACGCCATGGAAGCAACTGACGATAACTCCGTAATATCCAGCATAGATCAGAGTTTGATCAATTGAGATAATGAATAAATATTATGTGGGAGTGAATTTTCGGATATCAAAAACAGAGAGATAGTTTTCCTTTTATATTTTATTAAGGAGAAATTATTTACTCGTTTTTCACTCTATCTCTGACTGAGAAAGAGATTTATATATATTTATATTGTTTGATCAGGTAAGAATGTGAAGTAAATAAGAATTGAATTTAAGAAAGGAAACGGATCTAAATATATGACAATTAATGAGAATATTAATGGATAATCAATCAAAGACTAACCGTTTGGACTAATTATAATTCTTATTATTATGAATCAATTCAGAGAGTAATTAACGGAATTGAAAACGGGTAGATATGAGATTTACAGTTTAGCCCCTCAAGCTAATTAATATTACAAACAGTGATTTTAATAATTTTGAGTTTTTAGAACTCAAGTTCCAACAATCCCCCACAAAACTCAAAATTTAAGAATATCAAACGGAAGATTATACAGAAACAAATTTCTGGATATTAATATTGTGCATCGATGAAGTAGTTTAGAAACCTTGAACTTCATCTAGTATTGATAGCTTTAATTTGGAGGAAACAGAGTGAACTATATCTTGAACTCGTTCCTTTTATCCAAAATTTAACCACCACACACACAACATGGAGCTTCTCGTCGCAGTATGCGCATTAATGGCCTTACGCAAGTCTTGGATTTTCATGAGTCTTAAAGGCTTACCCATGCCTCGCACCGCGACCGTTACAGACACTCTCGTATAGGTGAGTTCCTACCAAGGATATGTGTAGATTCATATCCTGCGGAAATTACCGCCTCAGTTCTCATTAAGAGCTAAATTGCTCAACCTACCATCTACATAGAGCACACTCACCATAGGGATGGGGTTTGGAGTCAATGCTCCTTAAAAGTGTGTGCTCTTTTGGTCAACTTATCGGCTTGTTATTACCCATTGAATCTCTATCAAGGGATCGCCTATCAGAGATTGGGTTGCCACCGCAAGAAGACCCATTAGGGCTAACACCCATCCCCCTCGATGAAATTATTAGGACTTTAATTTTAGTCCATTATATATATAATTTTTATGTCGGTCAATCATCATTCATTATTTGAGCTTGTAAGTAGTTTCTTTTACCTGTCAAAGAAACTTGCAAAACAATATCCTTCGAATAAATGTAATTAGCAATAAACTTCACATAATTATTTCAATAATAACATGAGATAATTAATCACATCATGGTGAAGCAAGGTTTTAATCACAAATATCATTATGCATGCTTAATATCATAATATACATTAAATGTAGATTCGGTTTAATATTTCAATGTTTAAACCCTCACACATTTTCTGCTATATATACAAGGAAATTATTAAACCTCAGTTATGCAAGATCAACTGCTATATGAGATAATTATAGTACAATCTCATTGAATTTTCAAAATATAATATATAACCAAATTACATATTTGGTCATCATGATCAACTAAATGAGTATTTATTTATTTTTATTTCATACTCTCATATTTTGTTTTCCTTTATCAAATTTATCATTATGTCTCATAAGATTGAGAACATATATTTAATATTCATGTATATTTTGGTCATCATGATCAACTAAATGAGTATTTATTTATTTTTATTTCATACTCTCATATTTTGTTTTCCTTTATCAAATTTATCATTATGTCTCATAAGATTGAGAACATATATTTAATATTCATGTATATTTATGTCATGTATATTTAACAAAATTACATAGGGTTTTATAATATTTCTACATATATTTTAACCCCCACATTTAACTGTATATATGATTAGAGAAATATCTTTCTATGAAATAATAATAATAATCATTATTATTATTTTTAACATTCATTCATATTTGACCTAGATGTATCGATTCCATCTTTGATGAATTTAGTAGTATATTTCTTTACAACAATATTCTTCATCAAATGCTTCACTATTTATTTTTATTCGAATCATTAAGGAGATAATCAAGATGGTTAATAAAAGATTAAAAGATCATTCAGGAAATAATGAATGCTTATAATAGTAATGGCATTCATTCCAGTTTCTCAGGCATAATATTAATTAGATTTTTTTCTTTCGGTTATAAAATATCAGAGTTAATGATCATGATTCAATGATCAAGTTTAATATTTTCTTTATTCATTTTTCTCCCCGATAATTAAAGAGATAATCAAGGAGGTTAATCAATGATTTACAATTACAAAATCAGTTATAAGATAATTAGTTAGCCTTTCAGTTTTGTTGGCTGTAATAATTAATTATATTATTCAATTACAATAATTAATTACATCATTCGGTTATATATAAGACTAAGTGATTATGCGGCAATTAAGAGTCAACATTAATGTCAATTAATTTCCACCGAAGACCCTAGACAATTATTTGCTAGTGACCCTCAATTTATTTTATATTATAAATAAGTCCATTATTAAATATTTACCATAATTGTATATCTAATTGCTTGATTGAAAATTCATACAATCAGATTTCAATTTATTTAGATCAGATTTAGATAGTAAGACATTTATAATGTCTAGTAAGGAATAAGATTTTAATTGAGGTTATTATTAATTAAGGTCAAATAATGAGACCACATTAAGGAAAAGTTTTTTATTTTCTTTCCTGTAATACCAAATAAGAAAAGATGACAAATAAAGTCTCTTCAATTAATTTTCTTCAATGGTAAAGATTGAAGAAACATAATATATATAAATATAGTAAATGTTTCAAATTATATTTATCAAATCCTGCATTTATAGATCAACGATTAATTAATTAAGCAGTTATTATCTAAATTATAAAGATATATAAAATCAACCTTACAGATAATTATTTATCATATCATTATAATTTTTTTTTTTTTTTTTTTTAACCAGAGATCTATGATTTACGACTTTCAATGTTAAATATAATTAATTGTTGCTCTTTATTCTACATATCATATATAACATAGTTTAATAATTCATTTTACTACTCTTATACCAAAACAGAGATATCTTACATGTCTCTACTCATAAATTTTTTTATGCAGTCTCATTAGATAAAAATCATTTCTTTTACAGTTAGAAATTGAATAATAACTTCATTACAATAATGATCTAATTTCCCAATTATAATTTAATCAAATTAATGACTGAATATTTCACAAAATCAAATTGATAGAAATCCTATCAGAATAATTGGGATCATGTAATTATAATTCGGTGCACATATAAAACTTAAACTAATCTAAATGCTACTTAATTAAAAGTGACCGAATTTAATTTCAGATTTTTGAATATATTAAGAAATTTCATAGTACAACATGAACTATTGTAATTTTATTAAAGGTATTGTATCCTGTTATTTATTTCACTATTTCATGGTTAAATTCGTTGGTACAGGTACTTCATTCTTCATATATTTGACACTACCAGATTAATGGAGTAAACAGATACTTAATGTATATAATCAAAATTCGACTTAGTTCATTAGAACTACAAATTATATAATTAATCAATACTATTTAACTATCCGAATCATAAGAATACGCTTAAGAATGTTGGTATAAATTTTCAGAATATTCGGATAGTTAGAAATTAATTAAAATAAATCAAATTGAAATAAAGTTACCCGGATCGTGCGAAGCACTTTCCTTAAGCGTATTCCGTCTCATCGTGCAAGATGGAACCGCAACCAAGATAATCCGGGATTGTTGCTCCTTAGGCACGCCATGGAAGCAACTGACGATAACTCCGTAATATCCAGCATAGATCAGAGTTTGATCAATTGAGATAATGAATAAATATTATGTGGGAGTGAATTTTCGGATATCAAAAACAGAGAGATAGTTTTCCTTTTATATTTTATTAAGGAGAAATTATTTACTCGTTTTTCACTCTATCTCTGACTGAGAAAGAGATTTATATATATTTATATTGTTTGATCAGGTAAGAATGTGAAGTAAATAAGAATTGAATTTAAGAAAGGAAACAGATCCAAATATATGACAATTAATGAGAATATTAATGGATAATCAATCAAAGACTAACCGTTTGGACTAATTATAATTCTTATTATTATGAATCAATTCAGAGAGTAATTAACGGAATTGAAAACGGGTAGATATGAGATTTACAGTTTAGCCCCTCAAGCTAATTAATATTACAAACAGTGATTTTAATAATTTTGAGTTTTTAGAACTCAAGTTCCAACACAAACACTTACATTATGGGGAGGAGAAATAGAAACAGTTTCCTACTGTAATTCTAAGGACCGTCCTATATCAAACCCAACTCATAATTTTAAAATTGAAGTGCAGAATATAATGTCTGATATAGACGATTTCATAAAATAACTCAATCCTTTGAGAGGTTGCCTACTGTCTCTGTGAGCATGAGAAGACTAATGACAAGAAGCCTCTCTTGTCGTTTTGTCATATAGTCGTAGGAATAGGTCTTTTAAGACAACAAAACTTGACTCTTGGGAGATCATCTCTAATTTTTTGAATGAATTTCTCTTCTCTATTTTTTGATGGTGGAAGAAGATTGATGGTGGAAGAAGAAGAGAGGATACACGAATATGTATTTTCTATGGAGAATAAGTTCTTTCAAAATATGTGTTTTTCGTTATATCTTGTGCCAGAGACCAATTCTTATATAGGGTAACTCTAAATCTAGTGCACCAAATTTAGATGTCCAATTTTAGACTTCTTTTTTTTGAAAAAAAGGTGGCAAGGTCCGTTTCATTTCGAAACTGTTTTAAAGTTACTTACTGTTACGACATAGGAGAGTAAAGAGAACAATATCCTGGGTACACAAACCCGAATTAAACAAGCAAAAAACACAATATTCAACACACAAAACAATTTAGAAAAACATCATTTAAAGTAGCAACCAAAACAGTCATCTAAAAGCTATAAGGCAGAGGAGCTAGTGCTGTCATCAGAGAGCTCCACTATCTGGACTTCATCATTAGGCGCCAAGGCTTGCATGGGGATGACAGTGGTGTCCTGAGGCAACCAATGACTAAGTTCTTCAGTATCCATTCCCATTCCTGTCTAGTAAACTATAGTAGAAATTATTGAGAGTATAATTTGTTTGCCTGAGAGAAAAGGTTTATGTTCAAAACAGATTAAGTTTCTTTGTTTCCACAAACACCAGGAAAAGGCTCCAAAAACAATGAGAAAATATTGATGCCTATGGGGAGGAAGGGAATATGCAAATTGCATAATGTCCACAATGGAAGTCCAGGAGGAAAAAATGTTTTGACAATCTCCTAATCAAAATCAGATTTGCCTGACAAAAGAACATTGTATAAAAAGATGGTCTACTGATTCATCATGGGCACAAAAATGGCATGTGAATGACCCATTCCACCATTTATCTAGTAAATTGTCTTTGGTGAGGTTTGTCTTGAGTTAACAACCACATAAAGACTTTGATTTTTGGTGGCAACTTAGTATTTCACCAAATCATACAATGTTCTAATTGAACTCCCCTAAAAGAAATGAAATTATATAAGGATATAACGGTAAATTGGCCATGTGGCTCTTTTATCCAGTGTGAAGAATCTAGAGGTTGACTGGGGGAAAAGTTGAGAATGATGTGTTGGAGTTCCAACCATTCTCTAGCATCAACACCAGTGAGAGTTCTCCTAAAAGTAATGTAATTACCTTGAGAGAGAAGGACTTTCTACAGACTAACAGATGGATTAGAACATAATTGATATAGAAAATGATAATAGACAGCTAGTGGACATGGGCCATAGCAGACATCAGTCCAGAATTTAACTTCAGTGTACCTGGAGTGATATTGAGGCAACAGTCTAAACGAGGTTGAAGGGACATAAGACTATCCCAAAAATGTGAGGGAGGAGTGTGGTGAAAAATATAATTAAAGAGAATCACATTTTTCCAAAGCCCTTGAAAGTGAGGATTTTTAAGTTTTCATAACCATTTGGTCAACATAGCTATGTTCATGTGATCAATATTGAGAATTCCTATACTCCCCTTGTTTTTTAGCCATACAAACAGTAGGTCAGTTGATCAAAGCATATCATTTTTTGTTTGTGCCATATCCCTACCATATAAATTTCCTTCTAATGGAGTCAATTTTGTTAAGAAATGTAGTAGGAATTCTAAAAAGAGAGAGGGCATAGAGGAATAGAAGATAATACTGATAAATTAAGAAAAGTGAGTCTCCCTCCAATAGTTGCCCTTTTCAATTTTGAAGTTTATGTTCTAATCAAGTAGAAAATCTCAATCTTTAACTGTCAATTTCCTATTATGTAAATGAAGGCCCAGATATTTTAAAGAGAATTTACCAATTTGACATCCAAAAATACTAGTAGCATCATTGGTCATCTCAGGATCAATATTAAGGGGAAAGAGTTTAGTTTTTTTTTGTAAATTGATCTTAATGCTAGATAATGCTTCAAAGCATTTCATTGTCCATGATACTATCTCTATGTTTCCTAATGAGGCTGAAAGAAAAAGAATGATGTCATCAGCATAGTGACAGCTTGTCACAACTGTACTATTCTGACAAGGGGTCCCACACCAGTAATGTATCCTAGCTGTCTACTCCAATTTTAGACTTCTGAGAATCTATCCACATTTAGTGGTTATTCTTAATTGCAAATCTCATAATCAGTCCATCAATGAGTATGAGTTTTGCCTGTATTGTTCCACACATTTATGAATCACATCCTAATTAATACATATATTATAAAATATCTTAATTTATATTATATCACTTAATTAGAACAATCATATATGACAGTATACAATTCATAATTATATTACACTCAATGTTGGATCAGGATCCAACATGCTGCTCTATTTTTCTAGTATTTTACAGGATCAATAATCATTAAAGATCAAGCATTCATGTTGCATTTCAAGCATTTTTCCTTTACTGGTGTTGCACAATAGGTTATTACCAATATTCCCCTTTTACTTCTAGCTAATTAGGCAGAATAACATAGCTTGTTTGTTTTAATCTACCTGGGGGTTTTAATGAGGAAATTGAAATAAATGTCATCTTAAGCATCTCATTTGATGCTGAGTGACAGATGGCACTGCATAATTCATTGCTCTCTAAGAAAGGCTCGTGCAAGCATGATTGGTACCAGAAGCTAAGGAAAAAGGAGCTCACACATTATTATTGTTTAACACTGTAACATGCTGTAACAGTACTGGTACCAGTGAGCAATGATTCCAAGCTCTTAAATTAGTTATAGGATAGAACCACATATGATGCTCAGAAATGCAAAGGATGTAATTTAAAGTTAGATGACTTGATCTCATATATATTTTAAAAAAACTCTTATTAACTATTGTATTTTTGTGTACCGCATGTCTATCTTGGGAGGGTTGTCTACTTTCTGATATTTTTTCCATGCTGGACCAATATTATGACTGATTTCTCTCATTCGCTGGTGATGTTCAATTCATGCAAGCCTATCTGTTTTTGTTTGAATATTCAAATTTGTTTTATCGATTTAACGGGTCCAGCCCGAGAACGTCAAATTTTGACCCAATTCTTTAGCTTTAATTTGTCAAGGAGCTTGTAATTTTATTGGGCTGGGCCTTGGTCGTGTGTCAGGCATAGTTCTCTTTGTTTGTGTGGAAATGAGTTATATTCTTGATGCAAGCCTGATCTCCTTTCATTTTATTCTATTTCATTATTCTTAAAAGAGAAAAATTAAGTATATCCTCTAATTTCGTTAAAAGCTACAATGACCCAAACTCCAGAGAAAACAAACATGTAGCACAACAAAGTAACAGAACGAACAAAATCATAATTAGTATTTTTTTTAAAATGGTTCGTAGTAATTCCAAATTTGTATGATCTTTCTAACTATTGAAAGGGCTATACTTGGGTGTAGAAAGGAAGAGAGATATTGGTAATCAACAACAATGGATTAGTGGCACTAGAGAAATGGCTACACTAGCTCAAATTGCATGATCTGTTTCATTTTTACTTGCTCAGGAAGGATTTATTGCCACAACCTATATGCAACGGCCTCAAATGCTGATGACTTTGAGAAAGATTGCTGCATATGATACAATTATCAGACTGATATCTTGTAGAAAAATAAATTTACTTTCTTCAAATTGTTCTGTTTTCTTTTTGAGAAATGACTAATGAGGGTACTTCCTTAAGACAGGTATTGACTTTTTACATTTGGTGTATATGGATGAATTTAACATAGGTGATTTGTAATAATATGCCCTTGTTATATATTTAGAGGATAGTGCTGGTTTTCCTGTAATGGATATATTTCACAATGAACATTTTCCTACGAAATTTCGATTGAAAGAGAAAAGGACAAAGGCAGCTCTTCGGTGTGCTGTTTTTTTTTTGGTGCGTATTTTTACTTTGTAAGTTTCTAAGATACTACAAAAATAACCGCTTGTTTAAAGTTTTAGATACGAGATGTCAGTGGTCGTATATTAACAAAAAAGTTAGGTGCATTAAACTTGGCAAAAGTTGCATACAAAATGAGACTCCTCTCATACCAGAAAAAAAAGGAAAAAAGAACACTGGACTCCTCTTAAACTCTGCAAAATATATTGCATGCAATGCAATATATTACTGACTACATACACAAAAATAAAATTCACGCATTTTCGATGGTACTAATTAAAACGAATTTTCAGAATGTACAGAGAGCAATAAATTTGGAAAAATAAACTAAATTCAATACATACTCCTAAATTCAATACATACTCCAATTGTGATTTGTGCCTTAACCGACTCACATAGGATTTAAAACACAAAGGTGTCACAGAAGAACCAGCATAAATACTTGGGATTTACCAGCTTGGGAGAAGCAGTTCCAACTGGTTGGATATTTGGAAAGGAAATCTTATGATGGCTGCTACATAATCTTGCTTAGTTATAACCAATCTGAAAATGTGTCACCTTTGGGTAGGCTGCTTATGTGCTCAGATCGATCAACAGGTCCCAAATGCTTAATAGAGGCTTTCTGGAACTCAATTTAGTTCTGGGGTTCTTACATTTGGCTTGACAAATTTGTGAGACAAACTGTCAAGAAATTTTTACCATTCACTCAAATAAAAAAAATAATGTCTTACCATATCTATAATTTACAAAGATGATAAGTTTTCTATGTCACGTCACGCAAGCATTGCTCCATCGATTTTTTTTTTCTACTTCTTTCACTTATTACACGGCTAATGAAATTTGAAATTCAAGTGTTTCTTGCATGACCATTGTAGTAAACGAAATGGGGTAATGTAACTGCAGTGCAACCAAATTTTTGAAGTATTTTTGGAATTTCTGTACAATGTTTTTCACATACTTACTGGTGTTGCATTTTATGTTAAAGACTATTTCTTATGTTCTTCCACTCTGTTTTGATGCAACTGAGATCAATTCAGTTTTGTTTTCATGATTCGACAGAGGAATTATCATTTATCATCAGAGAAGATTTCTGTTTTACCAAACCTTTGATCATAATGTTGTCTTGGGTTTTTGCCTCTGGGTCATCCATACACAAATCAAATCCGAATCCCGTATAAAATTTAATTTGTGCTGAACTTACACTTGTGAAAAAAAAAACCAAACCATGTTGACGCCCTTTTATCAGTGGATAACCTGAGAATGAAAATGTTTTTTTTTTTAAATTATGGGTTGGAGGTCAAGCTATCCAACACACTTTCAAACTCCTATGTATATTATAGAAGATTTTCTCACTTGTGGGTTTCGAACCCATAACCTCCCACATGAGAATGAAAATGTTTAACAGCCCTTTCTATTTAATGCTTCTTTCAGCAAAAATAAATAACTAATAAAATGTAAGATATGTATGAGCCTTGTATGTTAAGGTAAGGTGGATACCCAGGATTAGTATTCTTTTTGGAACCTGAACAGATACTGTTCATCGTTTTCTACATTTTTGTTTTTCTTTCTGAGTCTATGGTACTATATGCATAGCATGGATTGGTTCGTAATACTAATCAATATTTTCATTTTTAAAATCCTAATGGTCAATCTGAACAGTTCAACATGATCTCCACATGAATATGTACTTGCATACTCTAATTTTATATTTTTTAGAAATTTCTTTACTATTTTTTAGGATAGGTAGAAAATCACTTGATCTGAAAATTCTGGACCATCCAAAACAGTGATTTTCTACATATCTTAAGAAATAGTAAAAAGTTTTTTAAAAAAATATAAAATTTGTTTTGCAATTATATATTCATATAGGGTCCATATTGAACGGTTTGGATCGCCCCATTAGAATTTTGAAAATTAAAATAATGATCCGTATTATGGACCAATCCATACTATGATAGTTGTTGGAAAAATATTAACTAACCAACTAATTTAAATCTGAAATTTGATCAATAAAATAAATAAAAATATATTTAAAATTTAATCAAGAATATAGTAATTAAAACTTTGTTACCCGGAGCTGCAAAATGCAGACCTAAGGCAACTTCCCGTCCTAAGCGCATGAATAATCGGTTAAGACTGCCCCAAGTTACGTCGGTATTCCTCTAGGGGCAACCGTGGTAGAGGTTGATGTAGCTTCTTTCAACAATGATAGTAAAATAATATGTTTCTATAAAGAATATACCGAATTTTTTATTAATATCCACATTTAATATAAAATTTCAAAAAATAACCGCATGGCAGGTTTTTGTCGAAATGTATCCTTTCCGGAAATTTTTTTTCCAGAAATGGGATCTAAAACCGGAAATTTTTTTTCCGGAAACAGAGAAATTCCGGAAATTTTTTTCCGGTTTTAGGCCATTTCCGGAAAATTTTTTTTTGGTAATTCTCTATTTCCAGAATTTTTTTTTCCGGAATTTTATTCAATTCTCTGTTAAAACTGCAGAGTGTCGTTGCTTTCACCAGGTGTGAGAGTGAGTGTCGTTGCTTTCACCAGGTGCGCTCTCTCACAGTAAGTTTTAATTTATAATTTAATTTAATTTATTTATATTTGAAATTTAATTAATTTACAATTTTAATTTCATTTATTTATATTTTAAATTTAATTAATATATAATTTTAATTTTATTTATTTGTAATTTATAATTTTAATTTTCTTTATTTATTTATAATTTTAATTTTCTTTATTTATTTATAATTTTAATTTTCTTTATTTATTTATAATTTTAATTTTATTTGTTTGTAATTTAAATTTATTTGATTTATAATTTAAATTTAGAAGTATTTAATTTGTAATTATTTAAATATGTAACTATTTAATGTGAAATTATTTAATTTGTAATTATTTAAATATGTAACTATTTAATGTGAAATTATTTAAATTCTGAATATTGTCATATTAATTGAAAAAAAATAAAAAATGCTGCAGAATAATTTTAAAAGTTTTATTAATTCTAAAATAATTTTTTAATTCTGAAATAATTTTGATTAATTCTGAAATGATTTAGAATTGTTTTAGGAACTTTTTGCTTTTCGGATTCCTTACGGAGCTCTAACAATCAGATCGATTGGTTTTCGATTGAGGTAATTTTATTTTCTTTAAATTCCAAAATAGTGTAGAATAATTATTGAAAATTGTGTAGAATATTTTTACTAATGGCAACACAAATTTTAATTACTTATATGTTGTTATTTTTGAAATTGCCAGACCAATCGAAATTAGAAATGACAACTATTTGTGTGAAAATGTATATTGGAGGGGAAATCCAATATAATGATGACGGGGTCTATTACAGTACCCGAGCTAAATACTCATTACCGCTAACCGTGGACCACAGTTTTGATTATCTTGTGAATGAGATTTATAAATTAGTTGGGTACAATTCTAGCAATGCAAATCTGGAAATCCAGGCCAGATTTAACATGTCCACTGATGGCCAACGTGACTACCAATTAGTACCGGTAATGAACCAACAATCATTCGAAATGATTGTAGGAATTGTGTTGTCTTTTTCACAAAGGTTACCGGTTCTGGAGTTATATGTAGAATTGGAACCAATCTATACCAGTCATATACCTGAACCTCAATCCCGACCCAGTACCAGTCGGATTCCTGTGGAACCCGACCCAATACCAATTAGATCCCGACCTAGCACCGGTCGGTACTCTGTGGATGTAAGAATGAGACCCCGATCCAGTATCGGTAGCAACTCTGTGAATGAACCAGTTATATCCCGACCCAGTTGCAGTCATAATCATGTCGATGAAGACCCAATACCAGTTAGATCCCGACCTAATACTGGTCGGCACTCTGTTGATATACCAATGAGATCCCGACCCAGTCCCAGTGCGGTTCGCAGACATGTACGTGATTATTCTCATGTACCTGTGGATGCAATTGATTCTGATAGTTTGGCGAGTGGAGATGAGATGCTCTCCGGTGAGTCGTCAGGTTCTGATGATGATATCAGACAGCCCAACCAGTCACAACCACAATCCCGTCAAATACAATCCCGTCAATTACAGTACCCGATTACTGGTCGGGAAAATATGACACATCCGGTTGACAGTTTCAATGACATATCCAGTTTTCGGCCTGCATATGTCGATTTTTTCGGCAGGTCAAAAAAAACATTTGATAATCCATTGGCTAAAGGTGTATTTTATGAGTCGAAAACGGCTCTAAAGATAGCAATCAATGAGTTTCATCTTGAAAATAATTGTGAGTGCAGGGTTCTTAGGAGCGAACCTAGACGTTACGAGGTGGGGTGCAGAGATGCTTTTTGTAAATTTAAGGTGTCCGCAAAGCAGAACATTCTTTCAGAATCTTGGATTAATACCAAACAAGCACTTCCCCATACGTGCACAGTATCGGCAACATGTACTGATCATTGTCAGCTGACAGCAGAGATGGTTGCCCTTGCGATTGATAAAACCATTAGAAGGGACGTGTGCTCTTCTATAAATCATATTCGAGATATCGTCATGATGAAATATGATAAGGTAACCCCCAAGTACAACAAATTATGGAGAGGCCGTGAGCTTGCTATTGCAAATCTATTTGGGAGTTGGGAGAACTCGTACAACTTACTTATTCCACTATTGGAAGCCATCAAGAGAAACAATCCAGGAACTAAGTATTGTGTGATCTCGAAACCGATTGAGAAAGAAACCGATAGGCATTTCCACAGAGCGGCATGGGCATTCGGAGCGTGTATTGCAGCGATACCGTTCCTCAGACCAGTGATTAGTATCGATGCATGTATCATGTCGGGACGGTACCAAGGTAGGCTGCTAATGGCATGTATGTATGATGCTGAAAACCAATTGCTTCCAGTAGCTTTTGCAATTGTGGAGAAAGAAAGCGTTGACAACTGGGGTTTTTTTATGAGATGGTTAAGGTTGGAAGTAATTGGAGATAATCGATTCTTCTGTGTCATATCGGATAGACATTTGAGAATTAAAGCCGTGTTTCAGGATCCAAATCTCGGATGGAATGAGTCTACCGATCAATGTGTGCATCGGTATTGCTCCCAACATGTCGCCGAAAATCTCTACAAGCACGTAGGCCGTAAGAGAGAGGTTAGCGACAGATTCATAGCTGGAGTGAACAAATGCAAACCTAGGAGGTTGCAAGAGATGTTACAAGACTTTGAAATTGGTTGTCCGCAGGCTATCGACTACCTTAACAAGGTGGGTAAAAGGAACCCTAACGATGAAGACGAGCTTCCATGTCCAGATAAGTTATATAAAGCTTTGGACGGAGGCCACCGATGGGGGATAATGACAACAAATGGGTCAGAGTCACTGAATGCCGTGTTCAAAATTAGTCGGCGATTACCGGTTGCAGCGGTCGTGGAGGACATGTTCTATAAGTTGAATAAGTGGTTTTTTGAACGATGTAACAAAACTCAAATGTCATGTCAACATGGTCAGGTGTGGTCCGACAGGGTAACTAAGTTATTGCAAAAGCGAATTGAAAAAGGAAGGAACATGACTGTGATTCCTTACCGTGGAAGACATGGTCTTTTTGAGGTCATGGTTAAGGGTGAAAAAATACCAGCAAGGTGTAATCAACCGAGACTTGAGTATACTCGTAGGGATTTCGGGTATAGGGTTGTTGTTACGGACAACAACAAGGTTGAATGTGAATGTCAGAAGCCTCAATTGACCGGCATACCTTGTTCTCATTTCATGGCCGTTGTCCGTGAAATGAGATATAATGAAAATTTATACGTCAACCCATTGTACCGTATGTCAATAGTGGCACAGACATGGAGTGGACATTGGGAACCGAAAGGCAACCAATGTGAATGGCCTGCGTATGAGGGCTCGAAAATTAAACCTGAGTCGAGACTGATCAAAAAAGGAAGGAGACGACACGACCGCATACCGATGGAAATGGACAGAATGCGTGGTCGGAGACTCGGACACCAGGCTCATCGTGAGACAATTGATAGAAATGCTGCAGGTATAACTGATCAACCAACTGTTGTTGATTTTTTAATTAAATTCACAATCTAATGCATGCCCTACACTACATGTAGAGGAGGCAGCAAGACAGGCGCAAGCAGCGGCAGAGCAACCAACAAGGACAAGTACAACCGTTTGGCGCACCCTCGGACAACATTTCAGTCTGCGTCGTAGAAATTAACTTGTGTGTTTTTTTATTTCTATGTGTTAAGAACTACTTGATTCTAATGTTGCTGAGAATTATTTTATTTGTACGTGTTGAGAATTATTTTATTTGTATGTGTTGAGAATTATTTTATTTTGTTAAGTTATAGGATATGGTTTCGATGCAACACACATGACGAGATAAATCAAAAATAACAAAACATAACACAAATGTATAAATAAAAAAAATATACGAGGAGTCCTACAAGATAATAAAAAATAGCAAGATATAACGCAAATAACAAGATAAAATCTATAAATCCTACTGGCCACGCTGTGAATATACATGGTGGTCCGGATACTGCGAATGTGAGAAGCGAGAAGTGTCAACCCTAGCACGCTGTGAGCGGCGCGGTCCGTCAGTGGGATCCACTGCATGTGGTGTCTGAGACGGATCCTCTACAGGAGGTGGATAAGAAGACAACGCCTCAGGATCACCTGATGGATAAGATGACGACGCCCCAGGATCACCGAATACGTGGCCGGAGAATGGAGTCGGAGGTGCCTCCATATGAGCCATCATTGATTCGTGTCTTGCCTGGTCAAATTGCATTTGCTCCATCTCGTTTGCCTGCTCCTGAGACAGTCCTGGATAGTAACGATAACCTGCTTGATCCTGAGACATCTGCATTTCATAAGAAAATTTTTATTACTTGTTCATTGTAAATTAAAAAACAAAATTACCTCAATTAAAGTATTATATACCGGGCCCAATTCATCGACGAATAGTTCTTGCAACCATTCATCACCAGTCATCTCCCGCTCCTGCATCGGCTCCTGCGTCTGCATCGGCACCTTTAGTTCATACATAGTTTTTCTTAGCTACAAACTAAATTTTGAATCATCTTGTAAGTTAAATTTATACCTGGCCAGCGTTGGCACGTGATGATAGATTATGCTCTGCGAACTCTCCCGGACGGATGTAATCCCTCCATTGTGAGCCATCATATAACCAGCCCGTCACTGGATCTGGGCCTTCAAATACGGGGCCAGCTGGCATCGGCTCCGTTCCCAAAGGATAAGAATCGTCGGATGGAATTTCCTCCCAGTTAGGTGGAACCCCCGCATCCTCCAGCATGGCAATAGCACGGTCTCCATAACCATTATCTCTGCAGAGACACAAACCTAGTCTCATTTTGCCCTTGCCAATTGCACGGAGACCCTTCGTGAAAAATGCCCGTGTGCCATGTGCTAACTCTCCTATCCCACGCAAAGCCTGTACATATATTTGGAGTATAATAAATGATATATAATAAACCAATCATAAAATTCAGAGTTAGAAATATTTACAGTTCGAACAAATGTCGATCCACTGGGAATATATCCAGACACAGAGTGCTCGTCTCTTGGAACCGGAACATTACGATCCATCCCCACCACGTGCTGGCCAAACAGGTAGACGGATGCCATGCAGTTCTCCTGGTACCATTTACGATATCTTAGGAGGTCATTTATATCCCACGGACGACCTACTTCGTACACATGATCTGCATAATGTGTCGCCTCGTTTACATGCCGACGGTGCAGTTGCGCCCAGTTGGCATTTTTCTTTGAGCCCGATTTCAACCTGTTTACAAGGTTAGTATGATAAATAAGTAAATAAGTACTTTAAAATAAGTAAACCACATATAATTTGTGAATATTACTTGTGCAGCTCTTGGTGCTCGAGCAGATCATGGGGAAGCGGTGGCTCTATCTGTTGCCATCTTCCGAACTGTCGCATGCAGCGATCAGGATTGTGATGCTCAACAATCCAATAAAAAATAAGAGGACCGCGGTACAGGTAGAACGGCTGTCAATTTTAGAGTTGCAATGTTAGGTAGAAATTATAAATGTGATGACATGAATAAAAGAAAGAGGTTTTTACTATAATGTACCTGGTCCGCCCGGGTTGTTTTCGAAAGGTCGTGGTAAACAGATGCATATGGCTGCCAATTGACCATGTTATCCATCAGTTTCTGAATCTGGTCGCGAGGGATACTTGGACCGGAGGTTGCACCATGGGACGAGTTTTCCCAATTGTGTGGGCCTTTCCATAAGTCAGCAAAGGCGGGGCATGTCTCTTCTGTTTCTGCGCCCCAGTTCGGTTGAGATCCCGGTAACGGCCGGTGAATTTGAAATCGGGTCCACGACCAGTGTTGTAGAAGCATGGTGGGACCATGCATGGAGTGGCATGAAGGACTGGATGCGAGGCACAGATTTCTATATAAATAGGCGAGAACAGCTCCGCCCCAGTTGTACTTCCTCGGCTCGTCCAAGTTTTCAATCATGCCGAGATACCATAGCAGTATTCCGTCCCCGCTACTGTCAGCAAACATGGTATTCCCTAGCATGTCGAGGAGAAATCCACGGACATACCTAACCGTCAATTTTAAAATGTGAGTACATTATTCAAAATATCAAATACGAATAGAGTTGTAAATAAAAAAAATACTAACCACTTCAATTGTTGGTCGTTCGCATCTGTTGGTAATTTTTTGAAGCGCTCACGGACAGCTTTTTTAGCGATAAGCATGTCGTACGTATCATTTCCCCTCTTTTTCATAAACCCCTTCACTTCATTATCTTTCACGCCCAGTAAGTCATAAAGTCGGCCATGAAAACTCGCCGAGTTTGTAAATCCCGTTACCGGCTCCCCCGTAATAGGCAAACCCCAGAGACAACTCACATCCTCCAGAGTAACTGTAATATATTTGACTTGTCAGTAAGGAATAAAAAAATATATATATTTAAATTAGTTAATACCTGTCATTTCTCCGAATGGAAGATGAAAAGTGTGCGTCTCCGGACGCCACCGCTCGACAAGTCCATGAATGAGGGCCGCATCGAGGGCGATATCAGGCAATATCGCGAGCTGATATAAGCCCATTCGAATTAAAAATGGTGCATACCTCTCATTATACTCACATTTGTGTCGATAATGTCTCACGGTTAAAATCTCTTTACTCTAAAATAAGAAAAAAAATTAATTACAATATTTATTTGATTACTTACAGAGTTATGAAAAACGAAATAAGTAAATGTTTACCTCCTTAGACGCTTCAGATATCCTGTGATTACCGTGAGCTATCCACAATAAGGGGCTAAATCTATGCTTAAGTACTGGGTCTGCCATACTACAAAATTCGAACAATATTGTACATCACCTTAAATTTTTTCAAATTATTATAAACCATTTTGGTATTTTCTAAATTATTGTACATCATTTTGGTATTCTCTAAATTATTGTACATCATTTTGGTATTTTCTAAATTAATCAGACAATATTCTAAACCATTAAAATGAACTAATTAATTATTTTTTAAATTAAAATTAAAAAAAATACAAATATAAAAACCTGAATCGCAGATCCGATCGATCAGACAATCAGAGCTCCGAAAGGAAAACAGATGCCTAAAAAAAATTAAATTAATCGAACAATTTTCTACACCATTTGGGTAATTTCTAAACAATTCTAGACTATTTCGGTATTTTTTAAATTATTCTAAACAATTTTGGTATTTTCTAAATTATTCTAGACTATTTTGGTATTTTTTAAATTGTTCTACACCATTTTGGTAATTTCTAAACAATTTTACTAGACTTTTTCGGTATTTTCAAAATTATTCTAAACAATTTTGGTATTTTTTAAATTATTCTAGACTATTTTGGTATTTTTTAAATTGTTCTACACCATTTTGGTAATTTCTAAACAATTCTAGACTATTTCGGTATTTTCTAAATTATTCTAAACAATTTTGGTATTTTCTAAATTATTCTACACTATTTTGGTATTCTTTAAATTGTTTTACACCATTTTGATAATTTCTAAACAATTCTAGACTATTTCGGTATTTTCTAAACAATTCTAGACTATTTCGGTATTTTCTAAATTATTCTAAACCATTTTGGTATTCTCTAAATTATTGTAGACTATTCGGTATTTCCTATATTATTCTACAAAATTTTCTAAATTTCTAATTTTTTGGGACATTATTTTACACAATTTTCTAAATTTCTAATTTTTTGGACATTATTCTACACAATTTTCTAAATTTCTAATTTTTTTGGACATTATTCTACACAATTTCTAAATTTCTAATTTTTTGGGATATTATTCTAAACTATCTAGATTTCAATATTTAAATAAATAAAAAAAATTACCTCTTAAACAGTGCTGAATGGGACGGCTCTGATTTCCTTCTTCCAGTGGTGGGCCGAGTTTATACCGCAGCCCCGGTTCCGGAAAATTTTTTTCCGGATGTGGGACGTTTCCGGAAAAAAAATTTCCGGTTTCAGCGTGTTTCCGGAAAAAATTTTTCCGGGGTTAGAGAGTTTCCGGATAAAATTTTTCCGGATATAGAGCTTGGTTCCGGAAATAATTTTTCCAGAATGGGTACATTTCGAAAAAAACCGGCCATGCATTTATTTTTTGAAATTTTATATTAAATATGGATATTAATAAAAAATTCGGGAATATATTTGTTTGTAGGAGAATAAAAATTGAATTTATGAAATATGGAGCTAACAGGAAGAAGAGAGTACATCGATTATCGGATCATTGCTCTCCAAATGGTATGTGCTATTTATAGGCAAAACCATAGATATCAATCAATTTGTACATTCATGACTATTAAAAATTATATTCGATATATTATCGTTTCATTCGTTATTAAAAGAAATTGAATATGAAAATATGAATGAAAATGAAACGGTCTCATTGAATAAATGGTAATCATGCACATACATAAACTCAAATGGATTTTATTTCCTGCGCAAGGTCTGGTACAAGTTATTGTCAATTAATTCAATTGATTATGAGTAAATGCTAAGATTTAGAAATTGCATCCACAGCTTGCTCTCTACCATATTTATATGATTTGATTTTCTGTGGTGGTGAACAATGAGTTTCTGTGTGGTAATTGGATTAAGAAATAATTTATAATTAGCTCCATAATTCATAAAGTTTAAAAAAATGTTAATATTAACATAAATAATTATTTAAATAAATTTTGAGTTTTTAAAATAAATTTCTAACAATAGTATCATAGAATCACTCTTTCTTCTTTTGAGATAATAATAGCCCGTTCGATTTTGTAAAAAAAAAAGAAAAGAAAAAAACCACCACAAAGCAGTGGCGGTTTGGTATCGCATCATTATCTTATCTTAAAATTGGGTCGTATTTAATTTTTAGTCTGTCTGTAATGTAATATATAGGCGAATATTAACTAGATTGAGTTAAGAATTAGTTATTGGTGTAGTGACAATTAAAGACATATTTTTTCTAATGTGAGAGATCATGAGTTTGTGATCCGGACGGAGGAAATCATTCATTGTAATAATTGATCAGGTTTGAAAAGAGTGTTATGTGGCTTGACTCCAAACCTCTCATTAAAAAAAAAAAAAAAAAAAAAACTAGATTGAGTTGTTTTGAGATTCGTACTTTAAGAACTTGAATGGTTCAGATTTCCCAAAAATCTATTTTTAGAAGTTCTGAATTCCAAAAATTACACAATGCATCAGTACAGTATCAATGAGGCCTAGTGTTAGTGTCTACATAAGTACAGAAGAAAATCTTTTTCATTTATTTCAGTAACGTTAAGTAGCTATGGTATGATATCCTTGTGTAACAGGACATTTTTATTTCAAATACTGTGAACTCTTATCACCAAGCATCTAGCGTGAGGAACCTTTACATCACTTTTTCTTTTGATTGTTTACTCTTTTTTGTCTTTTCTTTTTTGAAAAATAACCTGGTAAATCCACCAAATTCATGCATGGAATCATAAGCAAAACAGGAGATAAACATGCCATCTTCTCTCGGTCGTCCTGCCATAGTGTGTGTGTGGGGTGTGCATGTTTTGTCGCTCACAACATTATACCAAAGTGTGGTCACTTTGATATCGTTTTCTGATAAAAACAGTATTCTTTTTCTCACTCCTGTTTTTTCTAAACATGCCTTTCTTAAAAAGTTAAAATGGTCCTTGCCGATTCCTCTCTTTGTAATCTAGTTGCTCATTTGTTTGGCACTTTTGCTATTTTGACAGCTTATTTTTGGTAAGCATAAAAAAGATGCTTTTGCAAACAATTTTTGTGTTTAATTTAACAGCGGATGGGGAACTTATGCTTTAATAGACTCTAAATATTAGGTTATGGCCTAAATTAAACATAATGCTAATTGCAATAAGACATGAATTGTTTTATTAATTGTCTATTGTAAGCTTTAGAAAATTAACTTAGCAGTGGATATGATTCCCAAATAATTTCTTTCCGTTCTAAAGTTTGATACACAAGGATTTAGCTTTCATGAAATCATTCAAGAAATGGACCCTTGTGAAGTGTAATCGTGTAGGCTACTTTGTGAATTATTTATTTTTTAGGAAAGCAGATTCCATTTCCTATGTGAACTGTTGACCAATTGACATAGTACAGATCATCACTCCTCTATACGTTCTATGAATTTAACAAATTCCATTTATTTTTTATTCCTCTTCTGTTGGAATTTCGGGTATGGAGTCAACTGGCGATGCAATTTTTAAGCATTTGGATCATTTTTGAGTGATTTGGATTGATCGTTGATCTCGGGTGAATTAGATTGATATAAGATTAAAATAGTAAAAGAGAGTGTGTCATGACCACGAGGACTAGGAATAGGAGGCGGTCTACATCATATCAAATTCGGTCTGATGTCTAGTCGGAGCCGTTCGATCTACATCAAAATTTGCACAGACATATGTAATATTCATGCGAATCAAGTGCATATAAATCTTGACGTGGATCGAACTTCAGTCAGTCATTTAAGCCTTCAGTCAGGAAAAAAATGAATAGGAAATGGGTTTGGTCAGGACGCGGTAAGAATAGGGCTGGCCAAAAAAACTCGAACTTGTAACTCATTCATTTATAACTCGAATTGGCCAACTTGTTTAATAAATATGCTGAGTTTGAGTTAGCCCCAACTTGCTTATTTATAACTCGAGTTACATAAAGTTACACAGTATTGGTCACAATAAATTTCAAAATAATCAAATCCGAATCTCTAGATTATTATTTATGCTTTGAGATTCGTGTAAAATATGTTTGAACTTGTGTTGTAACACTATCACTGATTAAACGAGTTGTGAGCCAACTCAAGTTGATAACGAGCTGAGTTTGAACTTGTGTTGTAATATTATTACTGGTTAAATGAGTTATAAACGAGTTGTGAGCTAACTTGAGTTGATAACGAGCTGAGTTCGAGTTGGCTTTATAACTCGTTATTATTATCTCAACTCGAGTTGGCTCGCTCGTTTATTAAATGAGCCGAGTTCGAATTAGAGGTAACTCGCTCAAACTCAGCTCATTTACAGCCCTAAGTCAGAAAGGGGCATTGCTCATGATTCATTGCTGCTGGACGCAGTATAGGTAGAGCTGATTCAGTCTGAACCAAAGCGGCCTGTGAACTGAGCGACTCTTCTTACTGTTTTACCTATTGAAGTACAATTGTACAAAAGACATTTTTTTTAAAAGTTTGAAGGTCAGATGCCTACCAACGATTGTATTGAAAAATTAGAAGTATCTACAGAAGACACTGTTTTATAATATATTAAGAGTGAGTCTTTGGTACTATGCATACCATGGGTTGTTACTGTGTTATAGTTCTATATTCGAGTTTTTTCAAATTCTAACGGTTGATCCGAACCGTTTATCTCATTTTTCATATTAATATGTATTTGGAGACCAAATTTTATATTTTTTGATATTTTTTTACTATTTTTTTAGATATTTAAAAAATGACTTGATCTGAAAATTCTGGACTATCCAAAAACAATGATTTTTAATAAATCTAAAAAAATAGTAAAAAAATTTTAAAAAAATGTAAAATTTGGTCTCCAAAAACATATTAATATAGAGAACACGATGAACGGTTTGAATCGACTGTTAGGATTTTAAAACTCGAATATAGAATTATAGCACAGTAACAAATTATAACATGCATATTACCATAGACTCACTCATATTAATATGATTCTTTCTCTGAGTATTGTCAAACTTCCCAAAAAGTATTTGGAGTGAGAGGACCCTGTAAGGGCTTGTGTTTGGTTTTACAATCTTAAACAGTATGCCTCGCACGAGACGATTGAGGCCGAATTCTTTGAGTTGTGGAACAGAGAAAGGCTTGATTATCATGGCCTTTCTCCAGCCAGTGATTTTTCAGAAGTGTAGGTCTGTGCCAGTAAATAACAGTACTGGCCTGACAAGCATATTCCAGAAGTGTATTTGTTGTCGTGTTATATTTATTTTTACTTGTATAATGTCCAATATTAAAACATAAAAAATACAGCATACTTTCCCATCAAAAAGCTAATCAAAAGAAAACAAAAAAGATTTTACAGGTACAAGAATTGTACAAATATTGTTATACTTTTTTTTACTACAAGCCTACAAAATACCGCGTCTTGTATTTTGTCATCATGTGCTGTGGGACTTACAGCTGTGGGCCTCAGCCAGTATAGGGAGTGGATGAACTGAAAGGCAAAACATAGGGCAGCAAATATTTCATCTTATAATTAATTAGAATTTTTTCAGTACATTAGTAAAGGAACTGTATAGATCATATGTGTACTTCGGCGTTGTTATAAACGCTAAAGTCTAGCATTAGTTGATATATAATAAGTAAATTTCCAATTCATAAAGCTTCGCCTCCTTTTCCAAAAAAGATATATGTATTCTAATTTCATAAATGCTCAATATTCTGTGTCACTCTCAATCTGTCTCTCTTTCAATTTTTAAATCAATTGAGAGCTACTTTGATATTTTTCTGGTTATTTAAACATGAAGAATAAAAATTACGCACCTACTTTCAGCAAAAAAAAGGAGAATCATCTACACCTCCAACTAAATATCTTCGGGAATAATTAGTCTAAAAAGGGTCAATAACTTAATTAACGAAGGAACGAATATTTGTTAAGAAAGCAAACATGTTATTATATCATATTATAATAAGAGGAGGGTTCAAATGCACCTAAATTTTTGTGCACTCCAAATACACTTTATCTTTCAAATTCTTTTTCTCTGTTTTCAAAGTCCGAATAGTCAATCCGAACCGTTAGTTGCGATATATATATTAAGATGTGCTTGAAGACCAAATTTTGCATTTTTTGGAATTTTGTTACTATTTATCAAGCTACTTTGAAAATCGCTAATTTTATATTTTCTGGACCATTAGATCAGCGATTTTTAAAGTGGCTTAATAAATAGTAAAAAAATTCTAAAAAATGTAAAATTTGGTCTCCAAGCACATCTTAATATATAGATTGCATCTAACGGTTCGGATTGACTATTCGGACTTTGAAAATGAAAAAAAATAATAAAATATATTTGGGTGCACAAAAATTTAGATACATTTGAACCCTCCTCTTGTAACAAATGACAAAAGTTGATATTTTCACCGATTACAGAATTAAATAATGTCGGGTATGATTGAGTAAATATTTTGGACCCGGTCCATTTTCCCGGAGGGGTCTACAAAAGAATTACTAAAACAGGTCAGATACTCAGGTCCGGACTTGTAGCCGTATCATACGAAGCAGGTAAAGAGAGAGCCAGACAGGACCTGATCAATAGCCTACGCAGGTTGGTCTAATGCGGGTCGGTTGGCAAGTCAGAGAAGGATTGACCAAATTCGGTGTCTATACCCGTACCAATAAGGAGAGGAGATTTTTTTCTGCGGTTCTACCAATGAAGATATTGAATAGCATTTGGTGCAAATAATATCCTGTACTTAATTAAGTCATTATGTATTCTTACAATTTTCCACGGCAACTTGTTTAGTAGAAATTTATAAGACCTACAAGCTATTGAGGTGCTTTTCTTGCACAAATAATAATTAGTTGGGCAAATTTGGTTCAATTAAATATTTAATGATATTTCCGGTGACTTCATTGCACAAATTTGGAGCAACAATCTTGTCCATTTTGTATACAGGTACAGCACCAGCCATGAAAGGTATTAGATTGTACTGGAGAGACTGGCACTACTTTAGTAAACACGCTACAGATTTGAAGCATCTATCAAAAAGAGAGAAACTGCATATTGCCTTCCTAAGAAAGTTCAGAGAACAAAGTTAATGGGCCTCTAGAATTGGGACCCCCATTTATGGAACATATCTTCAGTTATGATTTTAGTGGCCTCATCTCTAGTGCACTAACTGTTTTCATCATCTCTCCCTTTTTACACTGCTGATTTGTTATGTCGCTTTTATGACTCAGATAAAAAAAGAGGAGAAAAATAAAAACTTGAAAAAAAAAATCTATTTACAACTCAGCATGAGGTGAAGATGCATCATCTTTGCACAAATGTAATATACAAATTCAAAACTGTGATTACAAAGCGCTGCACAGCAATATGCTAAGAGGATTTATATTTTAATCCAAATTCTGCAGCCAAAGAAAAAATAATTCCTTTTCCTGAATGGCAATAAACAATACAAAACTACACCTATAGACCAAATACACAACATTTTATAAATGGATAAGTTTTTTTTTTTTTTTCTAAATTATGTTTCGTCATTGCAGTAAACAAAGAATCCTCCAAGCAAGTCACTCTCATGGTATTCGCTTTTCACCTATTTAATTTGAAAGCAATGTCAATTACAAGTCGATCAACAATTTTCTACTTCTCTAGCCACCAAATTTAATGTGGTAATATGAAAATAATGCTTGCAAGTGCTAATGCGCCTTGTAATAGTATTGAGGAATAGTCCCTTCTTAGGAGCTGATTTGCATCAGCAGCAGCCAAAGTAGCGAGCCATGCATCATCCTCTAACATTTCATCTGTAGGTCTTGGTGATGAATTCTTTGCTGTTTTTCGGCTACAGAAGTTTGAAATGTTAATTAATACATACATTGTTATTCAGAAAATTAAATTCCTTAAACTATGGTTAGCACAGAGGATAACTTTTTTAATAGTATTAATAATAATATCTAGAACATAATTTAATCTTGGAAACTGGATGTCACCGGTGAGTATTTCTTGAAGTTCTTTAGGAATGAACTGAAATGGAGACAACTATTGAAAATAAAACTAAATTATTGAAACTGAACCTAGCGGTAGGTCCTTTATATTGTCCTATAATAATCACATGCATAAATCTTCACTAAGACCAAATCAATATAAAACAAACATCGAATTTTGCACCTAATTGAGGCACAGGGTTAATCATTAATACCACAAGAAGATTCCCAAATTAGAAAATCTAAGATGGCAACTTTTCCAACTAAACAAGGTGTGCTTTTAACTCAACAATCACTAGAAACTAGCTATTGAGCGGTGGAACACCACCATACAAGGTGGACACAGAACAAAGATAAAGAGAGAACAAAGAAAGCAAGAAAGAGAGATGGAACAATTAAAGTCCCTTCCATCTTTCCTTATCTTGTCCCCATATCCCCATTCTACCATTCTATCATAATACAAAATATTTAGCCACCCGTCATTCTCTTATTCAGCTTTTTTAAAGATCACATGTGTAGACACGTTCGCACTATACCGGACTCTCCTTTTATGAAAAATCAACATTTAGTAAAGTAAATGTTCAATTTTACCTTGTTGGTGATGAAGCTGGACAGAAAGTGATGATATAATCAGAGGCGCCTACACACGTAAAAGTCGAGCTGGCATCGTCATAAGCGTAGCTATATGACCGGGGACAAGCTGATTTGAACATCTGGGAGTAGACCGACGGCTGGCATTTGTCGGGGCTTCCGAATTCACCACTGCAACAGTATTCTGGCTTGCCAAATGCTTCGCATGCGCTTCGACATGCCTCTGACTTGCCTTCCCCTATTCTTAGTTCGGTCGGACACCTCGAGTTCAAATCCACCACACAACCCGTGGAGGCGCAGCCGTTGCTCCCGCCAGATACTTCGAGTATCACCTTCTCACAAGAAATTAACAAGTTTAGTGTTTCGGGAAACAATAATATATTATTTAGGCAGATAATGGAAATAAATATTTTCATGGTTTGAATCGATTCAAAATTTTGATAAGAAGATGATAGCATATTCTTCTTGATATTTTGAAAATTGGACTTGCTTTACAAAAATTTTGTCATTACTTCAGAGGGCTAACATTATAAAATTCATTTTATTATTTGAAACCCTCAAATTTTGTTTGCTAAAACCTATAGGTGATTCTTCAACTACCAGTACTGAATAAAACCACGTACCGGTAAATTATACCCATCAACTAGGCTAACATCATAGAAGTCCTTGTTGTCACCCCCATTTAGTGTAAACTCAATCAGTGTAGCAGGAGGTGCCGCACCGGCCCCGTTACACTCAATCTGTCCGGACCCGCAATCCCCAGTGGAGCACGAGCCTTGACCCGTTGAATCAAAGCTGCACCCACTTCGTCCCCAGAAGCGCCCAGACCATCCCCACGGGGCCACCAAGGACCGCGATTCACCGGCCTCGAGTGTAAATCCTGTGGTTCCTAGTGGTGAACTCCCGGAGTTCGATAGCACCCCCGGCCACACAGTTTCTCCGCACTTGTTAGTGAATGTGAAAGTTGTGCAATTTACCAACCCTGCAATTAATCAGTATAATATAATCTCAGTTGAATTCGTTCTCGATTATAGTAGTAACATATATGTGTTTTCCCATTCCATTCAGTAATTACCTCTGAAGAATAGCAACAATAGAACGGTAAAGTGGCGAATTGAAGGTGACAGTGAAAATACAAAATCCATTGATTGACAATAAAATCTTTGGAGAAGAATTGAAGTGGAGAAAGAGGAACTCAGAGGATGGGCCGAGCTACCGCCATAAATTAGAGGGAAATCGCGGGAGGAGAGAGAGAGAGTGGGGGGAGGCCGGGAGGGTGAGCGGGGGATGAGTGTTGATTTATTAAGGCGCGTACGCTCGGAGATTTATATCAACACGAACATCCTCTGGAATTCTCCGGAAATTACATCTGTGCCCCTTGGAGGTTTTGAGAATTGAGGTTTATCGGTCAAATGCTGGTCACAAGGTAAAATGTCTCAGTGAGCTGTGGGGACCGGAGAGAAGATCAAACCCTTGAGGGGTATTGCATAGAGTGCGTATCCTCTGAGATATCTCATATTTTGCGTGACCGACGTATCCGGTGCTTATTCGGGATAGCGCAGGGGGCCAGTATTATTTTAACTTTGAGATTCTCCAAAAAGTCGGGTGTCCATTTTTACAGCACAAATTTCTTGATACACAGCACAATAAAATTTTAGAGACGAAAATACCTCTGTTTTTGTTTACACAGCACAATCCTATGCAAAAACTATTATGAAAATTTGATTTACTTTTGTTACTATTACGAAATTATAAAATTTTCATATTTGTCAGATAACTGAATTTTTCTGATAATTTTTTATTTAAATATAGTTGGGAAGAAACGGGTCACGGATCACACAAAAGACGGGTGCCCATTTTTACAGCACCAAGTCCTTG
Organism: Carex pumila; assembly: GCA_033356055.1. Taxonomy (NCBI): domain Eukaryota; kingdom Viridiplantae; phylum Streptophyta; class Magnoliopsida; order Poales; family Cyperaceae; genus Carex; species Carex pumila. The sequence continues at coordinate 109,661 of JARJHM010000640.1, read as the reverse complement.
ATATATAACACAATAAAATTTTAGGAATGAAAATGTCCCTATTCTTATTTCCATAGCACAACCTTGCATCTCTGTCTGTCTTTTGTGTCTTTTAACCCTCTTGATCTGTGACCTGTTTCTTCCCAACTATATTTAAATCAGAGATTATCAAAAAAATTCAGTTATCTGACAAGTATGCAAAACTTATAATTTCGTAATAATAATAAAAATAAATTAAATTTTCATAATAGTTTTTGCGAAGAACTGTGCTGTATAAATAAGAGCAAGGGTATTTTTGTCCCTAAAATTTTTTTGTGTTGTACGACAAGAAATCGGTGCTGTAAAAATGGGCACCCAAAAAGTCACGCAAAATATAAGATATCTTAGAGGAAGCGAGTTCGATTGCACAAGGATCTACTGCTTTGCTTTGGAACACACCATTGAATTCGTATCCTCTGCATTAACTCAAAAAGGAATTTTTTGAGCTAATACATCTGGACCATCTGATTAGCTTTAAAATTTGTGCGAATTAAATCCGTTCTAATATTGAAGACCCCTATATTTTAGGTGTAGGCCGGATGGGTTCTGTTTACAATCGGACGTCCGATATCTATTAACTCAAAAGATTCTCTTTTGAGTTATGCAAACGATGCGGACTCCATACCATTTGTCTGCTTATCCCTGTTTTCGAATTAGAACAGTATGTATCGTCTAAATCGGCCATTTTTATTAATACCCAAAAAAAATATATTTTTATCAAAATAACTTGAAATTTTTTTTTTTAAAATCTAACCAGACCGCCAGGGATCTGGGCGGTCCACTATGGACCAGACCGCCAGGGATCCTGGCGGTCCAGTATGCTGCCACAAATCTCTCCGTCTCTCTCCAGCACACACAGTAATTTTATTAAACCACAGAGAAGAAAGAGTTGGCGATTTTGGCGATTTTGAAGTAATTTTAGGCGATTTAGAAGCGATTGCTACATGTATTTTATTTTTTATTTAATTATTTTCTGTTTAATTTTGAATTAATAATTATTATACTATAAATACTATAAAATATATTAAGAAACATCTCACAATGGAAAAACTAAATTGACGAATTTAAAATCCTATTTCTTAGCAGTCGGCTTCTTACCAACTGACTTCTTAGCAGCCGGATTCTTAACAACAGTATTCTTAGCCGCCAGCTTCTGATTCGTGACACCCGACGATGTGCTCGCCTTACTAGTATGAGTACATGGAACAAAGTCTGGGATTGGAGGGTCTTCATGAATTTTTTTTTTCAGACCATATCCATATGGATTTTCAACAAAGTCATCGTCTGAAAGGGGTGGATTTTCAATGAGATATTTGACACCAACTCTTTTCAAAAGAAGTATTGCATCACAGTGACATTTGGCAGCATGAGTACCTCTTTCGCTATTGTCCATCCTGTTTAACAGAACCACAAACATAGACTAATTGTACAGTACACATACACTAATTATAAAATAATTACACAGGAATGAAAAAAAAAATACCTGTATATGTAGTAGCCTAGAAAATCGTCTGAAATCGCCCAAACAATCGCCTGCGCTCTCTCTCTCTCCTTCTTTGCAGTGTGTGCTGGAGAGATAAAGTGATGATTTTATAGGACAGCTAGTGGACCGCCATAGACACCAGCGGTCTAGTTCCTAGCATCTGTTTTGGTGAACTTCAGTTGTATCATTGAACTTTAATTGTATTCGTGAACTTTACTTGTTAGACTATGTTAGACTATATTTATAAGTGATGTCATAACTCTTTATAACTTTGATGTAATTTGATTTGATTTGTCAAAAAAAAAATAGCAGACTGTTTCAGTTTTGTATAATTTTGAGCGATTTTGAGGTGATTGCTACAGGTATAAGACCGTTTCGATGGAATTGCTTAGTTTTAACACTTGATTAGTTATGATTTGACGAAACAGATACGTCGTAATTTCATAAGACCGTTTCGACGTAAAGCAGAAAAAACATAAAAACCAACATGAAATATAAAATAAAACTGCAATCATAACAATACTACAGTCCAAAATACATCATAAAAAAACTGCAATCATAATAAATACATCATAAGAAAACTGCAATCATCTCCTATGCTTCTTCCCCGAGGGACTGAATCTAGCAGCTGCTTTGCCTTTGAGCTCCCTGTCCGGCTGCACACGCCTCAGTATGTGCTGGGAGTGAGGACTCACATCTCCAAGGTCTTCCTCTCCACCTTGACTCTCATCACCAGTGAGGTCAACCTCCTATGGGCCATGTGTATACATGTACGGCGTACCTGTATCGGCTCCCCATGGATCAAATGGAATGGCTGACTCGGCATCGGTGGTCTGCGTACGCATCTCCCATGGATCCTCGGCCCAGCTTTGTACATAAGTGGCAGGAGGCGGTGCGCCAACTAATGCAAATACAAATCCATCTGTGGTCTGAGATGCACTCCCACCAGCCTCATAGTCGTGCTGCATCGTATCTCTGTATCTTGGTCTCGAAGAGGCAATCACCTCGTCATCTGTATCCTCCTTGGGAAGGTCATTCGTGCTAAAACCGAGAGGGCCTTGTCGAATAGGTACTCCATCCTACATTTAAATAAGGTCAGATCTGCTATAAAAAAAAACTCTGCTATAAAATATAGAAAGCTGACATACCGGGCCAATCTCCACCGGAACTCCATATTTATTGTAGTAAGTGTTCCATCCTTGGGTATTCAGAATCCACTCATGGAATGCCCAACCCAAGTCATCAGCCGCATAATTGAAAGTTAACTTAATTAGAACTGAGAATTCGAGGAAAATGAAATGATTATGTGTGTCCTACTTTTAATATTAAATTGTAATCACTTGCAGGAGGTGGCGGCATCTCGGAGGCGTAGATAGGGACTGGTGGCTGATCCGGATTTTGCCTGGTAGTCTTGATTGCCTCCCGCCAATTGATATTCTCTCCAGCATCACGCAGCATGCCAATGAGGCGGCCTTCCCAACCGCCTATCTCCACGATTGGTGCCGTGTGCTCGAGCATTTGGCATCCTATGGCTCGCTAAGCATCCCTTGTTAGTTTGTAATAATCTAGAAGTCAATAATACGATAATATATCATAAAACTTTGTTCATGAATTGGATGATTAATATCATTTTGTTGCCTTGAGTATTATTGCATTTATGGATCATTTCGAGTTCATGACTGAAATTGTGAAACTCCATAATATAGATGATATGTACTCTTAATCTTAAAAGGTCACTGACCAAGGTAATTAGCAGGAACACTAATTGCCGCTATAAGGTTAGTATGTGGATTAAAAGATGGTTAAGTTTTACAAACCACCTGACACGAGATGTCATTTTAATCACATAGATACATGTTCTAGGAACATGGTATTTGACAGACCTCGAATGAAACATTAAATAGAATTGTGTTCGTGTCATTTATGTTTTCATTCAGTGTCACGTTCTACAGTATGAGGTATTTATCGTTCCCCACTGAGAAATATGTATGTGTGATTGTTATCCACCGCTGTCCGTAAAAAGCAGTCATAACGGTAGCATTTCCATATGTATAGCTTAGCTGAGGAAGTGATAGTCTACCAAGAATACTATTTGTCCCTCGTATTTTATACAAGCTATAGCATCATTGGGCCCCCTGATAGAGTAAGATTATCAGCACGCGGTATGATTACAAGAGTAATCATATTTGATAATCTGCTCAAGATCAAGAAAAGATTAAGTTTAAAAGGATGACACACATCTACCTTGAAACTAATCCGATAGCTATGAGACAGAAGAACAGACACAAGTAAATTGTTTATTGGATCGTGATATTGTACAGTACAGCATCATCTATGTAATTGGATGGTCATGATGTGTTGCCAGACGCCACCCATGATTATAGAAGTTAAAATAGTTTTAACTCTATTTACCAACATAACACAGATCCCTATTGGGTCACATCATATAGGAGTTAATCGGAGAATCTTATTGTGATTGATTATAACTTGGTTATGATCAATAGTAAGATGGTTGTAATTAATTATACGTGTTATAATTAAATTATAAATGTTATGTAAAAATAACAAGCAAAAATATTAGTTAATTTATAAACGTGTGTGACACGTTGTATAAAAGTTAACCGGTTAATTTATAAATGTGCCGGACACGTTGTATAAATTACCGAAACAACAACCGCAAGAAAAATATATATAATTGTTTAGAATAATTATACGAGCATTATTTGTGTTCGGACCGAGGGCATTCGGGTCTTTTCAGATTCGTGCTTATCTGCATGACATGTCATCGATCCTATCCAGATGACACGTCATCGATCTTATTCACATGACACCTCACCCCCCTAGGTGGCATGCCTTGTCATAGGGGTATTTTGGTCTTTTCACACCATTTTAGAGGCTATAAATAGAGGGGTGCATGAGAGGATTAAGATACTAATTCACTTGTATCGTTTCGTGCAAAATCGAACTCGGTATTTTCTCTCTTTCTCGGTTTCTCTCTCCAAATAGTGTTTCGGTTGAGAAAGAAAGTTATACGTAGTTGACGTATAATCTTGCGGGTTGTTGTGGAGTATATTTACGGGATCGATGAATAGTGTTTTACCGAATTTAGCGGGTATGTCAGTTTTGCTCATTTGATGAAACTGAGTAACCGAAAATTCGTGTTTACGGGTTTTCGTCTTTTCCTCATGAATAGTGTTTTTACAGAATTCTGCAGTTTACGGTATTTCTGGCACGAAAAAATTAACCGCTCTCTGGTTAGTCCTGGTGGATAACCGATAGAGGCATCAGACGTCTGATGCTCCGAGACGAGTCGATTCCCTTCCGTGATGTAGCTCTACACGCTCGATCTGCATTCAACTGTAATTTGGAAACAAGGTATAAATATGTTATATTAATCTATTTAATTGGTAAGTAGATTAAAGTTTTAGAAATCAATCATGGAGTAGATCTGTAAAATGATTAAATTGGGTTTTGATGCCAAAGGAGTACTGAAGGTGGACCGCCTTGGAATGTTTCCTGACATACCCCGTTTAATCCTGAGCTTAAGTTGGCCGTAGAAATTTTTGTTCTACGGTCATTCCGCACCTTAAGCCTAAACGAGTTTTGGTTACCGCGAAACCCCAAAAGTGGTATCCGAAACCCAACATCCCTCGCTATGCAGACCAAGCTGTGTCCAGCTCCTCTCACAGCTGCCAGTAACTGCACACAACATATTATCATGATTATGACAACAATAAGTAATTAAGATTGTCATTTTTAATTAAAGTTTATTTCAGTTGTACTTACCGCGCGAGCATGGATCGGACCCCAAGGCAAGAAATGACTAGATGAATCCTCCGTCAGTCTACGTCGAAGCGTGTTGCCGTAATGGCCTGTAAGGTAGACTGACGGCATGCTGTGTCTCTGGTACCATACCTCATATCTCAAACGTCCGGGACCTACAGGCAATTGTAATGATTTCATGTGTATGCCTATGGTGAGAATTAAAAAAAAATTTCAATCACCACTTGGCTCAATACACAAATGACGTTATTTATATGATAATAGCAAACAAGAAACTTCTTAATAGTTTCATTAAGCACCTAATGTGTACTAAATAAAAATAAATAAATTTATTTATTTCTTATACAAGAGGAGATAATAATTTATACCTAAAGAGATTGTCAAATCTCTTGTTAGAGGAAGTTGATTTCCCTTCTAGATCTCTTGGAACCGCCGTTCTCTTGGAAGCACCTCTTGGTTCACCTTGAACCTAAACAACGAACTACCACACCTCTTAATAGATGGATGTAAGTTCAAGGCTTAGATACAACCACCTCTTGATCTTTAAATCAACAAACTATTTGATTTCTTGGTGGCTAAACCTAACAAGAGAAGATGAGAGAGCAACCTTCTCAACTTTTGGTCAAGGAGAAAGGAAAAACGTGGTGCTCAAATGGGCTGATTTTGGCAAGTGTTATAGGCAGAAAATTAGCTTATTTTTCTCCCAAATGATTTTGGCAAGGGTTAGGGCAACCATTTGTATAAGTTTTGAATCAATTACACAAATGCCACTAGCCTTGTTTAGTCATCTCATGCTCTCTTTAATCTCATCTTATGTTGAGTTCAATAAATTAATTTATGAACAAATAATATTATTCAAATTATTCTATAATACAATATTTATATTATTCTTATAAATGTATTCAAACATTATTACCAATAATATTTGCATAACTTCATAAATTTATTTATGGTCTAAGCATTGTCATATTATGACAATTTATTTTAGCATTTCATCACATGTATTTATCATTATACATCATTATGTAATTGTAAATACTTGTTGTTTCTTTCAGTTGGTGTGACCGTATAGATGATCTATGTCATCTTGGCAATAATATAAAACTTTATATCATTGACTATAAGAGGTTCTATCATTACATTATAGTTATCCAAACGACATAATAATCATTTACTCAATCCACTAATTTTGTGTCTATCCTTGTCACATGATATTATGAATAATATGCAAAATAGGATCGTGTCATTTTTGCATTATATTCGTTTTCTTGGTCTCTCAAGTGAATTATAATTATAACTACATCAGTTATATTGCATGCGATATAATTCCACTTACCAAGGGGCCCAATAATCATAACTCAAATTGAGGGACAATGATAATATTAACATATAGATTTTCCCGCACAAGTTGTACACAACGAACTGCTATTTTATTCCTATCATAAGATAGTATTTAAATAGCAATCACATTATATGCTTCTCATTTGAAAAACCTACACATCTCATCTAAGATTTTAAAGACACAATGGAAACATTAATGACACAAAACACAATTCATATAATGTTCCATTCATTTAGGTCATGTTCAATATATAAAATACACATTTTATATATTCATGTAATTAAATGATAATCCTTTATCAACATTTATAGAACTTCAATATACTTTAATCTACATGACAATCTTCCTCGGTAATTAATGTTCCTTTTTAATTACCATGATTGTGAACATATTTTTAGGATTATATATTTCTCATTTTTAAGAGTTCTATGGTTCAAGACCAAGTGCATCTTCTTGAACACTTCTAAAATATAACATATTAATCTCAAGGAACATGAATATAATAATAATATTCAAAATCATGAACAATACATAAATCATTACACAAAAAGATAACTTTTAAAACACATATCTTTCAGCAATGACTCAGGAGATGGCGGACTCCATAAGTGTTGCTCCGGATGTCCAGCCCAGTCGTACTCCAAGCTGAAACGCTGCCTCCAGTCACTTTGGGCTTGCAGTGAGTCGTTCTGCAAGTACAATTAATTAGAAAATCCGGAAACGAAATTAAAATGACAACAGTAAAGTGATAACGATATTTTTTCCTTTCTCGACAGTACTTACTTGTGGAACCTGTCTGTCTCATCCTGACCAATCAGCGGGTACTCTGGGATGAAGGCATCCAAGCCGAACTGTCTGGACACCTGATCGGGATAATGGTACTCCACTATCCAGTAACAAACTAACGGTCCCTGATAAAACCAGAGTGGTCTCTGCTCCAATGTCAACCGGCTCAGAAGACCGCTACGATAAAATGCACGATACGGGAACCAATCGATGTTACAATGTCGGAGCATCTGGAGCTGACCCCGGACATAAGAAACCCCCTTACCCGTCTCCTAGTAGTCGTGATCCCTGCCCCATATAGCAGCATATGCGGGGCATCTGTTTGGGTCTGGATCTCTCCAACGGGGAGGTGGATCTGGTATATCTGGCCGACATATGGGCAGATGTGACCATGACCAATGCTGCAGTAGAAGAAGTGGCCCTTGAATCTGTTTGTTCTTCACCTGAATTTTTAACTGTAAATAAGAACTTGGTATGAATTTTCAACTTTAAAGAGACAACAAAATTAGTACACACTTACCAAGCAAGCGTGACACAGGGATCTGTATAAGTGGGCGAGAACGGCTCCACCCCAGTTCCACCTCTTAGGCTTATCAAGGTCCCTCAGCAATGAGAGAAACATAATCGGGACCGCATCACCGCTAGAGTCCACGAACATGACGGCACCACACAGATCCAGCACAAAAGCCCTAATATACCTGCAACATGAAACAATCAATATAAAACATTGAAATTATTGAGTTGGGACTTTAGATATTAACAATATTAACAATATTGAAAAGCGTAATGGTACCTCCTGACCGCCTCATCATCGTCTGTCTCGGGATATATTTGATTCTGGAAGAAGTGAGCCCGGAGTGACTTCAGAGAAATACAATAAGCAGAAGACCGGGCCTCTTCCTCCTCCCCCTTCTTCTTGTTGAACTTCTTCTGCAGCTGATTCGGATGACACCCTAACAACTCCGGTATCATCCTCTGCAGGTCTGGATGGTCTGAGATGCCACCTATGGGCTCGCCATCGATAGGCAATCCCCACAGGGCGCTCACATCATCGAGGGTAACTATCATCTCCCCAGGCAGGAGATGAAATGTATGCGTCTCAGGTCGCCATCTCTCCGCTAGACCGTGCATTAGATACGGATTGATATTACTCTGTGGCATCGTGGCAATCTGATACAACCCAAGCTGCAAGAGGCATTGGGTCATCAACGGATGGGGAACAAACGGAATCTCAGATCTGCGGTGCCTCACCGTAAGCAAGCCATCGTCCTGTATTTATTATAAATTTTTGAGACTCAGATCGTGTTATTTTTTAGTAATATGTACATTACACATAATAATCACGTACCTCAAGAGATGCCAATGAGACACGATGCTTAACATGATGGGTCCACAGAAGAGGACTGAAGGTGTCAGGATCGTGGCAGCGATAACTAGGCTCCGCCTCAGACGACTGACCCGCTCCAGTCGGATGCTCAAATCCTGCTCCATCTCCAGCCATATCCTCATCAGATGACGGGCCCGCTCCAGCCGGACCCGCTCCAGGCGCAGGCCGTAATCCCCACCGTCTAGATTTAGGCATACTACATTTACCAAAAAAAATATTAAACAATCACAAATTAAGAAGAGACAGTGATACATGCATTATAATCAGAGAATCATAAATTTAAATTGACTTTTTTTATTAATATATTTGTTGGCATTAATTACCGTCAATCATAAAAAAATATATAATTTCTCTGAATATATGTAATTTGAGAAGTTAAGATATATATAGTTCATAGTTCAGCCACTAAGAATGTATGTGTGTGACACAATAATGTGTAGTGTAGTTTAGTAGAAATTAGGCACTTTGCTCACAACTAGAATCCAGAAGAAAATCTCATAGGAGAGATTTGGTATATTGTTGACATTTGGCAATAAATAAAAGAACAAAAGTGCCTTGTCAAATATAAATATAAAAAATGTGTGAGGCATGAAATTATAATGAACAAGCATACAATTTGAACCTATTTAGATATATGTATTTAAAGATAATATTTTAATAATATAAATTATATCCAATTCTAAAATCAAAAAGCAAAGAAAAATATCTTAAATGTAAGATGTTGGAGGAAACTAAAGATTTGATATTAAAGATCCTAAGAATTGAAAAATGTGAAAAATAAATAAAATTTACTTTGCTTCAAATATGAAAAAGAAATTACAAAAATTATTCTTTTCATTATATGAAAATAACACAATACAGAATCTAAAAAAGTTTTTAAAAAAATGATATAAACAATGTTATAAAAAAATAAAAAAAGAATTGCACATATGACATGTTAATATAAAAAAAAAATATCAGATGATAACAAGAAATGTTTAGTAAACATTATGTAATTCTATAATCTATCTTGACTCCTTCCAAATATCTGAGATTTAAACCTACATTACTATAAAAAAAAAGTAATATGTACATTTTTAAAAAAAATTATTTATTATTGTTACACTATATATATTTAATTATAGTTACATGCATATTTAATTATCAATATTTCCATATTTCCATACATAATACAACATATAATTAAAGAATATGAATATGTTTATTGATGTTACAAAAGAGGTGTTATGGAAATTTTTAATAATAATGAATATAATCTAAATGCGTTAATAATTATACCTATATAATTGAAAATTTTGTATTAATGATGATCATAATAATATATCATCATCGTAATCAATATATAGTAATAATTATTAAGTTATTTGGATTATCGTTGTTATTGTTATTCATTATATATTTAATATGGAAAATATATTCATTATATAATTACCGCAAGAAAATTTAATATGGAAAATATTTTTTTTTCCTTTCAAAACAGAGGTATCAAACACCATTACAGAAAATGAAATAGAGTGAACAAATATTTTCCAAAAATCTCTCGAAGAAAAAAAAATTACCAAACGGCACCTTATATTAGCAATCAACGAACTGTTACATTAAACCGATTAATTTACGAACTAAACCAATTAATTTACAGATTCAACCGATTAATTTACAAATCCAACCAATTAACACAATTCATTTACAAATTTAACCAATTAACCCTAACCCTAAACTCTAATCGGGTCGCCTTTCAGGAAAATCAACAACCCGGCAAGGTCACAAGCAATTCGGAACAACCAATTCATAACGAGTTTTGATTTAGATAATTACCTGAGAGAGCTTGAACACACAACGAGTCAGCGGGTTGCGGTCGGTTTCGAAATCCTTCACTTCGCCTCCAAAAATTTCCGAAATCACCAAATCACGGTCAATGCACCACAAAGACACCACTACGAGAGAGAGAGGGGAAAAAAGAGTCGAAATGGGTTAGAGAGAGAGGGAGAGAGAGGCAGAAAGAGAGAGAGGGAGAGAGAGAGGCAGAAGAGAGAGAGAGGGAGAGAGAGGGGCAGCAGAGAGAGATGGTGCACCTGGCGGAGCGGGGCGGCGGCCGCTGGCGGAGCTGGGCGGGCGCTGCCTTTTTTTTTTTTTTCTTTCTGGTTTTCGCTAAACAGAGAAGAGAAGAAGGGAGGGAAGGGGTCTGCGCTAACAGGTCGGGTCCAGATTAATGAATACTGGACCGCCAGGATCACTGGCGGTCTGGTCCATAGTGGACCGCCCAGATCCCTGGCGGTTTGGTATGGAAGTGGACCGCCAGTGATCTTGGCGGTTTGGTTAGATTTAAAAAAAAAAAAATTCGTGGTTATTTTGATGAAAATGTTTTTTTTTTTGGTATTAATAAAAATGGCCGCCGTACAGGGTACCGCACTTATGCGAATTTCTGTAGTTCTGTGGAACTGGAATCTCCGCGTTGTTACGCAAACATTAAAAAGCCTAAAATATAGGCTTTTCGATGTTTAGACCAAATAATGATTTTTGGATAACAGCATTCTATGCGCGACTGAGATATACTGAATATAATATTTATTCTTGGATCGCGATGTTACATCTCTTATATTAAATTTCAGAAAAATCTTACTCTGCTAAGCTCTAATGTTGAACATGAAAGTGAAACCGTGATAACCTGTAAGATACTTGTCAAAGAAAAAAAATAGATATGTTTTATGTATTTTACTTGGGGGTGAAAACGGATTGGATAATATCTGATTTCGTCCGGATCCGAATTAGAAAAATTATCTAAATTATCTTATTCGTATTCGAGACTATTCATATCCATATCCATATCCGAAAAATTATAATGAATAAGAATACGGTAAAACTTTTAACTATCCGTATCCAACTGTTTACACTTTTAAATCACAACAAATGTTCTAAATGTTCTTAAATTGATTTATAAAATTGCATATAGATATATATTTTCATGAACAATATAACACTCTGACATAATTAGTGACTAATATTTTAATAATATAATAGATATTTTGTAACCAACAAGCTAATTATGAAAAATATCTGTATCTGTCCGATATCCAATCCGTAACATTTAATATCTGACCCTTATCCATATCCGAGATTATCCGTATCCGAAAAATTATAGCGGATATGGACACGGTAAAACCACTATCGGATCCATATCCGACTGTTTACACCCTAATTTTACTTAGATTTGTTATTAAGCTTGTTGTAATATTTGAGAATATTGTTTGATCTAAGTACAAAAAGTTGAATTGTGAGAATGAATGATTAATTGATTTTTAAATTACACTAAATTTACACATAATTTGTAAAAAAAAAATGCAACTTACTTTTTTTTGGGACAATAATTACGTCGGGTGTGGATTATCATAGTTATCAAATAAGTTCTGCATTCTATTTTAAATGAAGTCATAACAACATTTAAGTTATTTAATTCAACTTTGAAGGTTTATTGCAGTGTTCTAAATAGCGTGCTATAGTGTTTTTGGACTCTAAACGCTAAGCTATAGCATTAACACACGCTATTTGAGCTACGGACGCTATAGCGGTAATAGCGGTCCGCCATAGCGCAAATAGCGCGCGCTATGCAACATGAGTTGTGTTTTTTTTTTTTTCAATTTATATGGATTTTAAAATAAATAAATGGTGAAGATATTGTTTAATTTTGATGAATATTACATTATATCAAATTCAGGTCCACTATAATAATTTTTTTCATTTTGCTCTTGGTTTTTTTTAACTGATGATAAATCAAATAAATAATTGCTAAATTATGGAAATTTTAGTGACTAATAAGAATTTCTTCAAGGATCATATGTTTATTTTACTAAAAGTATGAAAAAAAATTTATTTTCAATTTCTAGGTTATTTTGAAATTTAAATAGAAAAAAGATAAATTATGTTATGATGCTGAAGATATTTTGAATAGAAAAATATCGATAGTTTATGATATTAGTATTACTATGGATATTTTAAGTCGCAATTTGGACTTTGTATTGGTTTAATATGAATATTATAATTTTTTAATCAATTTGATATTATTTATTGTTCTATGAGACTATATAATTTTTATAAAAATAAAAAAACGCTATGTGGCATAGCTTTCGCTATAGCTTTTTTTGGAGGTTCTCTGCTATGACACAATAAACACTATTTAGAACCTTGGTTTATTGTATTTAGTTGGTATGCTGCATTTTCTAAATATTTTTTTGGTTGAATCCTCTCACATGCCCATTTTCAGTTGAGATAAGAAAAAAAAAATGGGAGGATAATTATTTTTTAGGAAAGATAAGAGTCATGCTCATATTTAATTAATAATTGCAGTTCCAAAGTTTGTACCTAAAAAATACTGAAAATGAAAATGGGAATGCTCAAAAAAGTAAAAGAAGTATAAAGAAAACAGAAAACAATTAAAATAGAAGTGTAAAATTGTGGGAGCAGTAATTTTCCAAAATTTAACCCTGAATCATCTCCTCTTCATACCAGCAACTACTGGTACAGGCCCGGTGCATGTATTAAGGTGGGGATAACTAATTACATTCCTTCAAAAACAAGATAGATAGTTAAAGCTCTGTTATTTTTTTTCTGAAGAAAAAAAAAATGAGCTAAGAAGAACTGGATTCTAGATACCCTCCTTTTGATATATTAAGTTTCAGAGAATTACATCTAAACTTAACCCTTTGTATATACAAAAGATTAATTCAGGACGAAGAAGGAATAAAATAAACAATTTAGATTACTTACATTAATTTTTAACACGAATAATAGATTGTGACGACTTGTGATAATACTTGAAATTATAATTCTGAAACTCAATCACCTGTGATATACATTGATTTTCTCTTGGCTAATTTAGTAGATTTATTTATTTAGCATTTAACTGAAAACTATGACATTATTATTTACAATTAATTTGCCCTTGTAAATTACAAGGATATAATATAAAATATTGAATCAGGCTGACAATCTAATTAAATGATTTAACATAAATATTATATGAAATTGTATTGTTAAAGTTGTCGGTGTTGGAAAAAAATACTATTATTTTGGAACTGTAGAAATCCATATGCTCCAAACGATTTTTAATCAATTTGATACCTAACAAGACACTATTTCACGATTACTTGGTTAAAATGATAAAACAAAAAACAAAATTGCTCTTTTTAGGTCGTTTGTTGCGTTACTTGGATCCGTTTGACAAAATTGCTGTTAGACATGTTAAACACATGCTTAAGGCAAGCATGTAGTTATCATTTATCAATGCTTGTCTCAAAGTGCTTGGTCGGGAACATGTTAACCAACAGACAGACAATTATTGAAAGAATAATTGTTTACAATTTTATTTCATGCCTACAATAACGAATTAATAACGATTTCAACTAGATTTGCCGGCTAATTATTTTGTAAAGCATCGTTTCTATGCCGAAATAAAATATTGTTGTTGATTGCATTTCACTTATAGATAAACTAGTATTTTGTCCGTACGTTGTTACGAGTTCAAAATTCAACTAGAAAAAAAATCAGAATAAATATTTTCATCATTCACAGTATTTATCTTTTTATATTTTCTCTTAATTCAACAGTAAAATTAACTATTTTGTCTTTAAATTTTATTGAAAGGTAATTATGGTAGACAAATCTGTTAATTACTTTATCATTTTATTGTAATCAATAATATAAAAATAAAAAAAATAAACATTGTCAATTAATTACTTTTTTAGCAACATTCGTATAAAAAAATAATAAAGAAACAATCAGTGTAACAAGTGTTCAGAGAAATAAATTCATATTTCAACACAATAAATATTAATACATTGTCATATAAAACCACAATTACAATATTTTTTTTATCTTAACTGTTTAAAATTCAACGAGTTAAATCACAATACTGACAGATCGAAATAGCTACATAATATAAAAGGAGATACTGCCATTGATATATAGCATCCGGAAGCAAACACTATTTAAGAAAAACTGAAATTAAATATCGTTCATGGAATTAGATAAAAACACAATCATGGTTAGAATTTCACTTCTATAGAAATATTGTAATTTGTCGATGATATATAACAAATGAGTAGAACTAGGGTGTTGTTAAGTTCACTAAATTTCTTGGTAAACTGAAGTATAAAATTCATCAAATCGGCTTTAAATAATGAATCTGAACCATTCAAATTTGTCTACCTTACGATTAATGCATCTACATGTGAAAATTCTAAACATTCGAATTAATTTAGTATAAAGTCAAACGGTAAAAAAACATCAAAAATAATGCATTAAAATTAATTTATTAACATTTTAATTTTGACCGATTGACTTTATACTAAATTAATTCAAATGTTTAAAAATTTCACATGTAGACACATTATTTATAAGGTAGACAAATTTTAGCTATTCGAATTCGTTATTTGAAGTCGATTTGACGGATTTTTAATTTGAATTCACCCGAAAACTTGGCGAAGTTAAGGAGACCCTAGTTCTACTCATAACAAATATAGAATTCTAACATCAACATTACTTCGAGAAAATTGAAGTAAATTGTCGTTTCTGGTTGAGGTAAAACGCGCATAAAACCGATGTACTGCTGTGTTCCGAGATTTTTTTGACTTGAAGCCATATTTATTTATTTTAAATTCTGCATTTATAATTAGAAACAAAAAAAAAAAAACTAATTGGATGAAAGTCCATCAATTATAACAGTTTTTTCTTTCACAACAAAGGCACGCATCGTTTCATTAACAACATTACAGCATACAAATCTTCTATGAAAAAACAAACAAACATATAAATAAAAGTTAAAAAATACACGAGTGTAAATAAGTAAGATTAGATAGTGAGAGTAATTTAAATACATTAATGAGAATAAACGAGTTTAGATTTAGAAATTAGAGTTATTTGACTCGTTATAAATACATTTTTTTTTATTAATGAATTTGTTAGTTAGCATTTAAAACCACTGACCTTTAAAAAAAAAAAGTTAAAATATACAAGTCTCATACGGACATCCCAAATTTTGAAATATTTGTTAAAACTTAGAAGTGGTCCTTGCGTATATCAGTGTTCTGACCGAAAGTTTTAAATATACTCTCAATAAAAAAAATAATAAAAGACCTACTATTTTGAAGAATTCAATATTTATCTGAGCTGCAACGTGAAATTGTGAACTTAATTTTTGAGGACTGCCATTTGTTATAGCGGACTAGCAGAAACCTAAATATTCAATTGTTGCGGTGAATTTTAATATTTTATGTTTAATAATTTCAAAAATAGAAAGAACAACTTATAATTTGAAGAGTAGAACTAGGGTGTTCTTAAGTTCACCAAATTACTCGGTGAACTCAAGTCTAAAACCTATCAAATCGACTTCAAATGACGAATCTGAACTGTTGAAACCCGCCTACCCTACGAGTGATGCATTTACATGTGAAATTTTTAACATTTGAATTAATTTAGTATAAAGTCAATCGGTCAAAATTAGAAGGTTAATAAATTAATTTTAATGTATCCATTTTTGAACTTTTTTGACTGCTTGACTTTATATTAAATTAATTAGAATATTTAAAACTTTCACATGTAGATGTATCACTTATAAAGTAGGTGGGTTTCAACAATTTGAATTCATTATTTAAATCCGATTTGACAAGTTTTAGACTTGAGTTCACCAAGGAGCTTGATGAACTTAAAAACACCCTAGTTCTACTCTAATTTGAATATATTAGAAAGAACATCAAATAAAGTATCTAATAGTTTAGATGTACTAGAAGGACTCTGAAATATTTTTTAGGTAGAATTTTTTTTTGGCTGTAAAAAAATTAAAATACTTATTAGTGTGTAACTTGAAAAAAAAATTTGAATCTGAATTATCAATTATAATTCAAAAATTACTTTTAACTAAATAAAGAAATTATCATAATTCTCCTAGTCCTTTTAAATAAATTATGACAAATCAATTTAGCTTTGAACAAGAATAGAAAATGAAAACTTGAACGTAGTAGAATCCAATATAAAAGCGAAATTAAAAGTGACAAGTTCTGAAATTGGAAACACAATTAATTAGTAGAATAAAATTAAAATACAATTAATTACTGACGCCAGAAGTCTCTAGAAGTACTTCATTGTCAATTGACAATCAACCAAAAGATTAAACCGTTGAAGTTATTAAATCTGATTATAACAGAACTGAAACTCGTCAAAGGATGAGAGTATTGATTGTGCCGCAGGAGATCTGAATGTGACGGGACACAAAATTGGTATAGTGAATCAGTGATCACATGTGATGCGGGCAGTGAGCGGACCGCACACAAGAGCTGTGCGAATTTGGCGCCGGTTCACTGTGAACACCAATACATCCAACCGATTTGGTATACTCTACAGTAATGCAAATTTTATTTTTAGATCAGGACCGTCCTATCGGATTATACCACAGTCCATATTGGCCCGGATTCTGATCGTACGGTTTATACCCAACTCAAAACTTTGAGTTACTTTAGGAGTCAGCACTTCAGCCAGCCTGGGTCTCGGTCAAAGTGCACTTTTCCACGTGATGTCAAATTTGTCCTGCTGCCGCTTCTGAATTCTGCTCCTTTTGTGGCCGCTCTATTTACATCGTGCACGGAACTGTAGGTGGGGTCCAATCTTTGTTGATGACCTGGCGAGCGAATTTGATGCGTCAACTTTTATTTTCCTTTTGGTGCCTCCATTCAATTCATTCGTTTCCTATTTCCAACCCTCGATGACAACACAACACATGCTGTTTATTCTTTTCCTTTGTAATCAATTAATATCAAACAGAGAAAGTGGAAAAGGCGTTTAAACTTTGAAATGTGTTCTGGTACTGTTTGAAAATTGAAACGTTCGTGGCCGAAAGAAAGAAATATATGATTGTAATCTGATGTATTTATGACATCTTTTCATATTGTCAACATTTTGATTTCTTTTATAACTAGCTGCTGTTCACGTTGAACAAAATACATAGCACAAGATTCGAAGAAGATGTTTTTTTCTACAAACAGAAAGAAAATAAAAAAAGAGAGATGTCACAGACTCACAATGATATATATATATATATATATATGAGGAGGGATCAAATGACACCATTTTTTGGTGACATGGAATGACATCGTCCATTTTCAAAGTCCAAACAATCGATCCAAACCGTTCAACTTGATGGATATGTTAAAATGTGCTTACAGATCAAATTTTACATTTTTCTGAATTTTTTTTTGGTTTATTTAGAGGGGTTCAAAAATTCAACGGTCTGAATATAGCGATTTTGTTAAATACTTAATAAATAGTAAAAAAATTCAGAAAAATGTAAAATTTGATTTCCAAGTTACTCTTAATATATTCATCATATTGAACGGTTTGGATCGACTATTTGGATTTTGAAATTTCAAAAATAGACATTGTCACACCATGTCACCAAAATAGTGGTGTAATCCGATCCCTCCTCTCTCTCTCTCTCTCTATATATATATATATATAGAGAGAGAGAGAGAGATGTCACCAAAATAGTGGTGTAATCCGATCCCTCCTCTCTCTCTCTCTATATATATATATATATATATAGAGAGAGAGAGAGAGAGATGAGGGATCGGATTACACCACTATTTTGGTGACATGGTGTGACAATGTCCATTTTTGAAATTTCAAAATCCAAATAGTCGATCCAAACCGTTCAATATGATGAATATATTAAGAGTAACTTGGAAATCAAATTTTACATTTTTCTGAATTTTTTTACTATTTATTAAGTATTTAACAAAATCGCTATATTTAGACCGTTGAATTTTTGAACCCCTCTAAATAAACCAAAAAAAAATTCAGAAAAATGTAAAATTTGATCTGTAAGCACATTTTAACATATCTATCAAGTTGAACGGTTTGGATCGATTGTTTGGACTTTGAAAATTGACGGTGTCATTCCATGTCACCAAAAAATGGTGTCATTTGATCCCTCCTCATATATATATATATATATATATATATATATATATATATATATGAGGAGGGATCAAGTTACAACAAAGTTACAACATTTATTTTTTTCATTTTTAAAGTCCAAATCGTCGATCCAAACCGTTAGATATTCAATCTATATTAAAATGTGCTTGGAGACCAAATTTTATATTTTTTGAAATTTTTTTGCTATTTATTAAGATGGGTACAAAATTGCTGTTTTTATTAAAATTCTACACCATTGAAAAACATCGATTTTGTACCCATCTTAATAAATAGCAAAAAAATTTCAAAAAATGTAAAGTTTGGTCTCCAAGCACATTTTAATATAGATTGAATATCTAACAGTTTGGATTGATGATTTGGACTTTGAAAATGAAAAAAATAAATGTTGTAACTTTGTTGTAACTTTCAAGTGTTGTAACTTGATCCCTCCTCTATATATATATATATATATATATATATATATATATATATTATAATAATATAATATAGTTGCCATGTATTATATATACCAATTATTTCTTTTTTAAGGACTTGTTTGTTTATCACGGGATTATACGGGATGAAATTTGATGGGAATGGGAACAAAGTCTTGAAAAAGTGGGAACTCATGGTTTTGGGTATGTGAGGGATTAATTATGGCAATGTGCTCAAATTAGTGTTCGGTTGTATCATGGAATTAGTTGTAAAAAATATTATTTTTTTTCTAAAATGATTAATATTGTACAATTATTTTTATTTATAAAATTATTAATAATATAATTAAATAAAATAAGAAGATGGATACAAATAAATTTAGGAAATATTTATAAAAATAAAAACTAACATATTAATAATTACAAAAGAGTGTGTGTGTGTGTGTGTATTTACATACTACGGACAAGACACGAAGTATTAAAATTTTAAAATTATTAGCTAAATCCAATTTAATATTAATAATTATGATAAAATAGCTTAATTATGCTAAGAAGTAACTAATTTTATAGATTGTGAGAAGCGGCGTCAATTGGGAAGAAAAAAATGAGCTTTGATTCAATTGTTTTTTCTCATAAAAATAGTGTTATTAGAAGAGGAAAAAAACAAAAACCCTCTTGAGAATGAATTGATAATTTAAATCGAAAAATACCATGCTGCCGAACGCATATGGAAACAAAAACTCATATTTTGTTTTTTACTATCAAAACTCAGGCAACCGAACGGGCCTGACTGTGATGGGAAAACATCTTCCCATTTCCCTGCAAGAAGCATGTACAGGTTGAAGACACCAATTTTGCGTCATTTTGTTTATCTATCAATCTATGGAGATGATGCATATACTTTAATATATAGAATAAATAATTATATAGATATATATATAGTTCCAGGCAATTCCACAATGATAGGGGCTGTCAGTTGTCTTGTTCAAATTAAGTTGGGACAGGGCCAAGAACAAAAATGAAAGTAGTGGCTTATAATATCGCTACTTGCACTTGGCGTCAATGAATCATTAATTAATTAGCCACGTATAGAAAGGGAAGTGGTGCAGTCACAATTAATAGTACAAAAAGTGAAACGAAAAATGTCAGTAGCTAGTAAGTACCCGATATTAGTTTTATCTCAAAAAGAACAAAAAGAACAATAATAATAAAAAAAAAAAACAATGTAGAAGTGCTCTAAAAAAACCGATTTATTATCTTTGTATTTTAAATAAAACTCAATTTAAATTTATAGATATTCATTTTATCTTTTATAAAAAAAAAATTTGTAGCATGAGTAAAAGACTTAATTGCCCCGTTTTGTGAGAAAAAAATAGTTCATTTTTCTACTTCTAATGCATGAGCAGTGACAAAATAAATCTTACACATGCTACATATATTTTTTATTTTTTTTAATAAAGGTTAAATTGGAAGGTTATTAATTTAAATATGTTTTAATAGAAAATAAAACATATTAATATAAATTTGTGAGTATTTAAAATTTAAAATATAAGAGTGAGGCTATGGTACTTTGCAATGCGCGGATCGTTCCGTGCATTAGATTCATATCTCTGTCTTCAGAGTTTAATAGTCGATCCGAATAGCTCAACATTATTATCATATAAAAATATACTTGGACATCAAATTTTATACTTTTTGAAACTTTTTTACTATTTTTTTTCGTACGTAGAGAATCACTACTTTCAGATGGTCCCGAATTTTTAGATCAAGTGATTATGTAATTGTCTCAAAAATAATAAAAAAAATTCATAAAATATAAAATTTGATTTTCAAGTATATTTTTTATATAATAATAATGTTGAACAGTTTGGATCGACTATTTAAATTTTGAAAATAAAGATATGAACTCAAAGCATGGAACAACCCGCACATTGCAAAGTACCATAGCCTCACTTATTGGTACAATCAAGCAATCTTTTTCTGTTTAACGTTCACGTCACGCAACGCACAAATCACATCACATAATCATTCGTTTCCTAGTTCCTACCCACGACGACAACACAATACATGCTATTTATTCTTTTCCTTTGTAATCAATTAATATCTTTTTTGAAAAATAGTGGTATTACCATCGATTTCATAGAAATCAAGCATACCTAATATGGTACCTAAAATAGGTACCAAAATCAAATATAAAAAGTCTTACATCAAGTCACCATCAACAAACATAAAAGCATACAAGTAGAGATATTACCACAACAAAAGCTAAATTGGAAACAAAATGAATACTAAGCTAAGTAAAAAGTCTCAAAAAACAATCATGTCCTAGGAGACTAGTAATCCAATAAATCATCATTTGACATCTCATCTCCAGACGTATGATTTGGGGGGTTGCCGGCTCCAAGAGCTTAGGTGGACTCCTCTTCCTCCTCCAGTATCTGATCTGGAAGGTCTTTAACATCACATGGAAGCATTAGACTTAATTTTAAGTATGAATTATCAGATCTAGAATTACACCAAAAAGTAGCTAAAGAGATTATCTTAAACCCTAATGATTTAGTAACTCTATTTCTTTCTAACCATATATTTCATAAAATAGATCCCCTTAACAATTTTACGAGGAGTCTATCCTTTAAGGAGATAGAAGCATCAAGTAACTATAAATCATCTAAATAATTACATGTAAAGGGGAATGAATTGTATGTTGCAATCAAATTCCATATCAAGCGTACATATGAAGAATGTATAAATAAATGGTCAGCACTCTCATGTTGGTCGCAAAATGCACAAGTAAGATCTCTTGGCCATCCTTTTTTTGCCAAGTTAACCTTAGTGAGAATTTTATCACGACGGACGAGCCAAAGAAAGATTTTGATTTTTAAAGGGATGTGAGATTTCCAAATGGTATCATAATCAGAATTTGGAATACCACCATATTCTAACCATTTATAAAAAGAATGAACAGTGAAATGATCATCTTGTGACCATCGTCATATCAATCTATCTTCCAAATAGGAAGACAAAGTAAAATATTGAAACTTGTGGTGCAAGGTAATCAATTCATCTCGATAAATACCAGTTATTTGCCTTTGAAAAGACAAACTTAAATGAGAAGTAGAAAATGCCTTAGCTACATAAATAAACCTATTAGTAACAATAGAATAAAGATTGGGAAATTGATTCTTTAAGGTATGTTCGCTACACCATCTATTTAACAAAAAAGAAGTTGTTTTACTGTTACCTATTTCTTTATTTAGTCCTAAATTGATAACCACATGATCTTTTAGGATTGATTTCCAAAATGGTGAACAAAGAGAAGTAGTTCTAGTTTCATATTTACTAAGCAAAATATTTTTCCATCTACCATATACAGAATTATCTAGAAATCGATATCACCATTTAGCCAGAAGGGCCTTATTCATAAGCTTAAGGTCTAAAACCTCCAAGCCTTCCTGATCTTTACTTTTGCACACAATTCTCCATGAGACTAAAGAGTATTTTTCTTTTAGTAGAGTTACCTCCTTGCCATAAGAATTTACGTCTAATTTTATCTATTTTATGTCAAATTTTAACAGGTAATCTATAGATAGATAACCAATATAAGGAAATAGTAGAAATGACAGAATTTAAAAGGGTTACTCTACCTCCTAAAGATAGTAAAGATCATTTCCATCCTTGCAATTTTTTTTCAATCTTATCAATCAGCACTTGCGAATCGATATTATTTAGAGATTTGTTATTAATAGGAACACCTAAATAAGTAAGAGGTAAAGTGAAAATCTTACACCTCAAAATTGAAGCGAGTTCATCGGTTTCAGTATCTGATAAGTTAAGAGGATACATCTCGCTTTTATCATAATTAATTTTCAAACTAGAAAAAGCTACCAATAGCCATCTAATATGTGTTAAAACTACTTTATTAGCCTTAAGAAAAAGACGTGTATCATCTGCAAAATGTAAATTCATAACATTTCCAAAATTAGAAAAGTGTCCTAAATCATGGACAAATCCTTCTCTATTAGCTTGTTGAAGAATTTTGTTTAAAGCATTCATTAAAATCAAACAGAGAAAGGGGAAAAGGCGTTTAAACTCTGAACTGTGTTTTGGTACTGTTTGAAAATTGAAACGTTCGTGGCCGAAAGAAAGAATAATTGTGACCGAGTATATATATGTTGTAATCTGATGTATATATGACATCTTTTCATATTGTCAACATTTTGACTACTTTTATAACTAGCTGTTGTTCCCGTTGAAAAAAAATATATATAGCACAAGATTCAAAGATGTTTTTTCCTACAAACAAAAAGAAAAGAAAAACGAGAGATATGACAACGATATATATATATATTAATTTACCGAATATAATAATATAAGAGTGAGGCTATGGTACTTGGCAATGCGCAGATCATTCTGCGCATTGAATTCATATCTCTGTCTTCAAAGTTTAAATAGTCGATCCAAATCACTCAACATTATTATTATCATATGAAAATATACTTGGAGACCAAATTTTATAATTTTTTGAATTTTTTTACTATTTTTCTTGTAGGTAGAAAATCACTACTTTCGGATAGTCAAAAAATTTTAGATTAATTAATTTTCTAATTGTCTCAAAAAGAATAAAAAAATTTCCAAAAAAAATATAAAATTTGGATTTTTTTTTTACTATTTTATTTGTAGATAGAAAATCACTACTTTCGAATTGTCCATAATTTTTAGATTAAGTGATTTTCTAATTGTCTAAAAATAATAAAAAAATTCAAAAATATAAAATTTGGTCTTCAAGTATAGTTTCATATAATAATAATATTGAACGGTTCGGATCGACTATTTAAATTTTGAAACTAAAGATATAATTATATAAACTTAAAGCACGGAACGAACCGCGCAATGTAAAGTACCAAAGCCTCACTTATTGGTACGATCGAACAATCTTTTCTGCTCATGTTACACAACGCACGAATCACATCACATAATCAATACACGTGATATGATAGAACTAATAAGGTCGTAACTAATTCTCTAGATAGCTCAACCAAAATTCATCCTCTTAATAGACAACCTTTGGTCTGGATTATGAAAATCTCCAAGTCAAGGCCTAAACAAGGCCAAACAGAGGGAACTTAATTGTTTTCCTCGAGTTCCAACAGGCTCAACATGCCCAACAGAGGCACAATTCCAGTTCATGATCTCGTATCAAACAATTGATTTTATCTAATAAAATATGTTAGCATGAATGTACAAAACTATGCATTCACAAAAAGTTAATGCTCCTATGAACTATACAACATGTTCTAAGCTCCAGCAAACTCTTATTGTATTAGCTTCATTACTTGGGTAAGCTCCTATGAACTATTCATGGCCTACTTTTTTTCTCTTCACAATTTCGGTGATTAAATTAAAATTTATCATTTCGGAATTCCTCATCTGAGTCTAAATTGTACAAAATCATTTTCCAGGGTCAGCTTCTGGTTCTTCGCCTGAAATTTGACAACAATGTTTGCTTCTGATTATGCCCCATTTAGAAGAGATTATAATAATGTTGAACCATTCAACATGATTTCTATATGAATACGTAATTGAAGACTAAATTTTACACTTTTCAGAATTTTTTACTAATTTTTTAGATAGTTAGAAATTCACTACTTTTGAATGGTTTAAAATCTTTACATTAAGTTATTTTCTACCTAATCTAAATATTTTTTTAATATTCTAAATTATCAGTATAAATTTTGATCTAAAAAAACAATTTTATATGGAGATTATATTGAACGGTCGGGCATGTAGTATAGGAAAAATCAGAATGAAATTGCAAACCATCGAGCATGCAGCATAGGAAAAATCAGAGACACCATAGTAGAGCCCATCTATCACAAAAGCTATAGCAATGATCGATTGAGAAACTCGAAATTACATATTTCCCCCTCTAAAATTCATAATATCATATTCATATTTACCCTTCTATATTTCTATAACTCACAAATTTATCCAATTTATTGACTTTTCTATTATAGCTCATTTTAAATTTACAAAGTACCATTTTACCCTTTATTAAAAATTAAAAATAAATTTATAAAGTATCCATTTTAAATTTAGAAAGGTAAATATGATATTTTGAATTCCAGAAGGGGTATACTTAATTTTGAGGTCTTTGAGGGGTATACATGAAATTCCCCAAGTATGAATAAGTCAAGAAAAATGAGAAAATAGAAGCATGTCTCCCTCAGAATAAAATAAAGCACTGGAAATTTCTAACAATGTCCAAATACCGTACATCTTTTAAAGATCCAAGGGAAGAAAAAAGGTAGATCATATTACCATAGAATAAAAAGAAAACAAACCTGGTTTTAAGTATCTTGTTACGCCATCACCAATAACACTTGGGGAAACAAGAACAACTTGTTCATTTAATTTCCATAGCAAGATAAAGGCAATCAGATACCTATTAATTAAATTTAAATAAAATCAGACGCAAAATTTAAAAGATAAATAATCAGAGAGAAACAAGTAGACACAGTTGTACTTGAAATGGAAGGATATATTATACATTATATTTTATGGTGGTGTCTTTAACTCACTCAGAGGTCACTGTGGCTATCGCTGCACCCCTGACACCTAGGTCCACTAAAAGTATCAGAATCGCATCCAACATTGCATTTACAAGGTTCCCTAAACCTACAATATGGTGCATATGTACACACTAGTATTGTACCCGTGCGTTGCAATGGAGGAATTGTATTTTATAAGATAACAAAAAAATATTATCATACAAAATGACATATTTTCATAAAAAAAAAAACTAATAAAAAGAATACTTATCCAATGATGAAGTTAAATTAGCTCAATTCAGGCACCTGGTTTCATTGGACTTTTAATTTAACTTCATTTCCCTAAATTTCAAAAATCAAATAAATAATTAAATAGAACTTTCTATAATATAAACAACATCAACAGGTAAACCATATAAAATTAATTAGAAGAATTAATTATAGGAATCATAGATAATAGATCCTAATTAGTCTGATGATGAACCAAATAATGTTTAGTTACAAATGAATGAAGAATTAATTATAAGAATCATAGATAATTTTAGACCAAATAAATCAAAGAATCAGTAAACCCCTATACCCTCAATCTAATCAGCAATAAACTTGACACTTCAATTTATCATCAAAGACTAAACATCGCAAGCATGCTAAAAAGACCATTTACAAAACCACATCAGCATCTCAAGTCAGTGATCATGTCAGTAGCCAGTTGTTCCAAAATTAAGACTCAGGTAATTAATTATAATGAAGTTATCAAAATGCTGATGTCATCTGTCGATACCCTTGAGAACAAACAGTTCAACCAGCTTTTTACAGGAAGACGCAATGCTTCCGGTCTTGTGATTCTCTGTCAAAAAGGGATGCACTGTGCTGATTGCTTCTTGATTGGTAACTTTGTCCCATAACTCATATGAGGCCAAAATTACAAATTCAGATTTGGAGCCGATTTGGATTGTTTGGGTTTCAGGTTCTGGTATTACCTACTGTTTAAAATTTGAGTCTCCAATTCCTCTTGAGACCGCGATAGAACCTTGCACTCTCCATGTTCCATGGCAGTAAAAAATTTAAAAGAAAAACATAAGCTGTTGTTTGTAAAACTTATGGTTTGTAAAACAGCAAGTTACAAAATATTATGGTTTGTAAAACTTACAAGGTTCTCAATTTTGTCTCTTTCATCCTCTCTACTTGGCTGATGGTCTGACGTGATTGCCTCAACCTTGCCATCTCTGCTCAAAACTGCATAGCAATCACCGACATACTATTTCGTATTACCACGGTGACACAACATTCCATTTCGTATCATCTTACTACCAGACACAGTGTTGGTTGTCTGTGCATTTGCAAGAAGCTTAGCACCAAAACTACTGAAAAATTAATTTTTGATAAAATTAAAGAAATCTGAACAATAAAAATCATTCACATGCTCAGCACTGGTACAACAATTATATCAATAAACACATACGTAGTTATTAGATGATTTATGGGTTTTCTGTTCAAGAGAAAGAAAGCAGTATTTTTAAATCAGATCGAGAATTGAATCCTATTAAGAAAATGGACTGATCCGGTTGATCTGATTAAGTCAGATCATATCATACAGTCCAGATAAGAGTAATGAAACAATAGTACCATCATAACACCAAAGACCAAATGCAAATTCACATAAGTCAGATCAGATCATACAGTCCAGATAAGAGTAATGAAACAATAGTACCATCATAACACCAAAGACCAAATGCAAATTCACATAACCATTTTTTTTATCTTGTGGGATGGTAGAGGTGGAGGTGGTGCTTCAGCCACATTGCTTTTCCTTGCAATGGGTCTCTACTCAACACGCTTCTGTACTACCCTAATACAACACATTGCCATCTTGGACACATGTTGTCTTGACTCCAGTTGATTTAGAGGTGCTCAATGCTAGAATTAGAGAAATAAAAGAAATAAACAAAGGACATGGTATATTTATATAAAAATAAAAATAGATCTGCTAAGTATATGTTAATGCCTTACCGATGTCATTCGTGGTATGGTGCCTTGACTCCAACAATATTGGGATAGGTGCCATCATTGGATCTTCTCTATTAGAAGGCAGGTGTGCTAATTTTCTTTCTTTCGATCCTCCATTAGAAATCACAGTTGCAGGTGGTTTCCGTACTGGCACAGGGGTATGTTCACTACCAGTACAATTAAAACATATAAATACAATTGTCAAATTAACTCGAATAGTATGAAGGTTGTACCAGCACAGATACAACTTTGCCTAACTAAAGCTAAAATTAAAAATTTATTGCGCCAGAATTCTTAAGAGTTTCAAAAAAGTTGCATAAAGCTTCAATAGTAATTTTTTTTTACGAATCATCACCAAGGGCACTGGTGCATCTATGAGCAATAAAAAATGTAAGTAGACTTACACATTAGCTCTTTTCAAATTGCGAATTCCAGTATCTCTAGCTTCAATTTGTTGATGGGCATGCTTGAGCTGTTCATCTTTCTTTGCGTTGTACTTTTTAAGTTCTGAGCACTCACCATCCTATTTCAAAAGTTAGGCGCTTTAGTTGTCATTTAACTAAGAGATAATTAAATGAAAACCTCAGCAGAGATTTGAGTACCCTGTGGTTTAGTAGTCTTGATAAGCGCGACACATCCCACTGCAATATAGCACAATAAGGTAAGAACTGTGTCTTATTGTACAACTATATGATATAATTGCATAATTATAATGGATTAAAAAATTTGCAATTTTTTTGCCTTTCATTTGAATATTTCATTTTACTTTTCTCTTGTCTAAGAGATTCTACAGAGACCAGACACCAATTGCATATAAAAACTTCATAGAAAAAAAAAGTAAATTTCCAATCAACTAAATTAAACATTTAATAACGCAAAAAGGAAAGCTAAATAATATATCTCCTTTAACTTTTCAAACTCTTTATTGTTCTTCGTTACGGAGTCGGAGTCGGTATTACCAAAATCACCACCCCACGAAGCTACCACTTCAAAATTATCCCCAGTTCTCTGCCTCTCGATTCTGTACATTTGCGACAGCTCACGCAGCGGCGAGAACTGAACTTCTGTAATCCTCGATGCCGCGTCAGCAACTCCATCAGACTCCGTCATCGTCCCAGGCCCCGCCATGCTTCCTTCGCCATAGAAGATCTCTCTGGTTGTGGTAGTACCACCTGAGAAGTTAAAACCCTAACCCTAGATGATTGGGAGGCTGGGATAAAAGCATCCTTCTCTAATTTTCGTTCGGGTGTGGTTTTGAGGGGAAAAGGAGACGCCGACTGATTGTCTATGTCACTTTATTTTCTCTTCCGATCAGAGAAAAGGAGAAACGCAGAGGGAAGGAGAAGAGAAATGAAGCATCGGGAGGGGAGGGTTTAATTTTTCTCCAGCAAAAAAATTGATTTCATCTGCACGAATTTTGATTCAGATCCTACGGTGCAAAATAGAAATACATGTGATAATATGTGTGGTATTACGTGTGGTGGGTATAATTTTGACTAAATTTAGACTTCTACACAGAGAAAGAGTGTATTTAATCAGAAGAAGGCAGATTATTTGTTTAGATGGTTCAGATTCAATTCAAATTTAAATCAATAAATCTCAACCATTAGACTTTCTTTCATCAAATTTAATTTAAGGTGCATAATATAGAGGAGAAATACTTATTGTATTTGAAGAAAAGTACTAGGAAA
Source organism: Carex pumila (assembly GCA_033356055.1). Lineage (NCBI taxonomy): Eukaryota > Viridiplantae > Streptophyta > Magnoliopsida > Poales > Cyperaceae > Carex > Carex pumila. The sequence goes on along the minus strand of JARJHM010000640.1, from coordinate 80,222 downwards.
AACATAAGCCATGAAAATATTTTTGTGTACCACACTTTAAACATTGGACTGTAAAATTGAACATACCAACAGCATATAATGGCGTTTTGGTATCTTTAAACCCACGAAATGTGCCTTGTGTTGCAAGTGCAATTACAATTGGTGGGACCCCATAAGCCCTTAGTGCAATTCTCAGGTTTCTCCTTCTGTGTTTCTCCGATTGGTTGTTCTGACCTCGGAGGAGCGGTGTAACAGAGAAAGGTTTTGGCTCTAATTGGTCGTCGAGATTTAGTTCTAATTGTAATAGGGAAATGTATTCATATAAATGTTTTCGTTTTGAAATTTAGTTTAGTATTTTTCATATTTAGAGCTAGGATATGCTATTAAAAAAACAATCGATGAGATTTAGTTTAGTGTTTTATCAAAAATTTAATTTATTGTTTTTATTTTGAAATAAAAAAAAAAACAATCGATGAGCTAGGATATGCAATTAACCTACAGATAACTGATAAACATAATATTAAAAGGTGTTGAAAGGCCTCTTTCTATAACCACACTGAAAAGCCTTTGAGTTCACGGTACGATTAGAAATTTTAACTAATTCAGACCAGAAAATCTGAATAAGACAGTGATTCCCAAAATTAACAAGCCATCAAATCTCATCATACCAAAATCAAGAAGACACAGTGGTTCCCAAAATTAACAGTTCGTCGGATTAAATTTTCTATTATTTTGCTATCAATGACTGTAATAGCGTTTGTCTGATAACTATCTGATAATTATAGCATCTAAATCACCTGTTATTTGGATGCATAATTGCATGAATTGCATGCAATAACATTGTTCACTCTACATTCTGTTCATGCTCCAGTACAAAAGTTCCAAACTATCAAAATACTAATGGATTTTAATTCCTAAGCAAGAGCGCCTTGATTTTGATCCAAGTACAACGGCAACTATCAATTTTAAAAATTAGAGATAAATTTTACAAGATCTTCATGAGAGTGGCATAATGACAAAAAAACAGATTCTACAGAAAAGAAAAAGAAATTTAAAGAGCCAATTACTTCCTATATGCAACAGATCTAAAGTAAGGTTATTGCCCAAGCATTTCATTTTTACAGGGGATACTGGTACTAAATGGTACTGATAAATGTAGGTTCTGGGTTGGTCAGTAAAGAAAACTGGAACCCTCAAATAACAGTTCTGTTCTGCAATTAAAAACATTGCGGTATTTCATTTTGTTATATTTCCACCAGGAGCAAGTTTAGTAACAGCCTTATTTTTTTTTTTAAAAAGATGATAACAATTTCAAAACAATCTTCACATCAGCAACAAAACAACAACATGAGACTTCACATCAGCAACAAAACAACAACATGAGATACTAAGTTTGAGAATTCTATCCTTTCAAACAAAGATATCAATTAAAATCTAATCATCAAGTAATTTATCTATGGTTAAATCTACAATGCAACAGATTCTCCAGCACAGATTCACCAAAATTCCAGATCTGGTTGCACAAACCCAACAAACTGAACATAAAAGCAGAAAATCAATAAAGGTATATATAAATCACAATATTGTATTACAAGATCTCAGAGTACTCAAGAGGTCGATCATACACCAATCCTATAATGCTAACCAAATCAGACACGGGAAGCCATAACAGGTGCAGCCGATGTGACTGATGAGGCAGCCCCACCGAGGAAAGAGAGCAACCCAGCTGCAGCCCCTCCTTGCTGATCAGGTTCATCCAAGAACAAATCTTCTGGCACCCGAAGAGCCCCATGGATACACACAAGCACAGCTCCGAGAGTAATTGCTGAGATTATAAGAGATCCGACCGAGGTCATGAAGATCACAATTATAGAAATGAGAACCAAACCTCCTAGGGTTTCTCTGTCAGAGAAGGTGCGACCAAGGATGGTTAGAGGTGGATCTGAAGGGCGGAAGAGGTAGAGAAACGACCAGGCGGCGAGGAGAGAGAGGAGAAGGAAGAGAGAGACCGGGTGGGTGACAAGGGAGAGAGCTAGAGAAAGACCAACAATGGCAGTGTAATTCACGCGTAAGTAGGGGAGGTTCTTGCGGAGGCGAGAGGTGGCCTCGGAGAGGGACGCAGGGCGGGCGATGGCGGAGCGGTCGATCATCTCCGGCCATGGTCGTAGCTCTGAGGTTGAGCGGCGGACAGTATCATTAAGGCGCGTGATGAAGCTTCGAATCGCGGGAGTGTTGACCGGAGCGGCGGAGTCGGTGATGGCGACAGTCGGGTTGGTAATAGGGAGAGCTTGTGGAACTAGCGTTGCGGCTGTCGCCATGGCTAGAGAGAAGGAGAGGTTGAGAATCTCAGATCTTAAGAGAGAGAGGAGAGTTCCTGGCAGGGAGGGATGAAATGAAATTGAAAAGGGATTATAAATTAATCCGAATTAACTCGTAAGATAGTGAAATGGCAACTGACATATGGATCCCGGATGTAGAGGAGAGACTTTCTGTGGGGACCACTATAAAATTAACCGCTACAGAAAGTAAAGATGGAGAATGTAACAGAGGAATTAGACGATTAGTGGACGGTGATACAGAGCTTAATGAATTAATAAAGATTAAGAAGTTAAGTGGTTGTTTTATTCCTTGTCGGTGCCAAAATGTGGAAGGTACGTTGGTCAGATGTCACCGTTTAAAGATGAATACTTTAATAGGAACACATATAACTAATCATCAGTGCTTAAAATATACATAATTAATCACCAAAAGTTATAATATATACATAACTTAAATTTCGTTGAACTCTTAATTTTAGTAAATAATATGACATATTTCACTAATACACATATATAAAAATATAAGTAGTTAATATTAATTATTTAAAAATACAACTAAAATAAAATCCGACAAATAATAACATAAATGAAGTTCAAATAATAACATTCCATATAATCCAACACAACATATTTTAACTGACAATGAGAAAAGCGCTGATTAAAACAAATTGTTTTAAGTAAAACAAAAGAAATCCAACGATGCATAAATATAATTATTTTTTTATTTTTTATTGATTCAAGACATCATATAAATATCTCTACAAATTTTTATTTTTTGTTGGAAAAAACACATCAATTTTATTGTACGGTCTGATCAAATTTTAATCGATATATTTTCTAAGACTTATAAAATCTTAATATTAATATATATTTGACAAATTAAATATAATTCTAATTACATAGAATTTTTACAGAAAAAAGTACTTGTAGATCCTCAGCTATTCAGTTGTACTACTACCTTGGTCTTTTAATGCAGCTGTAGGTAGTGTTTTGCAAATGGACCGGGCCGGACGAACCGGGTTAAACCCAGGCACGGATAACACGGGTCACGAGTGAAATGGTCCGAGTAGCACGGGTTCATGGGTCCGGTCCAGTCTGGACCGATTTTTTTTGCTGTTTTTTAAACCAATAAAATATAAAATTATAAATCAAAATTCATTTGACATGATTGCATATTTGAACTCAATAATTTTTGTCATAATAAAATATAAATCAAAATTACGAATTATTTAAAACAATGTTACTTAAATCAATTACTTTAAAACAATAAAATATAAATACTTTTTTTTAAAGTCAATTACTTTAAAACATCTTAAATCAATTACTTTAAAACAATAAAATATAAATAAATTTTTTTTAAATCAATTACTTTAAAAATAATTATAAATTATTTGAAAACAATAGATTAAAAAATAAAAGTTACTCTCTTTTTTTATTCCGGATTTGGAACCTGCTATGCAAAATAACATAGGTAGAGTTCTAACATTTTTTTTGTTAGTAATTATTCTTTAAAATGAATAATTTAAAAACTAATTGAAATATTTAGAAATTTATAATTTAAAAAACAATCATAAAGATTAAAAGACTTTAGAAATTTATACCGACGTTAGAAAATTTTCAGGTGTAGTCCTTTTCTTTTTTAAAAAAAAAGGTGTACCAAAATTTTTATTCAATACGTTCCTTAATTTATTTTATTTGTTAACAACTGTATAGCCTCGTGTGCAACAGGGGAAAGAGAATATACCGATTGGTACCCCTGTATTTTTATTTTTTTTTGTAAAAAAGAAAAAGAAAAAGTAATCAACATATTTTCCTATAATTAAATTACGAAAAATAAAAAGAAATCTTCAATCGAGGTCAATATATGTTCCCAATTTTCAACCTGACAATCATGTTTCTTTAGGAAATCACAAAAATATTTCTCATCTAAATTAATTGGCAATGCTATTTTTAACATTCTAATTGTGTATGGAACGAACCTTTTTATTTATTTATTATTATTTTGCGTTTGGGGGGGGGGGGGGGGGGGGGGGTGGGGGGTTTAATTAATATTTGAAAACTTTTGATTTATGATAAATAGATTTCAGACTACTAATTTTCACAAACACACTGCAATATAATTTTCAGATTTGCTTCCACTATTCGCTATGGTCAAATATAAAAATAAAATATTTAGAAATACGCCATGACCCACCTACTGTGTCGAGTTCTAAATTTTTTTTTAAAGAATTAATATTGTTTGAATTAGGGCTGCGCAAAATGTTTGTAGTTCGTGATTTGAGTTTGATTCGAACAAAAATTATAATTAATTCGATTCGAAATTAGTTTGTTTTGAAACAAATCAAACCAATTCGGTTAGAATCTTATTCAAATTCAAACTCAAACTGAGTATAGTTCATTCAAAATTGGTTTATGAACTATTTAGATTTAAATCTCAAATAATGCAACTAATAACTTCAACCATCAATCTTTAATAATACGGAAACCAAACTTATATCAGAGCTCAAAATTGTTAATGTAATAGTAACTTATTATAGAAAAATGCTTCATCGGCGTAACAAATTAACAATGGAAATAAGTTTCATTTGATTAGATCCATGCCATGATTTTAATTAATTCAACAGCATAAAAGGTAAGGAAATTTTGGACTGTCCTATATATAATTCATCAATGTGAATTCGTGAAAGGTAAAAGGTAAAAGGAAATCACGTGAATTTTGTTCAGCATGAAGAAAACTAATGCATAAACTACCGGTAGCTGCCAAAAACATATGTAGTTCATGATTCGATTGACTTCAATTTGGTTCGAAAAAAAATCGCAATTAATTTGATCGATTAAAGTTCATTCTAAAATAAATCAAACCAGTTTAGCTAGAATTTTATTCAAACTCAAATAAGTTTGATTTAATTAGATTCATTTGCAGCCCTAGTTTGAACACACCTCTTCTTTTAGTGTTTACTTATTCTCTATGGATCTCTATTGATTAATTACAAGTAAGAATCAAAGTTAAAGCAGTAGTGAGTGAGAAGACTGTATCCTTTACAATGACGTAAATCCCCATATCTCAAAAAATAATAAACTAAATAACTATGTTTTATGAAAAATTTTAATTTTGACACGGCCGAGCACCCACACACACACCCTCCCTTTGTTTTTTTTTTTTTTCCCTCGTGCATGGAAAGGAAAAAGAGAGGAGGAAAAAAAAATTGGGGGGGGGTTGGCCCTAGATGCGGCTTTCAGAAAGGTGGTCGCATTTAGGGGATGCGACAGTGTTAAAAATCAAATTTTTCAAAAAACATAATTGTTTGGTTTATTATTTTTTGAGGTATGGTATTATTTAAAAATTTCGACATAAATCCTCAAGTAACTTTCACTGCTATCCTCACATATATGATATATCATATAACTGTTATTTTAACGTTGGTAGGGTTAAAATGATATTTTTTTAGTTTTAAAAAAAAAAAAAATTTATAGCACTTTATAGCAATTTGAGGAGCATAGAAATATTTTCCTTAGTACAATTTGAATGCAAACGAAGTGTTCAAATAAAATAAATACGGAATCTGATCATTTTATTACAAGTTTTTGTGCCGTTGGATGGAACTACAAAATCTCGGACAAAATAAAATATTAAAAAAAATGAAGAGTTTTATATAGAAGAGCAAACCGGTTGCTACTAATTCTCATAAAAGCATAGGTATTCGCAAGTTGAACCTAGTGAATATATGTAGCGAATAAAAGGATAGGGACCGCCTCCGCATTCCACATCCGACACTTGGCACAATTACCACCTATTGCTGTTACGAGAAGATTGCTAGAGTTTGCTGCTATTGTGCTAAAATGGGTCATGATACGGCTTCATGTGCTGACCTTGCCCGGTTACCTTTGCTTATGCGTAATAAGGTTAATACTTCTCTCACTAATAATCTGGATATCTTAAAACCCAAACGAGGTCTATGGATGTGCAATCCATCTCTTATTCCTAGACCTCAAGATCAACAGCCCACCACTACTCATAAAAGACAACAGCCTTTCCAAACCTCATTTCAAATGATCCATGACTCAACCATTTCCCGTTCTAACCAAGCAAATGAACCAAATGTCTCAGTTAACATCCCAAACAAAAGGCAAAGGCCGGCGAGTCATAATGCGCCGGCCAAAGATATATGAGTATTATGTCGTGGAATTGTCGGGATAGTGAAGGTACGACAATTGCCATGTTAAATAGATACCTCCATTGTACAAAGGCAAATATAGCTTTCATTTCGGAGACTCGTTGCAATGTAATGAAGGCTGAATTACAAATTAAATCGTTACCTTTGTGCAATTATGTGGCAGTACCATCAGAGAGAAGATCTGGGAGTTTGTGGTTGTTGTGGAATGATGAGGTTAAAGTGAATGTAGTGGACATGACAAAACATTGGATAGTAGCTCGGGTTCAGCAAAGAAGTGACCAATCACCATGGTTACTTGTGGCAGTTTATGGTGATTCAACACGGGTTGGTAACTCGGCCATTTGGGAGTATATTGAGCACTTGATAGGTGATCAGGAACAACAAGTGTGTGTTATTGGGGACTTTAATGTGGTTGCATCGAGCTCAGAAAAATGGGGTGGCAGTCATCAACTATCGACTTACAATATCGCATTCAGAAATTGGATTCATGGTGTGGGGTTGGTGGATCTTGGGTATAATGGTCCTGCTTATACTTGGTCAAATAATCAATATGGATCGGCCAACATTGCTGAGAGGTTAGATAGGGCACTAGCAACAATTTCATGGACGATGCACTATAGAAATGCAGCTGTTTTTCATTTACCAAGGTTCAATAGTGACCATTCTCCTATTTTGATCAAAACCGTGGCAAGCCATAGGGTACAAAGGAGGAAATTTAGATCAGAAAATTGGTGGTTGTTGAAAGAAGGTTTTATGGAGGTTTGTTCTAGGGTAGCAGCTAGTGGGAATGAGGATTGGGTAAATACAAGAAAGAGTCTAAAGAAGGAGGTCAAGCAATGGGTGCGCATTCTAAAACACTGGATGAGATGTTAAAAGAGATAGAATCAGATATGCATATCTCAACTCAGTGCAATCTGATTTGTATGATAAGGCGAAGGTAAAAGAATTGCAAACCAAGCATGACCAATGTCTTTTAATGCAAGAATATTATTGGCATCAACGTCTCGAATAAATTGGGCTCTTTTTGGAGATAGCAACTCAAAATTTTAACATGCTTCAGCAACCATGAAGAAAAGGAGGAATTATATTACTGCAATACAAAAGTCAGATGGAGAATGGAAAACAGATGTGAAGGAGATTCGAAGTGCATTCATCACTCACTTCAGAGGAATTTACACGGCTGGGCACTGTGTTCTGATTTCTCAACTAATCAGTTTTTCTATTTTGCAGGATTTAGAAGTTATACCAGCACATGCGCATTCACACCTAAACAACATGCCAACAATACATCAAATTCATTCAGCTTTGTCCTCTCTGGGCCCAGACAAAGCAGCAGGTCCAAATGGGATAAATGCAAGGCTAATTCAATCAAATTGGGACTCTTTTGGGCCATCGGTTATAAGAGAAGTCCAGCAATTATTCCTGACTTGCCAAATGCCACCATATTTATCAAGGTCTAATATCATTCTAGTTCCAAAAATAGATGAGGTAGCCAAGGTCCAAGATTTTCGACCAATCTCTGTTTGCAATGTGGTGTACAAAATTATTTAAAAAATTCTATCTGTTAGAATGAAACCCTATATTGGGAATTGCATATCAAAGGCTCAATGTGCATTTCTGCTGGGAAGAGATATCTCGGAAAATGTGGTGTTGTTATGTGAGATTCTTCATACTTTCAACTCAAAGAATTATAAGAATAAAGAATTTTGTCTTAAGGTGGATTTGTCAAAGGCTTTTGACTGAATGGATTGGTCATATCTTGAGTAAATTTTGCCTCTCTATGGGTTTCCACCACAGTTTTCGGGGTGGATAATGGAGTGTTCAAATTAGCGGAGTATACGGTGGTTCTAAATGGAAGAGGAGATGGATTTTTTAAGCCTTCTTATGGATTGAGACAAGGTTGTTCATTATCTCTCTATTTATTCATATTAGGGATAGATATTCTCTCGAGACAGTTGGAGCATTTGGCAAAAGTGAAAATTATCAAAGGAATCCGACTAGGCAGAACTGCACTGCCACTGACAAACTGCCTATATGCGGATGACTTGCTAATATTTGGAGAGGCTACAAAAGATGAGGCTCAAATCATTGCACATGCCTTGTATATTTTCTCGGATATTTTCGGGCAAAGAATAGGTTCTCAAAAAAGTTGCATGTGGTTCAGTTCAGCTACTGACCTTAAAAGAAGACTAGAGATTGAAACCATTTTTGGAGTACCACCAGATAGAATTTCTTACATATACCTTGGTGCGCCAATTCAGGTGGATGCAACAGCATATGCGATGCTAATTACTAAGTTTTCTAAAAGGCTGCAGTCTTGGAAAGGTAGGATCCTATCTCAAGTATCAAATCTGTGCTCCAATCTCTTCCTGTCTATTATATGGTCACTTCAAAAATTCCAAATAGAGTTCTTAAGAAAATTATGAGCATTATAAAGAAGTTTTTTTGGAGAAAATCAGACAAGGACCAATATCTAGCTTATGTTAGTTGGGATAAAATTATGGAGCCACATGGAATGGGAGGTTTGGGAATAAGGGACCTCGCTATTGTAAATGAGGCCATGTTGCTGAAATTTTTATACAAGCTTGTAGCCGGCTCTGACTCACAATGGGTACAGATTCTTAAGGCAAAGTATTTGCCTAGATCCGAATTATGGGCATCAAAATGCACATACAATTGTACTATATTTTGGAGAAGCTTGATGGGTTTAAGAGAGAAATTGTGGCCTATGTTAACATGGAGATTAGGAAATGGTGAAATGTGTACAGTTCAAGCACAACCATGGTTTGAGGGAGCTAGTTTGATGAGTGATTTGAATCGGCAGAACCGGTTAACAACAGTCAAGGAATTGGTGGATGATGAGACAGGTCAATGGGATGCTGGTAAAATAATAGAGTTGATGGGACATATAAATTGTTTGCAAATAATAACAAATGTGAGACCACCAAGACAAGATGCGGGTACATATGAGCTCATCTTTAAACCAGCTTCCAATGGAGGTTACTCGGTTAAAAAGGCTTACGATGTGCTAAAAGGAACTGGTGCAAGTGTTGATATGTCACTCAAGAAGGTATGGGAGCTCATATGGCAGAAGGGAACGATTGCACCACGTGTAAGGCTATTCCTTTGGAAACTTATGCGTGATGCTTTGCCACTAGTTGGAATTCTCGTTTCTAAAATCCATACAATAAACCCGACTTGTGCAACATGTGGCTTAGGGGATGAACAAGTACACCACCTACTATTCACATGTCCTTTCTCTAGGGCATGTTGGTTCTCTAGCTCTCTAAATATAAGGTCAGATCGAATTGGTGGGAGTTTATCTCAAGTACTTACAGGGGTAATCAAATATCTAACTGAGGAGCAGTGGACCATTTTTGCAAATGTAACATGGGCAATTTGGAGGTGCCGAAATGAAGTAGCATATGGAGGGAAACAACCGAGCATTCAACACATTCAAAACTATCTAGAGGTGATCACACGGGAGACAAGTATTGCGACTCAAAAGAGCAAACCAGGAGTACAGATGATTATGAATGAAACAGGCACTTCTTGTAGTTCACATGACTGCTTTGTTGATGGTTCCTAGGTGTATGGATGGCAAGCAGGAATTGGAATAGTACTTACAAAAGGCACTGAATTGTTGGTTTATAAGTCGAAAGCTGTGGAGGCATGCTGCCCTCAACAAGCAGAGTCCATGGCACTCAAAGGTGCGGTACAAACAACAATTGAATGGGGAATAAAATCATGTTGCTTTCATTCTGATTGTAAAAACCTTGTAAATCTCATATTGAATGCGCTACCACCTCTTGAAGTTGACTGGAGGGCATACCATGAGGTACATCACACATGGTAACTGATGAAAGAACATACTGGATTCTCATGTAAACATGTAGATAGAAGTCACAACGAGTTGGCGGACATGTTGGCAAAAACTGGAAGAATTCAAGGATGGGATAGCATAGGGTTTACTTATCCTATGTTTCAGGATAACATGATTTAATTCTCAACTAGTTAATTACTATATGCTGAGTTACAATATTTTTATATTTTAGTAGCATGTAAGACTTTGTAAGGCCTACGGATATTTTAACACTAAAAAAAAATTATATTTTAATGGGGTCTTACATTTTTTATTTTTGTCTTTAAAGTCTAAATATTTGATTCATCTTTTATATTTTAATAGTGCTTCATAGTTTTATCCTCATTTTCAAAATTTAAATAGTCGATTTGAATAGCTCAACATGATTTTTATATTAAAATATATTTGATCAAGAGATTCTAAATATTTCTAAAATAATAATTTTCTTCCTATCTAAAAACAGTAAAACATTTTCAAAAAATGTAAAAATTGATCTCCAATCACATTTTAATGTAGACATCGTTGAGTGGTTTGAATTGATTTGACCTTTAAAAGAACCATATCGTTGAGTGGTTTGAATTGATTTGACCTTTAAAAATGCAAATAAGGATGCGAGGTACGATTAAGGCACGAAACACACGAGTCATTTGAACCTAATTATTTTTATCTTTGTAATTTAAAAAATATATATAAGATGCATGTGAATGTATGTTTTAACTGAATGCATTAGGACGAACTGTAGTAATGTATAGAAGAAATTGCGACAATGGTATGGTTTCTTTAATTTCATTTGTTCTTTTAATGTCACATAAAATTGGAAGTTATTGTTCATATGAAAAATAAAAATTCACTTGGACTCTCACATAAATAGTAAAAATCAGTTTAAAAATTTTATATTTCTATTCCTATTTTCATTCCCTTGATTCTTGATTCTGCCGAACAAGCCTGAATGAAAATTAAAGAATTGTAGGCACTATATTTTCTTTGGAGATTTGTGAAAAAAATTAACCATATCAATATTCACTCATTATTCTAATTTAATATTCGAATTAATTTATTTACAAATTAATTTTAACACAGTAATTTCATTCTTTATTTATAATTTAATATTCTAATTATTATAAAAATATGAATTCAAAACAGTTTATTGTACGAGATCATCTAAACGACAAAAGGCTATTTTAGACTTTTAGCAACATCCATGGTCCTGTTACATGTTGGAACATGTGCACAAATTAAAGATTCATAAAGAAGTTATAAAAAATTGTCATAAAAGAACTGAAACAATGCTAATAATAAACAAATTCGTATCCTCTGCATTAACTCAAAAGGGAATCTTTCGAGTTAATGAATTTTGACCATCCGATTCATTTTAAGATTCGTTCAGACTAAATCTGCACTAATATTAAAGACTCCTATATCATAAGCAGAAATCGAATTGATTCCGTTTAAAATCAGACGGTTTAGATTCATTAACTCAAAAAATTTCCTTTTGAGTTAATGCAGAGGATACGCTTTCGTTCTTTTCTGCACAAGTCCTGTTCATGTCAATCAAACTTATCTCCAACTTGTGATTCTTTATAGCAATCACACGAGAGGTAAATAAAGTATGATTCTAGGATTAAAAAGTAAAAACAACAGAACAATCAAGCGTTCGTATCCTCTGCAGCATTTGATCCGTAAAGAAAACAGACATGTTACAGAGTACGGGACCGCTTTAAGATTCGTGCTGAGATATAACAAACAAAAATGAATAACAGGTTCATTCCTATCACAGCTTTTCAACTTTTTCCATGCGTGAATCTAAAGAAAAAAGTTTTTCATGTGCTAATCTCAATAAAGATCAACGATTGGGATTAAAATAATATTTTTCTGTTATTCATTTGAAATAATAGCAGATTTAACTTACTACACAAGAATTCAATATGAGACATAAAACATTTTGTTTTAACTTTATATAATTTGTCACCAAAACTAAGATGTTTTTATTTTTTTTATTTTTTTAGAATCAAAGTATCACAAGTTTAAAGATACAACAAATAAGAAAAGTCGCGATTTAGCATTTCTAAATTCAAATTAGTTGATTAAGTCATTATTATAAAAAAGACTCTTTTACTTTGTGTTTTAGATCATTTGATCTACTTCAACAGCTGTGCAAATTAGATTGATTATATTTCAAAAAATTTGCGGGATTTCAAAATTTTCGAATCTCAATTAACTGGACCCTCCCTCTCTCTCTCTCTCACACGCACGCACGCGCGACCCAGCCAGATGATTTCACCCTATCTCTTAGCACCACCTCCAACGCCAAACTCATCTCTCTCAGCGCCACCATCATTCTGATCCTCTCCTCTTAGCGCCACCTTCTTCACCGATCAACCACTGTCCACTCCCAGAGGCAGAATTAGAAAACCTTAATAGAGGGGACTAAAACTTTAAATACACAAATTGTAGTTGGTGGGAATTGAATCCAAGTTCTCAAACAATAAGTTATAACCACTAGACTACAAGTAGATATTTGATATTTATGAGGGGGACTAGCTATATATAAAATGTTTAATAAAAATAAAGTTTAATTAAATCTTAATACACATTATTAAAATTTTAAAATCATAGAGGTAGCTTAGCAATCTTTTGAATGGCTTTAGATCTGCCCCTGACCGCTCCTCTCTTTCTCCAGCGACAGTCGTTCAGACCTAGATTTCAGTAAGCTCTCTACCTTGGAAGTTGTTCTCTCTAATTTTCTTAGAATTCATAGCAAAAGACTTCTAATTGCGGATTGCTTTGCTGAAGTTTTGTTGAAATTGGTTTGCAAAGAAATTGATTTGTTCAATTTTATTGAAAATGGTCGTTCATTAGCACCTGTGAAATTGAATAAAGTATTTTAGTGCATTCATTAGCACCTGTGTAAAAGAAGTTTAATTTCATTTTTAGAAATAATAGCCGTATTATGTCATAATATGCTATAGCTGAGTAGAGAAAGGGCAGTTCAATTTCCATTTGCTAAGTAGAGAAAATATGGTTTAGCTTTTTTAAAGAGAATTGAGCATAAATTTGTCAATCGTACCAGCATAAATTTTGTAAAGAGAATTGAGCATACTTATGGTTTAGCTTTTTGGAGACCAAATTTTATATTTTTTGAATTTTTTTTTTTGTAAGTAGAAAATCACTACTTTCATATGGTCCAAAATTTTAGATCAAGTGATTTTCTAATTGTCTCAAAAATAATAAAAATTTCCAAAAAATATAAAATTTGGTCCTCAAATATATTTTCATATGATGATAATGTTGATTGGTTTGTATTAACTATTTAAATTTTAAAAATAAAAATATGAACTCAAAGTACAACATTGCAAAATACCATAGCCTCACTCATAATATAATATAGTTGCCATATATACCAAGTAAACAACTTTGACTGTGTGATGGGAAAACATCTTCCCATTTCCCTGCAAGAAACATGTACAGGTTGAAGACACCAATTTTGCGTCAATTTGTCTATCTATCTATCTATGGAGATCATGCATACACTTTAATATATAGAATAAATAATTATATATATATATATATATAGTTCCAGGCAATATATGTATCCATAATGACTCCAAAAACAACGATTCCTACTGCAAGCTAGAAGTTTCATACTTATCCCGTGATGTCGAATTATCAAAGAAAAAAGAAAAAAAAAAAGTGTGCATTTGTTTTCTATATATTTCTCATTTTATATAAATTTTATCTATTAATAATATGAAAATAAATGAGTTTCTTTCTTCAATTTTGTTCATTTTATTGTTTTATTATTTTATAGTGCCCATCTATTTATAATACTTATATATTTATTAGTTTTATATGTTAATTATTAATTATGTGTCTTCAATTCATATTCGAATTTGTATTTGTTAATATTCTATTAAGTATTATGACGTATTTCAGTGCTAATTAACTACTGAACTTTAGTATGCTTGTAATATGCATATGCGTATATTTAGAGGTTGGCTAAGCTCAAAACGTTTGTTCCTAACCTCCGGAACAAACAATTCGGTTTTCTGATTTTCAAAGTCCAAATAATCGATCCAAACCATTTGATGTTCAATCTATATTAAAATATGTTTGGAGACAAAATTTTATATTTTTTAGAGTTTTTTTACTATTTATTAAGATAGTTTGAAAATCACTGTTTTTCAATGATGCAGAATTTTAATAAAACCAGCGATTTTCAAACCATTCTAATAAATAGTAAAAAATTTCAAAAAATATAAAATTTTGTCTCCAAGCATATTTTAATATAGACTGAACATTCAACTGTTTAGATCGACTGTTTAGACTTTGAAAATTAAAAAACTGAATCGTTTGTTCTGAAAACTAGAAACAAAAGTTTTGAACTTAGCGAACCTCCATGTGTCTATATCTATATCGGTATAATAGTTCAGTATATTATATTTACTATTATATTTATAACATTTCAAACATCAGCGGATCCACGTGAGTACTTGCCACATTTCTATTAATTTTTTTTTTTTAAACTATACTTCTATTGTTCAATATCATAGTCATATTACAATACACTTTAAAATTTTGTCTATTTAAAACTATACTTTATGTATGAAAAATTGCAAGATTAAATTTCAATAAAAATCCTTCGTTGAAATCAAAACAGCTAAATTACTAAAAAATTATTTTGTCTCATTTAGTAAAATTTCCACCTACGCACTCCAATTTAGAATTCCTTACATTTACAATCCAACTTTCTTAAAGTAAAATGCTCCATTATATTATTTTTCAAGGATTACGATACGGGATTCCCGTGGATCATTAGCTTTTGACTGTCCAAAAATGAACAAGTTGGTACTCCTATTGCCTACGCAACTAATTTGAATATATACCAAAATTTTATTTAAATCAATAATGTTTTACTTGATCATTAATTCAGGGCCTTCCCGACGAGATGGATTTAGAATTTGTGGGTTTGGAAGTACGGGCTGTGGATTAACATTTCCAAGTTCAATTATAAGGTGTTTAATGTGTTTTGATCGAGGTTATGGTAATATGAATATTACAAGTGGATTCCTGCTATAGATTTTTATTTTTTATTTTTATTTTTAGGAGTATAGATAGTCGATTCGAACCGTTAAACATTATTTTCCAATAAAAAAAATAATTGTAAATCAAATTTCATATTTTTAAAATCTCATCCAAAGCTCGGCCTTACTATTTGATTTGTTTTAAGATTTGTGCCAGTATATTTAAAACTTAATAACTTTGAATGACTCTGTAAATCTAAATTATTTGTGTAAATTTTAATACAAATCAGATGATTTACAAGTGATTTTGGATGAGGTTTTATCCAAAGTCCTTTGAACAAAAACTGCATCCACCATAGAAAATAGTAAATAAATTAAAAAAATGTATAAAATTTAGTATCCAAGTATCTTTTCATAAAGAGTTCATTTTTAACATTTGGATCCGCTCTTTTAAATTTTAAAAATATGAGTCCATAACACAAGCTGTCGTGTAAGATGCATATTATTAGCTCTTGTAACAATCAATGAATATAATAGAGGCTATACCTCTATTTTTTTCTCAAAAAAAAGATGCATATTATTATTATTATCATATCTCACCCTTTGCTTTATGTTTTTAGTGAGATAAAATTCTCACAATGAAGTACCAAATTCAAGAAAAAAAAAATCTATCCTTATTTAGTTTCGCTTGATTAAGGTTCTCCACAGCGAAGGTGCTTTTATTTAAAAAGAAACAATAAAATTTCTTATTGGTACAATCGAACAATCTTTTCTGCTAATCTCCATATAAATCAATTTTGAAACAGCACGGCCGTTGATTTTGAATTGCTTTAGGTGGTCCAGACTCCAGAGAGCACAGATGGTAAAATATTTATTAGCATCGGTCAAGGTGGGATGTATCAAAATTGTCGCATGACAAAACAAGCTGGGTCACAGTTGCTGGTAGCCTGGTATTTGGCAACGTGTCATTATGCCGTGGCACCATTACGACCGTCGGATCAAACTTTCCTAATGTGTCTAAAATATTCGAAATCGAAGCAATTATAGATACCACATACGATCATTTAACACGTGGCTGTAGCCAACACTTAAGAGGTCCCTGTTCGACAGGTGACATAAAACCGAAGGGATCCTAGGTGGAGCTGGGTGGGGTCCACTGGTCGGTAGCAAACAGAATTCTTAATTTTTTTTTATATCTTTTGAAAATGTTCCCCGAAGGATTGCAAACGCCAAACACAGGGTACCGGGGCCAGACGAGATAAACAAGCCGGACATTTGAGGGATCTCTTGTGGGCGAGGGAAAGGCATCTTTCCTACTCGGTACGACAATCCCCGAAGGATTGCAAACGCCAAACACAGGGTACCGGGGCCAGACGGGATGAACAAGCCGGACATTGAGAGGGATCTCTTGTGGGCGAGTGAAAGGTACCTTTCTTACCCGGTACGTACGACAATGCGACAGAAGATGGCAGTATAGATTAGAGAAACGACTCAAAGGGCGTTTTAAAGTCCATCTAAAATGAGTCCGTGTCCCTCCATGTTACCTGAGGTGCAATTAATAAATGAATGGTCCAGACTCCAGACTAGTTCCATCTATGCCAAACTCAATCCGGTAGCTGTTGAGGTTGTAGGGTATCTGCTTTGAGATTCGTGCCAGGTGAAATGAACGGTCCAGATTCACCGTCTGCACCTCAGGTACCTGGAGTGATACGGATTCATCTAAGATGGCCATGGTAATTCTGACCTTTGTGTGCAGCAAAATTATGTTTTAATGTTTATTCAGCAATGTATTGTATTTTTCTCTTTTGTGAGAGGGTGAAAGCCCAAACTTTTATTTTCTGTGTTGAATTTAAACTTCTGAGTTTGCTAGATACTGTTGCCTTTTGAACATATTTGAACTATTCTAAGTATAAAATAAGATTTAAAATCATCAGCTCATCTGATATGCTGATGGGGTATTATTTCCAAATTCTAGCCGAGCGTTCTTCTTTTCTATGCATTCAATTTTATGATGAAATACAGTGGGGTTATGAACGCATGCTAAAATGAAAATGCAAGTTTGCCTACCATGACAAATGTCAAAGGAGGGTCATAGCACACACAAGAAAGATAAAAGGAACAGTGGTTTCTGATATTACGAAAAGTTAATAAGAATAAAATAAAATTGTTCAAATCTGTATAACAGGTGATCAGAAATTGCATTTCACACCGTTTCCGTTTCTATTTTTCCAATCCAGTTGAATAATCAATTTATGCTGGTGGGTATTAACAGATTCATTTCGTAACTTTGAACAAATAGCCTAAATATTGACTTATTGTAATACTTTCCGGTTAAAAACTGAAAAGTCACGGAGTTCCGGAGATGGCTTAAAATATTTTTGCAACCTTCTACTAGAAGTTCGCTTAAAATACAGACATTGGAATGAAGATTGGTACCGGTACTGTACCAGTTTCTAACAATGCTTTTATTTCCTTGTTGCTTTTAGTTTTTCTTTTTCTTATGTTTTAGAACTATTGGCTGGTATTATGTAATGTAACTTTTTTCTATTTAGATCAATGCATGCCTAAAGGGCTTTCAACAAAAAAATAACATTGGAACCCAATCATGGTAAACAGTTCGCTGAATTTAGGCCCAGAGGCCTCGAAACAAGAAATAATAATAATAATAAAGAAGACGTTCGACTTTTTTGAGTTTTTACGAAGGTTGACCTCAAGTTTCGTCTTAGAAAAAGAAACATATAAGTAAAATGACAAAAGCAAATATGATTAATTATCACAACAATAAAATGGTCAGAAAATCTCAGACAATTATGCACTGCGTACATTGGCAGGAGCTTGTATATATATATAGGGTCGATCTAAATTACTGCTAGTAGCATTTCAGTAAAGGTGTTGCTAGGACTATATTTAGCTGTGTGATGTCCAAACAACAAATTCAAAACGTTAGATGTTTAATCTATATTATAATCTACTTGGAGACCAAATTTTACATTTTTTGAAATTTTTTTTTACTATATATTAAGTTGGTTTGAAAACCACTGATTTCAATAAATTTCTACAATATTAAAATCAGCAGTTTTCAAATCAGCTTAATATATAGTAAAAAAATTCCAAAAAATGTAAAATTTGGTCTCCAAGTAAATTATAATATAGATTAAATATCTAACGATTTGGATTTGTTGTTTAGACATTATAAAATAAAAAAATAAACTGCAGCACCGCCAGTAGAAATACTGCCGACAACAAATTAGCCACAGCCTATATATATAAATATATATATATATACTAGTATCATTCCGTGCATTGCAACGGAATACATTATAAGAGAAAAAAAATTTCATACAAAATAACATATTTTCATGAAAAATAGACTAATAAAAAGTAATTATTTAACAATAAAAGAATACATTATTCAAATGCATTTAATCAAAAAAGACAGATTATGTAATTGAATAACTGAAATTAAATCTGAAATTTCAATTGTAGTCGTTGGCAGATCGGACACCTAACGTGCTTAATAATAGAATGGAGATATATATATTTTTAATACAATAAAAAATCATAGAAATGGTCAGGAAAATGAGAATTAATTGGTATGCAGTAAAGAGCTGACTTCAACCGAATCAAAATTGTTGGATTTGATCACGGGTGAAAAAGCAATAGTAAATAGCACTCTGATTTTATGGGTGACTATACTCGATGGTTGTATAATTGTTCAGATAAACTGATATTTCAGATTCAGTAGGAATGACTGGTATGATACAGTTGTACAAGCCCATTGCCAATTTGCCATGGGAATTTCCACATGTAGAAACATACAATACTTTTGATAGAGCAGTTCAGAAAATTAAGATTTTACAGAAAAATATTTTACAATCAAAGAGAAACAATAGCAAAAGTAACTAAAGTAATTAAGCTTTAGATATTGCCTGATGCAACAATCTCCTATTGATGAAATCTGAAACAAATTAGTCTACCCAGTGCAGCAAGGCTTTCTTATCACTAAAAGGTGAAACTATAATGCCAAGCTAAGAATAAAAAATGCCATGTTTTATGCAAACAGCATGCTGCTGGTTGACGTGCATCTCACAGATAAGATTTTTCTAGAAGTTTCTATGTAACACATGTAATTTCACGTACAGCTGAAACAAGGAAATTCTGCTAACAAAAATACAAAAATATCACAGCTGTTTTGGAAACCAGAAATTGCTTTGGGACAGGAACACTGAAAATTCTAGATATGTACAGCAGGCTTCTGGTTAGTACAAGACAAAAGACTAGCTACTTACCTGATCTCACCTACATTCTCTGCTTGGTATCTACATTTGGCACAATTCTTTGCCCTTGCTCTTCCTCTTCAACCTTAGTAATCACCTCACCAAGTTGAGAGAACAATTTTGCAACATCTGGATGGTTCCAGTACAGCCTGATCTTCTCCAGGACTGACCCCAGTTGAGAACTTGCAACCTCAAGAGGGATAACAGGAGGCACCAGAAACGGGTGCTCCAAAAGCTGAGAAATGCGCCACCTGTCATTGCGGTCCCACGCCAAGCACCGTTTCATGAGGTCAATAAGCCAGGGGTTTGGTACTGGTGGGTATGATATCTGGTGATTTCTATTGGTGACCACTTTGAATTTGGCCCAGAAGGTGTTGTAGTCCGCAAATGGAGTTTTTCCATACACCATTTGATACAAGATGCAACCAAGGGACCATATGTCAGAGGGACGGCCGCATTTAATAGTGTTGCCATTTGCGTCGTCTTCGTTGCATAGAAATGCTTCTGGTGACATGTAGTTGAGCGTACCAACCTTTATTTAGGCATGAATAAAATATACTGAGAGTTAAATTACTTGCCAAAGCAGTGTTTTATCAGTATGAAACAGTGCCGATTAAAAAAATTATCAGTAAACTGTAAACCCTTCCCCTTAACCCTTTAACAGTATAGGGTCCCATGCATCAAATATATTACAAAACACCCATGGCTCCCAAAGAACTGCACTGTGTACATGTCTACTGCTCAAGAGTGGCTTGTGTACCACACAATCAGGTATAAGTACCAGTATGGCACTAGAATCCCTAATTTTGTTTCTTCTTTTCCCTTCTTCATTGTGAAAACATGTTTTAGGCCGACAAAAATAAACAAGTAAAAGAAAAGAAATTCCAACAGATTTAAACCTGTGCATCACGCTGTATGTTAGTGGTGTCATTCATGATGGCCTTAGCAATGCCAAAATCAATCAGCTTCAGGGCACCACGCACCAGTAAAAAGTTGGCTGGCTTCAAATCCGAGTGCACTATCCTCTCTTCATGAATTGTGTTTACTGCATCAAGCATTTGCTGCACCAAAAATTAGTTATAATTAGTTACTATTCTCTCAGTTTTGCACAATGAAGATGGTATTGCACAGTGTTGTAAAAACGACTGTTTAGGCCGATTAATCGCTGGCGGCAACCAAACCATCATGGATTTTCCCAACTAATTGGCCGATTCTTCTCAATTATGACAAATTATTTCTGATTATTCCCGATTAATCGCTTGGCAATACCCTGTTCGTCCGACAAGCGCATATCGTTATTTACAATACTGATATTGTAGAAAGTATGCACAGACAATAATTCCAGTGTCTAATCACATTTATGCTCCAACGAAACCTTAAAAAAGTATGCTGCGTAGGGGTGAAAACGGAGCAGATACGGAGTGGATAATGTTGATACCATATCTGCATCCTTCGGATAATGAGCGGATACGAATATAGATACGGATAGTAAACGGATATCAAAATTCAAAACCAAATACGCCTTAAACGGATACGAATACGGAACGGATAGTTCACGAATACAAATTCAAATACGGATACGAAACGAATACGTGTCGGATGATTGAGTCACACAGACTTGGGAGCAAAAAAGTTTGAAATCAATTCGAATTAAATAGAAGCCCAATTAAGGCAAGGTAAACAAAATCAAATATAAGATAAATCCATACACTAGCAAATCATTAATAATGCCTATTGTTTGAAGTATTAACGCCTCTGGTTTATCATTCTTTTGAAACAGTGAAAGAATAAAAAATTTGCTCCAGTCAAGAGAAGAAGTTAGTCCCACAACAAAAATCAAATTCAATGTGAGGCATTTATATACCAAGCTTTACTTCTTTTTTCATCCCACGTGAAGAGATGCTGAGCTGGTCATTTCAAGTTTTCAACCCATGTGAAGAGGTAGATGGATTCAAAAAAGTTAAAAGGTCACCATTTGGAGAAAGCGGACTCAGATAATTGGGTTATTGTTCACTTCAGAAACCTGCTCGGTTTCAATCTGGATAGTACCGGATATCCAATCCGTTTACAGATTATGATCCATATCCGAATCCGGTTCCTGTTCAGTGAATTAGAATATTATCCGAATCCGTTTAATCCAAATCTAGATATTAAGCGGATACGGATCGGATTCGAAGCGGATTATCTGGCTCCGTTTTCAGCCCTAGCTGCGTGACATCTGTTTAAACCATCTAAATTTGAAAACATAAAAATACAGCAGGAATCCCCTTCTTCAATCTCAAATTAATAATAGTAAAAACAAATTAAAGAGTTGGGAATGAACTGCTCCTTCACAGAGACAGTGAAAGATAAGGAGGGTAGTTTGGGGCCCTTGGGAACCCATTATCGGGAGCATTAAAGATATGCAAATGCTAATTTCACAGTTAGGGTAGGTACAATATTTCATTTTGTGGTGATGATGTGTCACTTTTTGCCCAATAAATTATTTATAACTCCACCAAATAGGATGCTGACATATTTCATTTAGTGTTAACCTGAAGGAAAAGTGATATCATATAGTCACACCAAAAATTGAGGAAGGAAAGCATAATTCTCACAAAAAAAAAAAAAAAAAAAAAAAAAAAAACTAACTAACTAAAAGAGTCCAAGACTAATTACCTTCCAGTAAAACCTAAGCCAATTCTCATCTATGCACATGGTAGATTTATTTGATTCTCTCCATTTTTGGGAGACCATATGTGCAAGGTCTATCTCTCCATACTCAAGCACCATGGATATGTAGTGATCTTCTCTTATTCTTCCTTCTCTCTTTTTAACTGCACTTTCTTGAAGCAATAGACTTTTATCTGTAATCTGTAAACAAAAATAACTATAGTAACTATTATCATATCAGTAATGCTTGTATTGTGATTATGTAGCAACTCTAATGCACTTCTGATTGTTGCTTTAACATAGTAATTTAACCAGAATATTGTGCCGGCACAAATTTTTGTTTGGTTGGAAAAGTCTTACAGGATGGAAACTCTATAACATATTGGGAAATCAGTAACAGAGTAGTAACTGTACAAGGGACCAAAATAGGACGAGTCCCAGACACCGTCCACCATGGTAAACTAAACAATAGGACAAATATGGTGTCTAATTTAACGTGCAAAATAGTGAAATGAACAATTATGGTACAAATAAAGATGTATGCATTTGGTGCCTAAAGAAATTCTGCTTCTTTCAACCCCAGATGACAACTGCACTGATGGACTGTTAACAAAGCAGTCAGCTCTTTTTTGGCCGGAGGTTTGCAACTTCAACAAAAAAGTAGGGAATGGTCTTGATTAATGAGCCTGATAATATGGCTACTATGAATAGTTAGATGTGATCATAGTGAAGATAGGGAACCAGAAGAGATCGATGTACAGCAGGAACTTTAGTGGCTATAGAATACAATTTATATCATCCTTCCATTTAGATCTTTTCTCAGGTATTATTAGTTATTAATGATTGATGATAATTGCTGGATGCATAGTCTTTTATTCTATGGTGCTTTTCTGGTGGAAAAGGCAATCATGGTGGGGATTGAAATGTTATTTGTGAAAGGAGAGCTTTTGAATATGGAGATGAGTTGGTATCAGATGGAGCTGGAATTTTTTCAAGGACTGTTAAGTTTTTTTTTCTCTTATTGCATATTTGCATTGGCCTTGCTCTTTCTCTTTTCTTTTAGGAACATATATACAGAATCTCAGGGATGGGGCCATGGCTCGATCTTTTGACTCCTGTTTTCTTTCTTTCTTTCTAATTTTGCAATTGAATCAGAGGGACGACTAAGACCTTGTATTACTTCTAAATGGTTTTAATGAAGCACATACTCCAATTTTTGGAGGGTGCTTTCTTTAATGTAAGAAACAAAAGAAAAACTGAAAGAAGAGGTGTATATGTCTTATGAGGAATAGACGTCATACCTCATAATCTATGAGTTGTATGATGTTGCTCTTCCCCTTTAGCCTATTTAAATACTCGATCTCCTGGTAAAACCCAAGTGCAGTGGGATAATCCCGACCCTTGAGTTTGATCTTTTTCATGGCATATATGGTACAATCAAGGGATATAACCTTGTACACCTCACTACTGCCTCCTGAACCAATTTTACCAAGCTTCTGGTACAATTTACCATTGACCTTAGAAAACACACCTGGGTCATACCCCTTTTTCTTCGAGGCCTTTTCTTTCTCCCTTTTCTTGTCCCCTTTTTCGGTTATTGGCACTTGAGATGGTATGGAAACTTGTTTTGTCTCCTTGCTGCCATCAGGAATGTTTTCTGAATTCACTATGCTGTTTTGACAGGATTGTCCTGGATGGACAGATACTTTTGTGATGCAAGAGGAGTGCATGGCTGAGCATTGGGTTGCTGGGTTGATTTGGTTATTGTTTTGAATTTTGGTATGTTCTTCCTGTTTTGGGGTTGGGATAGAAGCCTCAATTTTTGTTATGAGATTTGGGGATTTCTGATTTGGATCTCCTCTTCCTGACAATGCAAGGGAGTGCATGTTGTCTACTCGCTTTTCAGCATTAGGCTTTGGTATATTACCTGCATTAATGAATAAATATATTAATGATATATACACTAGATATATGAAGAAGCTTCTCAATTTAACAACTACAAGGACATTGATAAATAAATCAGCAAATGAACAAATAGGTATAAATAATACATACTCCGAGGTGCATCATCAACTAAATAAACCGGATCTTTCTTAAAACAATCATTAAACGAGACATGTGGGGAAACCAATCTGGAGTCACCAACATCTGTTTTGTTTTCGATTGTATCAGAGTCAACCAGCATCTCATCGCCCACACACTGAGGCTTAGTTTCTTTATCTGGTGCTTTGGTCAAAGATACATCTTCCTGTCTGATCCCAGCTTTTCTATTTGGGGCAGTGGGAACCAAATTAGACGGCTTCTTATCTTTCAGGCGAGATGTCACTGTATCTTGGGTTTTCATGGTAACAGAAGGTTTTGAAGTGGTAACTTTTGACGGTCGAGAAACCACGATGCGCCTCGCCCTTGGTAAATTTGATTGCATTGTACCTGACACTTCAGAAATAATATGCATCACTATTATATATTGAATTGAATAATGTTTTCTCACAATGTACATGGATTTCAGTCCCACCTTTCACTGAAAAGGCTCAAAACAGATGAAACTGACAACTAAGCAATTCAATTTCTAGTTTAACTAGGGACTTACAGGCAATTTCCAACAAACACACTGATAAGACTAACTGACTCTAAACCCTAGAAATGATAACTGACTTTGGTTCCTCAAAAAGGAAACCCTGTGATAACTGATAACCATACAAATTGAGCAAATGATTATAAACCCTAGGCTGTCATTTGTACAAATTAGTGACAAAGGAGGTGAAGAAGGAGCTCCACAAATGAATCAAAATGGATACTACTACTAACCAGTGGGTTTGTGACGCTTGAGAGCAGCATGTAAGTGGCGAAAGGGATCAGAGGGGGAGAGAGATGTAGAGGAATTGGAGGAGGTGGAGGCCGAGGTCAAGTTGGGATCGCCGGAAATGATCGAACGACAGGAGGCGGAAACTGAGGGCGGGGCGATGGTCGCCGGAGGAAGGTCAGACTTCGTTTCCATTAGCGGCGACTGAGCTCCAATGCATTGCGGTCACCTGAAGCGTGAAAATTACGACAGTGCCACTGTGCTGCGAATTGGGATTTGAAAAGCCCGCTCAAGGACCGTTCAAGGAGAAGAGTCTCCGACAAGACCGAGTTGGGAGAAAACGAAATTACGAAAGTACCCTTTTTATCTCGCGACTCGCGAGTATCCGCTAAATATGAACACCGTAGTACAGTAAAGGTAATCAAGATGAGATCAAGTCCGTTCATTCCAGATACAAGTCGGAGAACCTGGAAGATCTGTTGCACATAAGTGCACAGTACTATCTGAATCTGCCGATATTTTTAATTTTATCCAAAAAATAAATTATTTTATTATAAATAACCAAATTCTAGACAAAATTTTATTTCTACTCAAACCATAAATAATATTTACGGTCCGAATTAAGAATTCAATATTTACGGTTCTAATAATGAAATAGCAATTGACTTTTTTTAAGAAATGTGTAATTGCCTGGTAACTTATATTAATCTGGGCCATCGGTTAAAAATTTTTCATTCAATTGACCGCTCTGTTGAGCCCGGAGAATTTTATTTTTAGAGAAGTTAATTGAATGAAAATTCTTTAACCGACATCCCAGATTAATATAAGTTACCAGGCAATTACACATTTATTAAAATAAAATTCTCCGGGCTCAACAGAGCGGTGCTTCGTAACCTCAGACACTGCTCGCAGGGGCTGTCGTTCCCCTGCCACCCTCCGCATACTCCAAAATTTTATTTTCAGAGATTGAATGAAAATCTTTTAACCGACGGCCCAGATTAATATAAGTTACTAGGCAATTACACATTTCTTAAAAAAAGTCAATTGCTATTTCATTATTAGAACTGTAAATATTGAATTCTTAATTCAGACCGTAAATAATATTTACGGTTCGAATTGTGAATTCGGACCTTAAATATTATTTACGGTCCGAATTAAGAATTCAAACCGTAAATAATATTTACGGTTTGGGTAGAAATAAAATTTTGTCTAGACTTTGGTTATTTATAATAAAATAATTTATTTTTTTGGGTAAAATTAAAAATATTAGCTGAATCTGTAATCAATTGGAGGGACGTTAAGGGGATTTTTTTTTTTTAAATAAAATTTCTTTTAAATTTTTCAACAGAATAACCACGCTGTGCGGATTTTTTAGAAAAATAGTCTCTACCGATTCTCAGTAGAGCAAGAAAATAAAAATCTATACCAATCTTAGGAATTGGTAGAGTAATTTTTTTTAAAACTGCACAAGTTATTAAGTGTTTAAATTAGTATTCGGTGAGAAAATGGCTCCACCAAGAATTGGTGGAGGCTATTTTTCTAAAATTCCAACACTGCGTACTGGTTTTGGTGAAAGATTTAAAATGATTTCTATTTAAAAAAAAATCTGTTAAGGGTGTGCTTCAGAATAGAGAAATAAACCGTTAAAGAGAAGGAAGGAAATGTTCACTAGGAATATGAAAATCTATTTTTCAATCAGTAAAACCTACACTCTGGTGACAAATTTTGTCAAAATTAATGTGACATTCTTGTCCGAAATTAATGCTCATTCTCTTTCGTTTTTCTCTATTCTCTCTCTAATTCTCCTCTTTTGAAGCAGATGAACTCATTTGGTCAGTCCTGATTTCGCGGGCTCTCACCTTTGCACGGTGAATTTGTCATTCTTTCCCTCTGCGTTCCTCCATTTGGAGCAGTCTAAGGGACTTAATCGCTTTGGATTTCCTCAAAAAGTGACCCAATTTTGAGTTTGAATCCAGACCGTCTGATATGCTCCAACAACAAGATGGTCCAGATTAACTCCTAGCCGGGCATTACTCAATTTGGTGTTTCTTCGACTGTAGGGGTTCCATTATAATTCGTGCAAAGTTATAGTCCGGTCTAATTCTAAAAAATTCTCGTCTGGTATCGGATCCAAATTTCAAAATTGAAAGGGCCGTGTGTTTCATTTCGGACCAAATTGATATGAATTCTGATTAGACTGACTGAATCCAAACTCAAAATTGGTTGCTTTGGGGGATCGAGACCCTGATTCACAACCACAAGGAAATCGCTTCTCTTTTTCTTTGGGCCTCCATGTCAGAATAATTTTCATATTGTGAGATTTGAGTAGTGTACAAACCAATAACATAAATATAGAAATAAATAACTAAGTAATATGATGTGATGTTAAATGATATAACCATAGAAATCGCTACATAATTTAACATGAAATTGGTTGGTGCTTATCATTAGACAACTAGTTGACCTGATAGATTAAAATAAAAATATTCATATTAAGAAAATTCGAAAAAGTTTCAGTTGAAAACTTGAAACATCTTCAAATCTGAATATTTTGAGATGGGCTTTACATATGGGCCTCCCGTTATGGGTACCAAATTCTACAAAACCGAGCTCACGGATTTAAACTATACAAGGTTTCTCTGCATTTCTGTAAATAAAAAGTTTGGACTGCTTATTAAAATTTTACAAAGTCGACCCGTTTCGAAGATGTGAGAAAAATTGAAATTCTAAATTGGACTGTTTTTGTATGGACTGAGAAACCTAATTTCAAATCACGGATCCGTCGATTTGCTTTGTGACGAAACTTTGTATAATAGAGTCCCTCTAGAAAAAGATAGTAAAGTGTCTTTTATCGCACTCTAAAAATCTGGGGACTTGGGCTTCCTTCGCCTCTTAATTTATCTCTGTGGCAAACAAATACGCCAAGATCTGCGAGACAATCCATTAAATTTATGATTTATTTTTCTGGCAGGGCTGATTTGTTAATGGATAGTATTTTTCTTTTTGGGCTAAATTTAGTTATTTGTTATAAATTGGTCATTCAAATTTGATTTGTTCTAATAAATTCATTGAATTTTTTATGTTTTAATCAAGTCATTCTATAATTTTTTTGTCCAAGATACTAATAGAATATACCTATTCCGTCCAAAATGCTAACAAAATATACTCGTTCTATTCAAAATACTAATGGAACGAGCATATTTTATTCAAAATCTGACGGAATGAGAATATTCCGTCAGTATTTTGAACAAAAAAGTTATAGAGTGACTTGATTGGAACAAATAAAAAATTTAATGACTTGATTAGAATAAATTAAATTTAAGTGATCAATTCGTCATAAAAGTTTGACCTTCAGTGAAATGGATCATTTTTTTATTAAAGGTTCCAGTACAAAGTTTAGAAAGACGAGGCTTGCATCATTGCGCTGAGTCAGCGATTCTATTCCCTCATAAACAGCTCAAGTAATAAACTATTATGCATTTTAAATTCAAGTTTTAGTAAACACTTCACTAATATATCACAATATATAGAAATCAGACTTCTATTTCTTCATGATGAGAGATTTATGGGCCATCTTGATTATTCAAAAAAGAGAAGAAAAATCTATCAAAGAGACTTGTACAAAGTACAGCCTGTATTTTCCTGATTACTAAGAAGAAAAAAGAGATTCGTTGAGGATATTTTACTTTTATAATTTGGTTGGAATGAATTGAGACAATGTTTGAGAAATGATCCAAATGGATGAGGAGGTTGAGCCTAACTGCATGCCCATGTCCTGCATTTATATGTTATTATCCACCTCAATATTTTATCAAATAGACAGCTAAATAGGGGACACACGTTGCCTTTCAATTATACTTTTAAAAACACCATTCTTGTTTCCTTGCCATATATGTAATATTTTGTTTTGGGATGTTCTGTTTCCAAATTCTTTGGCTCCGGTGTTTGATGAGCAAAAATATGAAATATTTTTTAAATAAATACTGCAAATAAATTTCAGTCATTAAATTTTCTCAAGATTTTTTTTTGTTGTTTTTTTTTTTTTGAGGAAATATGACAGAAGCTGCCACATAGATTTTATTTTGTTGTTGATTCAAAGGAATGGCATCAGAAAGCTATAATGAATTATGGTTTTTTAACTACAACTATTTATTGATTCATTTGGCGAGTCATCTATTTAATATGATTGTGACCCGTTACATGTATTAAACGTTGTGAATTGCAAAGGAACTAGGAGTTTGATATTATTATTAGCACATGATATTATATTTTCTTATCTGGGTCATACCAATTGAGAGCTTTCTTTTATTTTCTGGTGAAACAAAAGAAAAGAAAACACAGCGAAGGAAAATTAGGAGATGGGAGTATTGACAACAAGATCTGACAATATAATATTTTTACTAAAATCAAACGATACAAAGAAAATTATTTGCCATAAACTTTAGTATTTTGATTCCTATATAATCCGACATATCAAAAAAATTTTGAAAAGAAGAGGGTTTAAATATCTCTATTTGTTTTTGCTTCCATCATATCTTTATTTTTTTAAAAATTAATAAAAAGTTTCTAAAATTTGCATAGTAAAATAAAAATACCATATGTGATCTGTGTTATTTTTTTTGTATTTACATAAAAAAATTTCACTTTTTGATTTTGAATCAATAGGTTGAAAAATCAACAATCAAAACAAAGTTCAAATGTTGTAATATTTTATACTTGCATAAAAAAAATGATGTAGGTCATATTTTATGGTTTTATTTTAACATTCTAATTTAACATTTTGAGTTATTAAATAAAATTTTGAAAATAAAGACATAATAGAGACACAAAGAATAGAGAAATTTGTAACCCTCTTCTTTTGAAAAATTGCTTTGATTATTTAATAAATTATTGGGAAAATGTCCTCATATAAGAATCTTTTGACTTTTGAGTTAAATAGAAAAACATTTTTAATCCTTCTTAAATCCAAATAACAGCAAAAGTTTTCAATTAACTTCTTTACAATAATGTTTGATATGGGTTAACGCAAAATGCCCTCCAGCTGTACAAATTTCATCAAACAAATATCTGGTGTGCTCCATTCCACGCGTACGGATTCCAATTTAATATCTCTGCTCTGTCATCCAAGGGGATAAGTTACAACTTACAATTTAAAAACATAATAAAAAAATAGAATGACTTAAATATTTCAGAACCTCTCCCAGAAATCTTGAGAAGAAAATAACACAATTTAGATTCATTGAAAGTATAGTATTGAGGTATTATTTGTTTACTATTTTGTTTAAATTAATTATAATAACAAAAAGAATTCCTAATGGATTTTTTTGTAAAAACAATTTGCAAGAAACTGGCCAAATTTTGCATGAAAAGTTACATGCATATAAAATAATATAATTTATTTTTTAATTTGCTCGATCAATGACGTATTAATCTTTAAGCAGTATTAATATTTTGTAAAAATATTTACATTTATCTATAATTTTGCTTTTTTTTATATTGGTAAATCATGCATCAGTTATTATATATTATAATGGGTAATGTTACCGAATTTGTATCTTACGTGTCTAAAAGAAACAAATATAGATGAGTAAAGCTAGGGTGTGATGTGTTCACTAAGAGAGTTTGGTGAGTACAACTCCAAAAGTTTACCGGATCGACTTCAAATGCCGAATCCAAACCGTTAAAATTCATGTACTTCATAAGTGATGCATGTACATGCAAAATTTTGAAAGTTTCGAGTTTATTTGCTACACTGTCAAGCGGTCAAAGAAATTAACATTTTATAAATTAATTTATAAGTCGTTTTATATATTCAATTTTTATTATTTCTTTGATCGCTTGACCTTGTAGCACATAAACTCAAAACTTTGAAAAATTTTCGGCCATTTTTATTAATATCCCTGAAACAAATGTAAATTTTAAAAATGCCCCTGTCCCCAATTTCTTTTTATAAATGCCCTGACCGCCTGGGCCCAGGGCGGCCCAAAATACCCTGTGAGGCACCCCACACACTGGCGCTCCATACCCCCTGTGAGGCGCCCCATGTCCCCTATGAGGCGCCCCTTGCCTTGGCGCCCCACTACCCAAAACATAACCCCCCACGTTGAATTGTTCGTTCTAACTCAGTTAACTTCCAATTATGTAGGTGATGACTCAGGTTGGTCATTCCACGACTGGGTGTTGAATACCCAAGAATGGGATGCTTATAAAAATAAATACGGAGTTCCAGTAGAGCTTGGCACGGTCAGTCGCCAATTATACCATTATTTGTTGCAGAGTTCTTTGTATGTAGCAAAACTAACATTATTTTAATATAGGATGAAGCACCTCGTTGGAATGCCGATCCCAGATTCAGCATGGATGAGCTGGCCCCGGCAGATACAGATGCAGAGGCGTATGACTCCCACAGACCACGATATGGGGTGGAGATGGAGCATGACTTTGAGGCTGGTGGGAGTTCATCTCAGACTGCAGATGGCTTTGTCTCTGCATTATTTGGCGCACCGCCTCCTTCCACGTATGCTGCAAGCTGGGAGCAAGATCCATGGGAGCTGCGTACACAGCCCGCCAATGCAGAGTCAGCTGCTGGATTTGATCCATGGGCAGCCAGGACAGGTACGCAGCACATGTATACGGGGGACGAGGATGAGGATATGGGGGACGAGGATGAGGAGGATCTGGGAGAGGATGCGTCACGAGATGTGAGTCCGCAGAGGCGCGTGCAGCCGCACAGGCATGGCAAGGGCATAGCGTGTTAGTTTGTAATAATCTAGAAGTCAATAATACGATAAATTAATCATAAAGCTTTGTTCATGAATTGAATGTTTATTTATATATCATTTTGTTGCCTTGAGTATTGTTGCATTTGTGGATCATTTCGAGTTCATGACTGAAATTGTGAAACTCCATAATATAGATAATATATACTCTTAAAAGATCACTGACCAAGGTAATTAGCAGGAACACTAATTACCGCTATAAGGTTAGTATGTGGATTAAAAGATGGTTAAGTTTTACAAACCACCTGACACGAGATGTCATTTTAATCACATAGATACATGTTCTATGAACATGGTATTTGACAGACCCCGAATGAAACATTAAATAGAATTGTGTTCGTGTCATTAATGTTTTCATTCAGTGTCAAAGTTCTACAGTATGAGGTATTTATCGTTCCCACTAAGAAATATATATGAGTAAGTGTTATCTAACGCTGTCCGTAAAAAGCAGCCATAACGGTAGCATTTCCATATGTATAGCTTAGGTGAGGAAGTGATAGTCTACCAAGAATACTACTTGTCCCTCGTATCTCTATACGAGCTATAGCATCGCTGGGCCCCTTGGTAGAGTTAGATTATCTGCATGCAGTATAATTACAAGAGTAATTATATTTGATAATCTACTCAAGATCAAGAAAAGATACAGTTAACAAGGATGACACATATCTACCTTAAAACTGATCTGATAGCTATGAGACAGAAGAACTGACACAAGTAAATTGTTTACTGGATCGTGATATTGTACAGTACAGCATCATCTGTGTAATTGGATGGTCATGATGTGTTGCCAGATGCCACCCATGACTAACAGAAGTTAAAACAGTTTTAACTCTGTTTACCAACATAACACAGATCCTATTGGGTCACACCATATAGGAGCTACTCGGAGAATCTTACTGATTAATTATAAATTGATTATAATTAATATTAAGATGGTTATAATTAATTATACGTGATATAATTAAATTATAAATGTCATTTAGAATGACAAGCAGAAACAACGGTTAATTTATAAACGTACACGTTACGTTGTATAAAAGTTACCGAACAATAACCGAAAAGAAATATAATTGTACATGACAATTATATATATATGATTTGGAATTTTAATTGTTAATTATGGGTTTGAATTATGGATTTAAAAGCCCAAAATAATCAAAGCCTTAATTAAAATTAAAGGCCCAAAGTCAAAGCCCAACACTATTCATGCCTTAATGGGCCAAGGGCAAAATGGTCTTTTTACCCTTGGTGCCGACTTCCCATGTGTTGACATGTGTCATGTGAGGTGGCAAGGGTATTTTGGTCATTTCACATGATAAAAGGATGAGGTGTCAAGGGCTTTTGGTAAATAGATTTGTTTTGAGGGGTATTTTGGTCTTTTGCAAACCTCCTCAAAAGTCTATAAATAGAGGGGTAGGGGTAGAGAGAAAGACTCACTAATTCACGTGTTAATCTGATTACTTTGTTAATCGGTTTTTCTCTCTTCCTTGATTTCGGTTATTTCGAGATTAGGAAAATAATATATTTTGCGAAATCCTGCGGTTTAGCTTTTAAAGCGATACCAAGTAACCTCGGGACACAAATATATTTATTTCGTCCTTTTTCTCGGTGAATAGTGTTTCAGCAGAATTCCGCGGTTTACGGTATTTCTGGCAGAAGAAATAAACCGCTCTCCGGTTAGTCCTGATGGATAACCGATAGAGGTATCACACGTGTGATACTACGAGTCGATTCCTTCCTTGGTGTAGCTCTTCTCGCTTATTCTGCATTCCAACTGAGATTTGGAATCAAGGTATAAATTGTTATATTAATCTATTTAATTTGTAAATAGATTTAATGCTTTAGAAAATCAATCATGGAGTAGATCTGTAAATAAATTAAATGAGGTTTTGATACCAAAGGAATACTGAAGGTGGACCGCCTTGGAAGGTTTCCTGACATACCTCGTTTAATTTTTAGCTTAACTTAACTGTAAAAATTTTGTTTTACACACTTCCGCTGTTAAGCTAAATCAATGGGTTTGAACCGTCAAAACCCCAACATAGCGGCTCCTAGGTTGTCTCTTTCCGGAAGGAGACGGAGATGATGATTGTAGAGTTTTTATTTATTGTGATATATTTCTGACTGTAGTATTTTGACTATGGGACTGCTGTATTACATTGGCGCGCATTATGTTGACATTATGTTTTATTATATTATGTTCATGTTGGTATTTTTTTATCTTAAAACTGTAATTTTTTTTGGCGACCCACACTCTTAGCTCGTAAGGCTTAGAAATAAGTATAGTTATAAACATACTTCAACAATACAAAGTTCAACAATACAATCAAAAGAGCAATTAAAGTTCATTACTTAGTTCAAACCAAACAAAAAAGTTCACACAAGCAAAATAGCAAGTTTATTATAACACAGTTTAATAATACAATTAAAGTTCAACAATATAATTAAAAGCGTAACAATATAATTAAAAGCGTAACAGTACACTTCAAGTAAATATATTCAAACTAAGAAATTATCTTGAAACCGTAATTTTTATTTGCGACCCACACTCCCAGTAGACTGCCTATGACAGGGGCGGTCCACTAGGGATGCCTATTTATTCATTTTTCCTCTCTCTCTTCTCACTCCAACATCAGTCTACCTCCCACCTCAAAGGCAGAGAGAAGGGAGAAAGAGCTGAAGGCGATTTCAGACGATTTTCTGGGCGACTACAGCTACAGGTAATTTAAATTAATTTTTTAATTATTTTTAAAATATTTATTTCAATTATTTTTTAAATATTTTCTAATTATTTCTTAATTAACCGTTGATTACTGTACAGTTAGTATTTAATTACGCACATAATTAGCTTTCCTAATCATTTGCTATCATTTGAAACCCTAGTTATAATGGCTCTCAAAGTTGGAAAAAATAGAGAAAGAACTAAAACTGAACGCGAAGCAAAAAAAACACTTATTAATAATTTTTGGACGGCTGAAGCCTACGCAATGAGGAATGTGGAAATAATGTTTTCACTCAAAAATAATGAAGAATTTCTTAGCACTCTTGATCCATCAATTAGAAAAATGCTAATGGAAGGCTGGGTGGATAGGGTCCCTCCACCTGGATAGGGACAATGCTGCTTATGTGAGCTGAAGGGAGATATGGTGGATATGTTCTTCTGTTGTAAATGTGGCAAAGCTGTTCATCCCAATTGCATGGACCCGCATGCAGATCTACTGAATGACGCCCGTCTCACTACGTGGGAGTGTCCTGTGTGCGTCCGTCGGGCTGAGGAAAAGAACGGAGCAAGCTCCTCAGCTCGTAAGGCTTAGCCCCCAATTGTATGCTGTTGTAGTATTTTGCTTATGCGAATTGATTTATTTGGTTTGAACTATGTTATGAACTTTAATTGCGCTTTTGATTGTACTGTTGAACTTTTTATTGTTGAACTATGTTGAACTATTTTTACAACTATATATGTATATGGAGTGTGGCTAATTTGCTACCGGAAGCACTTCGGCCGAGGTGCTATTTATTAAGATGGTTTGAAATTGCTGTTTTTTAATGGTGCAGAATTTTAATAAAAACAGCGATTTTCAAACCATCTTAATAAATAGTAAAAAAATTCCAAAAAATGTAAAATTTGGTCTCCAAGCAGATTTTATAATAGATTGAACATCTAACGGTTTAGATTTGTTGTTTGATAATCACACACTAAAATATAACCCCGGAAGCACCTCGGCCGAAGTGCTTTCGGTAGCCATACACATAATATTTTATTTTTTGACATACACATACATATATACATAAACCCTAAACTTTTTTCACAAAATTATTCAAATCAAAATACTAAAAAAAAAAAAAACACACACACACATGAGGCGCCCTGGGGGCTGGCGCCTCACATGCTATGGGGCGCCCTAGGGGGTGGCGCCTCACAGGGTATTTTGGGCTGCCCTGGGCCCAGGCGGTCAGGGCATTTATAAAAAAAAAATTGGGGACATGAACATTTTTAAAATTTACATTTGTTTCAGGAATATTAATAAAAATGGCCGAAATTTTTTCATGTATATGCATCACTCATGAAGTTAATGGATTTCAACGGCTTGGAGATTCGGCATTTAACGTTGATCCGATGAACTTTTGGAGTTGTGCTCACCAAACTTTCTTGGTGAACACATCACACTCTAGCTTTTCTCAATATAGATTGCGTACTTTTTGCCATTGATTAATTGTCTAGTAATTAACAAGTTACGTAAATTCTTTTTTTTGAAAGTCGGGCAGAGGCTGCCAGATGTGCATTAGTTAAACAAGGTTTCCTACAACACATGCCAAAGCACCATGCAGCATCTGCATGCATGATAGTCTCTAGGCTCTAGCTAGTATCACAACAGCCCTAGAAGACTACTGCTGCTCAGTAGGAATAAAAACAACGGAGGAAATTAGGGTGCGTTTGGATGAATTAAGGAATAGTTCGGAATAACAGTTATTTTTGAGTTCAGAAGAGCTGCTAACTCAACATTTCATAGAAATAGCGGAATAGCAGCTAACCCGAACTATTTTTGTTGTTGTTGAGAATAACGTTTTTTTTTTACCCAAACGTATTGTGTTGAAAATAGCTCGTCAGAAATAATAGCTATTCCTGTGTCATCGAAACGTACCCTATTAACAGAATTTTTCCCAAAGCATAGCTTCGTGGATAATCCAAGCCACTATGACACCCGCTGTGTCTTCTATCCTCAAAAATCCTGATATCGCTGTCTCCATATTGCCCTGACCGTACACGTGAAGAAATAAGTGCACCATCTACGCCTTGCCACCCAACAAGTTACGTAAATTCATGTTTACCGAAACAAAATACAAATCAAAATTCATTCTGTCGGTCATAAAAATTGTTCCGTGACATAGCATAACAAATGTTCAAGTGGCCTACACATCATGATTTCACTTCTCTAGTTCTAATGTTCTATGTACGTAATTGCGTACCTTCATTTTCTTTGTCTAAGTCTCCTTGGAGATTTTAATTATTGTGTCATTTTTTAAAAAAAATCAGAGAAATGTGTATATCATATAAATAAAATTATACAGATATCAATCCTTACTAATATTTATTAAAGGCAGAATCCTCCTGTCAGATCAGACGTCCGGAAATTCAATAGTTACGCACTGTTTATGATGACTGATGACTGTAGGGCTGTAAACGAACCAAACTGAATCGAACTCAACTTGCTCGGTTTGAGTTTGAATTTGAATAAGATTCAAATTGAACTGGTTTGATTTGTTTCGAATCGAACTAATTGTAAATTACAAATTTTTTGAATCGAAGTCAATTGAATTACGAACTACAAATATTTTTGGCAACCCTAGTTATACGGTAGTTTATGCATTAGTTTTTTTCTCGTGAAACAAAATTAACACGGTTTCCTTTTACCTTTCATGAATTAACACTAATGGATTATGAGCCGGTTCAATATTTTCTTACTTTTACGCTATTGGATTAATTAAAATCACGCCATGGACCTAGCTAGTCAAATGAAACTTATTTCATTGTTAATTTGTTACGCTGCTGAAACTTTTTTCTATTATAAGTTACCATTATATTAACAATTTTGAGTTGTGATATAAGTTTGATTCCTGCATTATTAAAAATTAATGGTTGAATTCATTAATTGCATTATTTGATGTTCCAACCTATAATAGTTCGCAAATCAATTTTGAACGAATTATATCCAATTTGAATTTAATTTGAATAAGATTCAAACTAAACTTATTTAATTTGTTTCAAAATAAACTAATTTCGAATCAAATTAAATTCTAATCAAATCACAAACTACGAATATTTTTGCCAAGCCTACTAATGAGGTACCCCTACCAATGCAATATACATTGGCATTGCCATCGAAACAATTTCCGCTGCGTAGTATTTCGCGATGCAGGGTTTGCGACAACCGCAATAATGCAAGGAAATTAATGATATATATAACAAATGAAACAAAGAACGGGCCTTATGTTTTTATATATAATATCCGTGCACATATGATAAGTTGATGACTTGATGAGAGAACAAATTTGTCAACTGGGAAGGTCCCCCAGAAAGATATTCAGATAAAGATATACAGGTCAGGAATGGGTGATTGTACGGACGAGACAGGTTGCCTCTAACCAAGATAAGATACACTTCTAAAAGCATTAAATTGTTGTTTTGTTATTCCTAGCCAATTGTTTTGTTATCCCCTGAAATTTTTTTTTTTGGGACCGAAATGATAATTTGATCGGAGAAATTTTTACAATTTTTCAATGTTTTTTTCTCAAAATATGTGAAAATGACTCGAACTGAATTGCCATTTCAGTTCAAAAAAAATATATATATGAGACCGAAATGACATCTCATTTTTATGATTTTTTAAAAAAAAAAACAATAAAATTAGTTTGATAAAATATTTTTTTTATTTATGATTTCTAAAAGAAATTCTCCTAACATGAGCCAGCCAGATTCATCCTTTCAATATAAACACTGATCTTATTAGTTTATATATTCCCGGCCCATATTAATAGAAATTATCATAAAATAATATAAAATATTAGATAAATTGTATTCATATTTCGATTTCATTGAAAAATCATAATTTTTGTCTAGTTCCTTTATAATATCTTAAAGGTTTCGGTTCCATTAGTACCAGCCAATTATATCCTCGAATATTTAAAGGGCAGACTCACGTTGGCTCAGGGGGGAGGCGCAACTGCTCCTATGAATTTTAAAATTTAATAGAAAAAAACAATTATATTCTATTTTGCCCTCCCTCCCTCCGAAGAACATGATCTTGCTCTTTCTTTGAAACCATTGTAGTGAGTGGAGAAGAATTGAAGAAATAAAAGAGGAAGGAAGCCAGTTGGAAAGTAACTTCCATTTTTCTTATGAGTTTTGGAATAAAAAACATACATAATCTATACAAATCTTTTGGATCAAAGTATACTAATATATATAATTCGTTATATGAAAACATTCGGAATTATTAGTTTCACTTCGTAACTAACTAATTTAAGAAGAATAAATTGTAAATGAAATATTGCTACTAGACTAAATACATTAATTCTAGAATTTACATTTCCAAAATGTATAGTAGCTAAATTATTATGTTAATTGTTTCTTATATAGTAACTGATTAGCTAATGAGCTTGAACCCGATAATTCTATTTTGCTCCCCCTCCACCTGAAAATGATCTTACCCTTTTTTGAAACCATTGCGGTGGGTGGAGGAGAATTGAAGAAATAAAAGAGGAAGGAAGCTAGTTGGAAAGTAAGTTCCATTTTTCTTATGAGTTATAGGCCGGACTTTAAGAGGCATTTTACCAAGTAGTATCAGTTAAAGCTAACGAGTTTTGAAAAAAAAAAAAAATGTACATAAACTATACAATTTTTTGGGTCAAAGTGTACTAATATATATAATTCATTATATGAAAAAATTCGGAATTATTAGCTTCACTTCCTATATAACTAATAAATTTAAGAAGAATAAATTGTAAATGAAATATTGCTACGACACTTACATTAATTCTAGAATTTTCATTTCCAAAATTTATAGCAGCTAAATTGTTATGTTGATTGTTTTTTTTATATAGTACCTGATTAGTTAATGGGTTTAAACCCAATAAGCTATTTGAACCCAAGTTTTGTCCCCTCTGATAGAAATCATGTATTCACCCCTACGAGTAGTCTGGTAGCTAGGACAAACTGAAAGGAGAACGAATTTTTTTCTAATAAGAAGAAAGAAAAGTGGCACTTAAAAGGGTTTTAAAGAAACTGAATTTTTTTCCAATTCTCCTGAGGATATGAATTTTCTGTGGCGTGGTACACTGATTTTTATGTTTCTAAAAGAATGGAAAAAATTGTTCACATAAGGAATATAGAGTAAAATGAATAAAATAAAATAAAAAGGATATCCGTTGTGTTATGATCTTTTTATATGTTTTGGGGCTCGAGGGAGATTTAGATTGTATATTAGAGGATGAAAAATAGTTAATTCAGTATTTAATGAAAAGTTAATAATTGATTAAATGAAAAATGATGAAAGAAATTTAAATTTAATATAAAAATGACGGAAGAAATTGAAATTTTTTTTTATGAAAATACTGATGGTAATTAACTCTATAATTTTGGAATTTTTTTTTAAAATAATAATTAAGGTTAAGTTGATTGTGGAGGAAACACACTCATTATTTGAGTAGAAAAGACAAGATGAAATTAAACCATCCGATTTCGGCATGACATGAGGGGTGATCGATCCGGATCCGTATTCGAAAATTAGATACGGATACATCTGAACTGATATGGATATGGTTTTAAATTTTTATTTATCTGTATCGAAAGAGTATGCTATATATCACTATAATTAGATAAATATTATGAACTTTCGTATTTTTTAAATAAATATCCGATCCATATCTAGTTTAATATCTATCCCAAAAATAAAACTGAATAAGAATACGGTTTACCACTATCCGATCCGTTTTCATCCCTATAATGATATGCATGGTATTTCTGTCAATTAAACAACATGAAATCATAGACATCGTTCCCTTTTTCTTTTCTTTTTTCTGTGTTGCCCGAAAAACCTTTTACATATGGTTAGAGAATCTTCAAGTTACAAGAAAGTAAACGATCATAACTTTATTTTTTCGCCATGCTTGCATGGCAAAAGCAAGAATTCCTGGAACCATGCTTGCTCGGTCTGCTTTTGTATAAAAACAACAACATCTCTATAAAGAATACAGAATAATATATCGCTTTCTATGTGTGTGTGTGTGTGTATATATATATATATATATATATATCTGTCTTATTTTTGGGATAAACTTGATGTCACTGCCAAAAGTATTCTCCTCTCAACTTTTAAAAGGAGTTGTCCCAGCATAATAATAATCTTATATATTATATCAACGAAGCAGGAAGTAAATTTGTGTTGTATATTTGTATTATGTTGTGTCGGGATAAATATGTTGTAACTTTGGTTAAGTATTATGTGTATATATAGTGATCAAGACAATTTTTCATGTCCAAAACGACATCACATCACATCACATCATGTTAGTTATCCCGTGATTATATTGTGATTAAATTAATTAACGTGTTGTGATTGATTATATTTAACTACTTTTTTCTTCTGTAATTTAAATTAGTTTATTAGCTATGTGTTATTTTTATTGAGTGTTAATTTAGGTATGTATTAGGAAATATGTGTGTATATCAGAGTACACAAAAAGTTAACAGAGAGTGTTTAGACAATAGATTAATGAGAGGTAGAGATTGAACCGTCAAACTAATTGGAAGCTAGCATTCTCTGTTCGAAGTATAAAATATTCATTCATATGGGATCAATTTTACCATACTATAATATTTTACGTTAAATTATATAAAAAATTAAACATAAATATAAAGTTTTAAAAATTAAATGGCGGTCAATTGACCTTCATTAGATCTTCTTAGATCCATCTCTAATGAGGGTATGTTTTCGATGCCCGATAATACCTGTTGATATGTGTTGAGATCCATGCTAATGAATTTAGATTCACACAAATCTAAACTGTGCAGTGGATTCAAATCTCGACGCATATCAGATGGTTTAGACTGAGTATCAGACTGAATTCGATCTGATATCTATCGAAACTCTCCTATGTCCTGACCAAAACATTTAGATCCATAATTTGTCAATATCCCTCGACAATTTTTTTTTGTTATTGATTCACATTAAGTTTGTGAAAAAAGAGAAAGAAGAAAGATATTACGGATGAGGCCATGGTGTTTTAAGTTGGCGAAAAAGAGAAAAAAATAATTACGAATGTGGCTATGGTGCTTAGCTGTGCGCTGAAAATGTAAAAAAGTAGTTTACATTATTTTGGCAACAATTCCCGTTGGTCCTGACACATGGATGTCACGATGCATCAGTGCAAACCGTGACATAATCATTCTAGGTTTTAGCCTCTTTAGGAGCATGATTTGTCTCTGACTTGGTTTAATTTAGCTATAAGCACGACTGCATGACCAGACAGTGAGTCAGTGATCTATCATCTATCCTTAGGATTATGTTTGCACCATTTTTGGTACAAGAAGAAACCAAAAATCTCAGTGACACAACGATGTGAAAAACCTACACAGCTACACTAGAGAGAGAGACATGCATGATGCCATGATTCCCCGTCACCCTCTCTTAGATGGAAACCAATTAAGTCAACATTGATCTTAAATGTGCACCGTATAATAGTTTTACTAATTAAAACTAATGAAAAGAACAAGAGAGATTAAATAGCAATAGAGTG
This sequence comes from Carex pumila, assembly GCA_033356055.1. NCBI lineage: Eukaryota > Viridiplantae > Streptophyta > Magnoliopsida > Poales > Cyperaceae > Carex > Carex pumila. Next base: position 38,060 of record JARJHM010000640.1, on the reverse strand, counting down.
CAGGAGAATATTTATATATATATATATACACAAATGGAAAAAGCAAAGACGGACCACTTGAAATGCTTCAACTCTTCATGTAATTCCCTCAATTTTCTTTTGTTAAATATAATTTTTTGTTGTTGTTTAGAATCTTTTGTTAGACAAATTGTTTAATATATATGAATTTTCTATTGCAGATGAAAAGGTAACACTAAACCAAAAAGTACTTTGATTCTGTGTTCTTGCACACTTGTTTAGGTACATCTTTATTTGTCTTTCGGCTTTAATTAACTGCCTATAATCATTCCCATAGGATCAATTTCCTCTCCGTTTCAAATCAATTGGAGAAGTATGCCAATAAATATTATTTAGAAGTAGAAAAGCTACTATAACATTTCTTTTTTATTAGCACCATTTATTTACTGCTTTTAGTAAACATGCATGCATTGTGTTGCAAATTAATATTACTACTAAAAGGAAAATTAAATAAAAAGAACGAAAAGAATCTAGTACAAATTAAGGCACCCTCCAGTTCCATGTACATAAAAGAGATCAGAAGAACTCTTTTAAAGAAAGCAATTAGTAACAAATGACGTACCGGGAGTTTTAATAATAATAAGACTATAAGAGATTAAAAATATAGAGTTGCAATGATGAAACGAAAATTTTCAAACCGCATATTCTCATTCTCTTTTAATCAGCCAATTAATTAGCGTACTAATAGAATTAGCTAGGTCAACATCACTATATATGTCAAGCTAATCATTCTTAATCAGTATGCCAAAGTTCAAAGTAAATATATCTTACATTGTAAGCCACCTTTTCTATTTGCTCTCCAATCCTTCACTAGTGGAAAATATGGAATCAGGATCGGTTATATACACATATCAGTATCGGAATCCAACCGATCCTGTTGAAGGCGATACTGATACTATCAGGATCGGTTTTATATTTTTTAAAGAACCGATCCAAATAGAAACTATTAGGATCGGTTTTTTAACAAAACCGATCTTAATAGTTGTTATCTAGATCGGTTTTTGACTAAGAACCGATCCCGATACGTACTATCAAGATCGGTTTTTAGATAAAAACCGATCTTGATAATATTTTCGAATTTTTTTTAAAAAAAATTACATAACAACCGATCCAGATACGTACTATCAAGATCGGTTTTTATATAAAGACCGATCTTGATAGTCTTTTCGAATTTTTTTTTAATTAAAAATTACATATCAAGATCGGTTTTTATATAAAAACCGATCTTGATAGTACGTATCTGGATCGGTTTTTATATAAAAACCGATCTTGATAGTTTTTTCGATTTTTTTTTAATTAAAAATTACATATCAAGATCGGTTTTTATATAAAACCGATCCTGATGTTTTATTGAAGCTAAAAAAAATATTTTTATTTATTTGACCAGCTTCCATATATATATTGCTGGCTAGCATCCTAAATTTTTTTTTTTTGCACAGTAAGAAGCAATAATCAATTAAATATCATATACACATTCTAAATTAATTATCATACACATCTTAAACTATTACAAAAAATTCATGTACTTCATACAAAGTTTTGTGAAGCATTACATATTATAACAAGAAATTTAAATCCAAAAAAAAATTAATTAACAAACATACAAGTAACTAATTGGGCTATTTCTTCAATTAACACACATTTATGCAATTAATGTAAAGCACAATAATAAAAAAATCAATAATTACCTCTTTTGCAATCACATCACTTGAGATTAAAAAAGACCATAAAAACAAAAACAAAGGTAACAATTAGATGGAAAAACATTTTCCAATAAAAAATACAAAAAAATGTGTTTTAAAAGTATAATAATGAGAAAATTAGATAAAGCTAATACCATGATAGTTGATCGGCCGGATGATTAAGTAACTTGAGCGAGATGTCCTCAAAAGTGTAAAACAATATACAAACACCATTAATTAATTTTTGAAACAATAAAAAAAATTAAAAACTTACACAATTGAGCCGGAGTTGCGAGAGACTCGGCTTTGAGAGGAAGAGACGGAGAGAAAGAGAGAGAGAGACACGGAGGAGAGGGAGAGACGGAGACAGAGAGAGAGACACAAAGAGTACAGAGGGAGAGATGAAGACAGAGAGAGAGACGCTAAGTTGAAAATGAGAGGCGCGAAATGAAAATAAGAAGAACCCTAAGCAGGTTATATAGGGAGTTATCATTAGGATCGGTTGTTTATAAAAAACCGATCCTAATAGTATCAGGATCGGTTTTTTATAAAAAACCGATCCTGATACTAATATTTTTTGGCGGGACCAACTTTGAAAAAAATAGTATCAAGATCGGTTTTTTATACAAAAACCGATCCTGATACTATTAGGATCGGTTTTTTTTATAAAAAACCGACCCTAATAGTATTTTTTTTTTTTTTTGCAGAACCCACTTTGAAAAAAAAAAATAGTATCAAGATCGGTTTTTTATAAAAAACCGATCCTGATACTATATATAAGAAAGATCATTGAGGTAAACCCCGCTCATATTGATGGTCTATCAACCATCAAACGGCTACCATTTATTTTCTTTTCTGTTTGGTAATGCATGTACACAGATAAATATTAAGAAAAATGTGAAAAATATAAAATTTATTTATTTGTGTTTGTATGGCCAAATCAACTCTACTATGATCAATTTTGTACAATTTTATTATTATTAATGGCATCAAATTGTTAAATGGAATGCAGACCGTTCATTTCTGCATAATCATCCAACGGTGGTTCTGTAATTAAATGACATGTAATAATTTTTAAAATGATCAAGATATAACATGGAACATTAATAACGTAAAAGTGCCGAAGGCCCGACAACTGTAAGTTTTGATCCAACGTAAATTATTTACGGCCGTGCGATGTTGCTATATTGTTTTGCTTTGATGAACTAGTACACGAATCCCGAATTGTATCAAATTTTATAATGGTGAAATTAATATGACATTCTTTCATTTTAACGGTTCCGATCGACCAAATGCTAATATTCGTATTCGTTCCTTCACAACCCCACACAACAAGGGTTCAAGTCCTATGTATATTATTATATGACACAAGTCATTGATGCATCATGCATGATTGTATAAAAAAATTCAATAGTCAAAATGACTTCAAAATGAAATATCAATGTCAAATAATTAATTATATTATCACATAAATTTTAATAATATAAATTACATTAATTTTCATCAAAAAAAAATTTATAATTGAACCATATGCCATATACAACAACCATATATATATTCTATTAATCACCACACTAATTACATATAACACAAATGCCTAATTACATATACTTCTGCAAAAAAAAAAATAGTATTAGAATTGGTTATTTGAAATAACTGATTCTAATACTATTTTTTTTTTCAAAGTTGGTTCTTTAAAAAAAAAAATATATATATATATATATATATATATCAAGATCGGTTTTTAGCAATAAAACCGATCCTGATAGTATCTGGATCGGTTTTATTGCTAAAAACCGATCTTGATTTTTTTTTTTTTTTTAGTAAAGAGAGCAAATTTCTTTGTAAATGTAAGGTACAGAGAATATATTCTTAAATTTTACTAAGTATAGCAAATTTTTGTGTACTTATTTCTATTTTCTAAGACAGCTCCTTGTACAAAGAATATATACTTTGGTTAGTTGCCTAGTTTGCTGTGATTTTAATATATGTCATGCTCATGCACTCACAGAGGATGAGATTAAGAATGAAAATCATACTTTATCATGGAATGTCCAATCTTAGTTGAGAGTGTAATTCACATATTATATTGGTGTAAGTATAATATTTTTTTTTTGGATAAATTTCAAGTTTTCTTTAGTTTTTATAAGGCTCCTGACTAATTTGCCAAGCCATATACAACAGGTCATGGCATGTTAAAAAAGAAAATGAGCCTTCTGTAAACAAGGGTCGCAATTGCTGAAAAACATGAACAAGTATATAATATGTAGCATAGAAAGCTATGTTGTTGCTTATTTTGTTGGTAGTTTGCCAAGTAGAAGTGAGGTTGGTTTTTTTTTTTTTTTACGGGTTGGTTCTAAAGCATATCATTTGTAAAAAATAAAAAATAAAAATAAAAATTCAAGATCGGTTTTTAGTAATAAAACCGATCCTGATAGTATCTGGATCGGTTTTATTGCTAAAAACCGATCCTGATAGTATATGGATCGGTTCTGTACATAATAACCGATCCTGATAGTATCTGGATCAGTTTTTAGCAATAAAACCGATCCAGATACTATCAGGATCGGTTATTATGTACATAACCGATCCAGATGCTATTTTCTGATATATTTTAATTTGTTAGATGTATTTAAGTTATCTGGATCGGTTATTATGTATAGACCCGATCCAGATGCTATTTTCTGATATATTTCAATTAATAAGATTTATTTGAGATATTTCAATTATCAGGATCGGTTTTTTGTTAGAACCGATCCTGATACTATCAGGATCGGGTTTTATAAACAACCGACACTGATAGTTGAATTATTAAGATCGGTTATTTAGAATAACTGATCCTGATAGTATCAGGATCAATTCTAACAAAAAATCGATCCTGATAGTTCATAAATTAGAATCGGTTGACAATAAAAACCGATTTGAATAGTTTTTAAGATCGGTTTTCTTAAATAAACCGATCCAGATACTTATTAGGATCGGGTGTCCCATATAACCGATCCAGATAGGCCGATCCTGATTCCTGTTTTTCCACTAGTGCTTTTCTCCAATTTTTGTGTCCTAATTAATTTGATTAAAGAAGAATATTAATTGGACCTCTCTATTGTACTATACCATCTTTTTTCTTGTTTTGTTTCCCACTTGGTACTTGGTATATGTGGTCCACGTGAATGTTTTATTGTGCACTATTGGTAAAATAAAAAAAAGGAGCATTCATAAGGAATTAATTGAGAGGGGAACCTTTTGACCTCCAAAATTTTAGGTAAGCAAAGGGCAATAAATTAACTTATCAGCAAGTTCCGAAGTGCTGCATTATACTCAATGATGAAATTTGAATCTTTGCAAAGCTCACAAAATTAATATGGTCGGTGCCTCATTGTTTTTTTTTTTTTGTTTGTGGTAAGAGAATTTTAGGTTTTCAATTGATGAGTGAATTGAATCACATAACTAAATTACAGCAAAAAAATCACACAACTAATATTACTCAGAGACATAATTTAGTGTTATAATAATTTCTTTTCTACACATCCTTTTTAATATTTTTTTGGTTTTTTTTTTAATCTAAATTGCGATGGTTTAAAGGACATTATGATCTTTTACAAAACACAGAAATATATTGATGGACAACACCGCCAATTTCTTCAGTTTCTAGTGAAATGAAGTGGTGATTATTATTTTTTAATTAAGTCAAATTTAACTAATTCTAGAGACAAGAAAAATTAAGTTAAGCCAAAATAATAATTCGTTGGTTCCTTTATAAGAAGGAACATCAACATGTGGCTATATAGTTTTCTCTACTTTTAAAAATAGTTTGAATTAATTAAATTGGTGTATGTTGTCCTTTATATGAGCAGAGAAATGTGTAGGTCCGATGTCCATCGAACTTAGTTTGGTTTTGATGGACAGATATACTGTTTAATTTGTGCACACGAATATTAAAGTAGACGTAAAAGTTTTGAAGCGAATCCTAAAGTCAATTCAATGGTAAATGAACTCATTAGAACCAAAGTAGGTCCGATACCCATCGGATTTACTCTGTTTCCGACATTGACGGGACTTGCAAACAATACAGCATTTCAGGTCGAGTCAAGCAAGCAATGCCGAAGCAGAAATAAGACAAAATCTATAATCCAATCTCCCCAGGATCTGGAAATAGATTTGCAAATTTGTCGTACACATTTGTGATGCATTGCATGATTTGATGCCAATCAAAAAGCCGGAATTAGGGGCTTGATAGTATTTTTTATATCCCGGATCGTTATTTCAGATAGCAACTGAAATCTGATTTAGAGCATAGTCTGATAAAGTATGAATAACGTTAAATTTCCGTACAAATTTCAGTGCGGTTGATGAGACAAACCTCTGACATATATCTTCGGTAAGATTTTGAATATGACTCCTAATGGATCTAACAGTAACCCAAGTTGTATGGGTGGCAAAAAAGTTCGTAGCTTTTTTTTTTTTTTTTTTTACTCTAATAGCGGCTATCAGAAAGGTAACAGTACAGTTAATTATAACTCATTTAGAAAAAAACAAAACCCAACTAGACACAACTAATATAAGTTGCTACTCCCATAATCATCAGCAGTACTTACTCCAAAGCTTCACCTCCTGGAACGCCTGATTTGCCACCACTCTTGGATCTTTGTTCTTCCCATCAAAGATGATTTTATTTCTGTTTTTCCAAATGTGCCTGCAGTCTGCAATAAAGAAAGATCCCCATGTTTTAAAAAAGTTTGTAGCTCGTGGCTTGTATCTGACTCGTTCGTTAACAGCTCGCTCGTTATTAAACCGAGCTGTTAACGAGCCATCTTGCCACTAGCTTGGTTAAGAATTATCGAGTTCAAGCTAGGGCCTATCTTGCTCCCTAGCTCGTGAGGTAGCTCAGCTAGGCATCAATTTGTGAATTTGTATGAATTTGTGAGCATTTTATATTGTCTAGCTCAGTTTAACTCGATCCGAAAAGTTTATATAATTTATTTTCTTCTTAAAACAAGATTCATCCAGATCCAGCGAGCCAGCTCGGACTGACTTGTCACGAGTTCAGGCTTAGATTTTAGCTTGGATACCCTAGGTTTAGCTCGCTCGGTTGTAGCTTGATCCAGAATTAACAAGCCCCGAGCCAGCTCGTTGCCACCCCTAGTTGTATGTATTCAAATCTGCTTATTTTTTTAAGAAAATGAGTATCCTTCTATTTTTTTTTTTCATTCAAACCGTTTAAAATTGATCACACAGCTTTAATTACATCTGATTCGTTTTAATAGATTAGATTGATATTAAAAAAAATATAGTTGAAGCCACGTGATCGATTTTGAACGGTTCGAATGGAAGAATAGGAGGGTGTTCCTTTTAGATTTGAATCTAATTTTATAGTATCATCTAGAGGTGAATATAAAAATAATTTATTACGAGACTCAGTTTAATTTCTAGTTTGGAAATGTCATTGGAAAGTTTTTGTACTGAATATTTGAAGTTTAAAGATTTTGACTCCTATGCTATCTAGAAAGAAATTTAGATAATACAAATACAAGTGCTTATTTCATTAAAAATTACAACTTAACATATGGGATTGCATTTATTATCTTGGCAAATTTCGGATTTTATATTAAGATGTCTAAAATAACAAAGTGCATGCATGATAAAAATGGATATGTTATCATTTGCATTATAAATATATTAATTGAGAACAAATCTTTACTTTTTAATAACTTAGATCGATATAGAAAATAAACTTATGTAAAACTAAAAATACTTGATTACCAAGATAATATTATTTTAAAATTCAACCAAAAAATAGATCATCTATTACTAATTAGATTAAATGATTAATTGAATAAGGAACTGAAGATTTTGATAAAAAGAATTTCTATATTTTATTGAGTATTGAATCATAACTACAATATCATACAGTGTGCTAATTATAGGAAAACAAAAACAATATCGCCGTTGACAATAATTAAGTAAAGTATTAAACATAATCAGGAAAGTATTAAAGCAAATATTATGTAGCCGTTGAGTAGCTTCTGTAAATGGAGCAATTAATCTTCAGCCAAATTAAGAGATTTGTATCTTTGAATATAATCTGAAAATTTCCACGTAACTTTTGATACGTGTCCTTAAGATCGATGTGCTATCTCCGGTTAGCGTTTTCCTCAGCTATTTTTATTTTTCAACACTCCACTCAAGTGGGGATCTATAGATCAATAGAATCCAACTTATGTAATATATCTTGAAAATTTGATTGTTATTGTTTTGCTTAACTATTTTCAACACTACACTCAAGTTGGGATCTATAGATCAATAGAATCCAACTTATGTAATATATCTTGCAAATTTGATTGTTATTGTTTTGCTTAGCTATTTTCAACACTCCACTCAAGTTAGGATCTATAGATCAATAAAATCCAACTTAAGTAATATCTATATATTGAAAATTTGATGTATCTATTGCTTTTGCTTTTGTGAAAATATCTGCTAATTGATTCTTGATGCTATGTAAGGTGTTTTAACTTTCTTCGATTGCACTTTCTCCTGTATGAAATGACAATCAATCTTGATGTACTTTGTTCGTTCGTAAAACACTGAATTAGATGCAATGTATCTAGCTGAGTTATTATCACAATATATTTTCATAGATTGGTCATTTTTAAATCTCATATTTTGTAATAATTATTTTAGCCAAATTAACTTACAATTGCTGCTATTGTTCGATATTCCGCTTCAACACTTAATCTTGCTACAACATTTTGTTTTTTACTTCTCCATTTAATAAAGCTACCTCCAATAAATTTGCAATAGCCGATAGTTGATTGTTGATCGCAACTTCTCGTCCAATTCGCATCGGAGAAATCTACAATGAACAAATCGTTATTTTTTTAAAAGAAATACCTCGACCGGATGAACCTTAAGATACATAAGTATATGTTTAACATCATCCATATGACTTGTGTGAGGAGCATACATGAATTGACTTACTAAACTAATTGCAGAAGCAATATCGGAGTCTAGTGATAGTTAATTAAGTCTTTGAAATTGACCAACATTTTTTAAGGTTTCAATATCCTCGAGATTTGTTATTTTATTAATTTTTATTGTAATGTTATTAGCTCCTAATTTTTTATAAAATAAATTAATTATATATTTTCTTTGTAAAATGAACAAACCTTTAGTTAAATAAGCTAATTCAATTTCTAAATATAGTACTTAAGTTGTCCTAAGTCTTTAATGTCAAAATTTGACCTTCAAGTGATGTGTAATTAGCTCAATATCACCTTCATTGCTTCCGGTAACAACTAAATCATTTACATATATTGACACAATCGTAAAGTCGAGTTTTTATTTATTTTAATAAACATGGATAAATCTACCGAGCTTTTGGTAAAATTAAATTCTAACAAGCATAACTGAGTTTAACATACTATGTCCGGGGTGGTTGTTTGACACCATAAATTGAGTTGTGTAATTTACATATATACCATACTTTTGTTATTTTCATTTCTATACTCCAGTTGTACGTTCATGTATATTTCCTCTCCTAATATCCCTCATAAGAAAACATTTTTAAAATTAATTTGATATAAATTCCAATTTTAGTTCATCGCAGCAAACAATAATATCCTTATGGTACTCATTTTTGCAACCTATGCAAAAATCTCTTTAATTAGAATCTATACTTTAAATTTGTGTAAATTCTTTTACTACCAAGCTAACCTTATATCGTGTTCAGAAAAATCAAGATAGGATAGAGAAAAAAAATAGAATAACACAAGAAACCAAGACAACAAGCAAGCAAACATAAGAAATAAAAGAAGACGTAATATTTTACGTGAAAATTCTTTCAGAAAAAAACCACGGAGCATACGACACAAATCCACTAAATCAAAGAGTCTTACAAGTACATGAGATCATCAAACTCAATAACATTTTCTCACACATTCTCTTATAAATTTCAAGAGAAAGAGAGTAAAACTTAGACTTTGATGAAGAGACAGTAGAGAGACAGAGAGCATCAGTAGCTTCAATTTTTCACGAAGTGGCTCAAACGAGAAGTTGTGGCTGCAGCTTTGATTAAAATCAAAATAATCAAAGCTCCATCGGTGCTTATTTTCTACCGATAGCAAAAGAGTCAAATGGCATCGTTTGATCTTGTAGCCAATGGAAAAGTATTCAACGCTATCGGTTTGCATTGGCTACCGATGGCAAAAGCCAAAAGGATGCGATTCAATATTGTCTTCAATTCCAACCTTAATTAAACCATCATTATATTTTTTTTCAAGATCTTTAATTTCTTATGCCTTACTTTTTCCATAATGGGTTTTCTATTACCTCTTGATGATTAAATTGTTCTTTTTTATTTTGATAAAGAACTTAGAAATGCACAAAAGTTAGGTGTGGTATTATGATACGATAAATGATTTTGAATTGGACAGGTGCTTATATGATAGTTAACAAAATCATTCAATCTTTGAGGGGGTTTAATGGAACGTATTGATGTTTGTAGCGTGTTTGAATTTGTATATAGTGCCATCTTGAGCTTGAAAAATATTACATTGACCATTTGACCTTCAATCTCATTGCCTTGATCTTCTTCTTTTTGTTTTTTTGCTTGAGCCATTACCGTGTTCTTCAATCTCATTACCTTGACATTCAATCTCATCATTTTGAGGTTCTTCGGTATCTATCTCATTATCTATCACTTGTTCAAAAGATTGTTAGTTGTGATCGAGGTACTTCAGGGGTAGAATCAGGATTTAAATATAGGGGGGTTAAACATTATTTTTAAAAAATTAATAAGTAATAAAGTTTATATAACAAAAGATAATAAAATCTCACTATTTGATTTCATAAAGAGATGTAATAAATAACAAACACCAATAAAATATCATATCTATCAAAAGTTCAAAACGAAACTAAAAAATGAAGAAATAAATTATCATAACATGAAAGTAAAATTAACTTTTATCTCAAAATAATAATTTAAAAAATTACAAACAATTACAAACTTCAATTAAAATCGGATTTAGCTGATTTCAAAGTTGAAGTGGTATATATGCTCTGAAGATCGATGTATGTGAGTTTTTGTATTGTGAAGATGATGAATTTTACTAAAAAAATGTATTGTGCCTGCTCTAATGTTATTTTCTTTGTTTTTATTTATTTTAGATGAATCAGAGACATTGCTCCTCTGGAATTAATACTTTCTTCTTCTTCCTTTTCTTCTTTTTTAGAAACTTAACATCTGCCAAGGATATTCCGAGATTACTTTGTTGGACATTTCCTTTTTTCTAACTTTCTTAAGTATGTTTGACATATTCTTAAAAGGAAAAAGTTAATTTTTTTAAGGAAGCGTCTAATTGTCCACAGTTTTTTGTCCATCATTTGTCCACAACTATCACTTGCGCGAATACTATAAAATTACTTCTACATGCTGTATAATTATACAATATATCACATAGAATATATCAGTTAATCACAAAACATCCAGCAACTATTTGAAGTGGTCCCATGATAGTTAGAAACAAATTGCAACAAGAAAAGAAATGTACTTTCAAACTTTACTTTCAGAAATTGCAGTTATAGGAAGTTATTGGCAGTTAGAGTTAGTTATTAGTATCTGTACTGGGTTGAATCTTATATACTGTAAAATTAAATCCTGTATACAGTTGTATACTGTAAAATTGAATCTTGTATACAGTAAAATTTTCGATTGAATTTTGTATACTGTAAATTAAATCTTGTATATAGTAAAATTTTCAATTGAATCTTGTATACTGTAAAATTTCTAAATCTAAACCATAAAATAATATCATGTATATTGTAAGATAAAATGTAAAAAATGCTACATTTTAGCTTAAACTATAACCTGTAAAGAATAATGTATACTATAAAATTTCAAAATATAAACCATAAAATAATATCATGTATACCATGTATACTGTAAAATTTCTAAATCTATATATACATCCATCATCTGTTTAATAAAAATCTGTTCACCACACAAAAATCAGTTGATCCACCAGTTCAGCGATGACACGGTTGCCTGATCAAACAATGGCACAGCGATGACACAGTTGCCTGATCAAACAATGGACTTAGAGCTGGTCGTGATCTCGTCTCATCTCATCATAGTCATCAGATCTAGATCTGGTGGAAGAAATTGATGTGGTAGCGGTTGGAATTTGTGAGCGAGGAGCAGGATTGGAGAGTCACAGAAAGAAAAGGACAGAGAGAGGATTTGAAGAGCACAATGCGAGGTGGCGTAGCAGGTGAAAAGAGAGGGAGAGCATGTGAGAGGAGGGAGGACATCTCTACTGAAGGAGAGGGAGAGCGTGAGAGAGGATTGGGATTAAAGGTTACCATAAATGGCGTAAATGAAAATTAGATAAAGTAACAGTCTTGACCGGAGTCCATTAAAACAAGTTAAAATGAATAAGGTGCTGTGCTGTGAACAAACTGTGAACAGTTTTTCGTGGACAAGAACCTTTTCTCTTTTTTTAATAATATAAATGATGCGGAAACCAAAGAGTCCCATATGGAATGAAAAAGACAGTTGAAGTTTACTTTTCAAATTTTATCATTCACACCCTATAAGTTTATAATATTTTATAAGGGGGCTACTACATATGAAAAATACAAATCGGTTCAACTTTTATATACTTGATAAAAAAAAATGGAAATGATGGAGATGGCTTAGCACCTCCAGACTATACTATGTTCCACTTCTGAGGTAGTTTCAAACAACTTGCACTTTCTACTTTTTTATTTTCGCTTTGTTGAAAATTAATGGAGTCATAACATTTGTATCTTTTTTTTAGATGAATATTCTAAAAATTTGCATTTAATTGCATACTTATCTAATTTATCACTATGTTTGTTTTGAATATGTACAAAACATGTACAAAAATACGTTAAATGATCTACACTCGTGAACTTATTATCGAAAGTTTTTAATGGTGATTTATTTTATAAAATTAAATTAATTTGGAGTTCTATTAATCAAATATGTAGCTGTTAATACGGCTTCGGACCAATTTTTTTTGGCACATACTGGACTATCTTAGTTAAACACAACCGTTGATCTGATTATTATATTGAAATTCTTTCTCAAGCCTCTCATTTCTCAAGCCATACTGGACTCATTATTATATTGAAATTTTTTTTGGCACATACTGGACTATCTTAGTTAATTCATTTCTCAAGCGTCACATTTTTCACACTCATTATCTGAATAATCACTTCAAATATACACATTTAGCTATTGCAAATTGGCTATTCTTTTTAAGAAATTAGCAAAAAACAATTGGGTGAAATTTGAAGGAGAGAGAACTGGATGTATTTGTAATATTCTAATTTGCAAATATCTACGGACCGAAACAACTTGAGAATATTGGAATCTAAAACAGGGAAACAGGTTTAGTTTCAATAACTACAGTTTTAATATTTAGTAAAGTTAAATTAGATAATCAAGCGTTAAAAATAAAACTAATTAAAGAGAACGGTGTAAAACTAAAACATAGACTTGCATATTAAATGGGAGAGAAGAGGAGAGGCATCTCTTGTGACAGGTGGGATCAGGGCCTGTGAAAAATAATTGTGAGGCCCACTAAGATGTTAAATGACAAGATTCTCATTCAATTTTATGAAACAAAGCGAAATGTTCGTTTCTTCACCGAATCTCAAAAGACAGAATCTGTCCCCATTATGTCCCTTATTGCCTTATTGGAACCAAAAAGGAAAAAAAAATATTTATCATATTCTGATTAGTCATGCATTTATTTAATAATCAATGTTTACAGTTCTTTAATTAGTGTATTTGTAGTGGATTGAACTCATTTTTCCAAGTTTGAATTTATAAGTTTATAAGCTTGAATATTATGACCTATATTCATTAGAAACAAACTTGGCCATGATAAAAGGAGTGTCCCAATTTCTATTTTCCTTCAAACCTTTTAATTATTTGTGTCCAGTTTTGGATTACAAAAATTGAGAATTTATAAAAATAAAATAAAAAAAACTTACTAATTAGTCAATGGATTGAAAAATCATCTTATCCAGGAGTAAATAAAAGCAATTAGAACAGGAGACAAAGGAACATAAGATTAATAACAATCTTAATCTCAAACCATAAGAAATATATCCGTTGAAATCGTTAAACACAAGTCAATCCATCACATGAATTAATAACTTATACAAAGACCAAATTACAAAGCCCAAATTTAGCAGCCACTAAGAAAAAAACACCCAAAGAAACAACACAACCTAAAAAAAAATGCATAAATGCATAGGTCCTTGATTGCGTCATCAAAACCTCTCAGTGGCCTTGTCAGTCTCCATGGATTCATCAATGATCAATTATTTTCCCAGAAACAATACCAAGATCTAACTTACTACCGAGTAGCCCAAGAAGATAAATGTCGCTCCTAGTAGGAATATGGTTGGATAAATAGAGAGATATAGACAAAGAAGCAGATAATTAAACATCAATTATATATAATCAGGAATTAAGAGGTGGCGACGCAACATGGCTCCCAGATAAACAGAGGTTGTCGCAGTTCCCTGCAGCGGCGCACACTACTTAGCAACTCCTCCTTATCCCTCCGGCGAGACGTGAAAAGCAGCTTTTTGTCCCCACCATTGTACCCATACAACCCATATGCCATCTCTTTGTCGGTGGTTACTGATGAGGAAGCGGCTGCTACCACTGCAGCAGCTGCAGAAGTCGCAGCAGTGGATGCTGCTGCTCGCTTTGGAGGTGATGGTGGCCGCATTGGAGGTGACAAAGATGCTGTTTCAGTTGCCAGCACAGCATCTGGCGTACATCCGAGAAACTTGTTGATAACCAATGAAGACCGGTGCACGCGCACATTTTGTGTGCTCCCGACTTTTACTTCGATAACAGTACGCCTCGCTACTACTTCTACCTCCTCCTCTTCTTCTTCTTCCTCCAAGAATGATTCCTCTTCTCCTTCACCAGCACCTAGTTCTTCCTCTTCATTGACTGCCTTCTCCACCTCTTCTAGTGAAATTTGCTTTTCAACTTCCTTCTCGATGACTGGTAACACCTTCTGTTTATCGTTGGTTTCTGTAGTGGTTGTGCGGTAGGCACAATCAATGAAGGACAGGCGAAGACGGCCGTCGAGTCGGTTAGCATGAAGGTATGTCTTGGACCGCACAGGCACCGCCTGTACAACCAGACGACCATCCTGGCGATATGGCTGCATGTGCACACAGGGCCGTCCGTCACGCCTGGCAATTGATGGAAGAGGTGGCGGGAATGTTCTTACACCGCTGCTTCCACCACAACCATGGTAATTCACTGTCATCAAGTCCTTGCTCTCCACCGCACAATTGCCCATCTTGCTGTCATTGTTAGTCAATGTGAATTCAGATTCATCCAACTCGTCGTCAGATGAGAAGAACTTGGATTCATCAGATGAGTACTCTGCCCCAGTTTCGGACCCGAGATTCTCAGTGCAAATCTCAAGGCTTTTCTGGCTCATCAGTTGAGATGACCGCCTGACAAGCGGATGCACATAAAGTGGCAGGAGTTCTTCACTGATTTTCGGCGAAGATGTATCGAATTCTGATTGGATGACGGCCCATATGTCAACTTGGCTCAGAGCAGGCATCTTAATTTTCTCACTGAGATAGAAGAAAGAAAGTTGAGATGGGTTGTATCCTGTTTTGACTATGCTTTGGATTGTGTAATTCGTCGAACAGCTGGTTGCACAGATTGAGTGGAGTTCGTTTTAATCACAGTTATTCAGAGATGGAGCCCTGTTAAACTGTGGAGTACAACCTGTTCTAGAGTGAAAAGAGAGGTGGGTTGGTAAAAGAGGTTGAGATAGAGAATTTTTGGTACTCTCCTTTCTCTCTGAGAATTGGAATGTGTGTTGTGTTATGGTTCAAGGAGGGTTGTGTGGGTATTTGTAGGAGAGGCCTGGGAGAACCTTTTCTCTACGGTCCAGTGGGACCCAAAGGCCACCAATTCACCAATTCTCTCTTTCACTGTACAATTTTAGCCTTTGTGCCATGTACTCCTCACTTAAAATTTAAAAAGTGGTTTATTCACTGCATTTTAGTTATTCTGTTCGATGCAAGATGCAGCATCTCACTTACTCAAAGGTCTCTTGTCCAAGTATTACCGTAGTAAACAAGCGGTCACCACACAACACAAATTTACGTCCCGATCGGTATATACTCACTCTTGTGATAACGAATGCTGTTGTAAAGCCGTAAAGGTCATTATTTAGATCCTCCAAACTGGTAAATTTCGTCGGTTACAGAAGACTTAAACCTAATATTATTGCTGTATTTGACTCCCATTTGACAGTATCAGATTTCACTCCTGATATATATCATAATATAAATTATTTTTACTGTTTGGTTATTTAACTTGTTTGACCTACAATTCTAATTCAATCAGAATAGAACGACCATTTAATCAGCAAATAAAAAATATTCAAAATTTTGAAGTGACCGTTGGAGCAGTGCAGGAAAAAGGCGGTGGTAGAGCAGTGTGAGCATTGGAGGAATGAGCAGGCAGAGCAGCGACAGCGAAAGGTGCGAGCCGAGCAAATAGGCGGACTCAGGATTTTCGTCAGGAGAGATAAAAAAATATCAAATCTAATCTAAATAACTAATCAGATTTAAACCCATTAAATAATTAGGTGCTTCATAAAAGACAATGCTTCAACTAATATTTTCTAATATTCTGACTTGTAATTTGTGATTCTCTAACCTATAATTATAATTATCAATGATAAATTAAGAAATTTATTTTAACTTTAATCATAAATTTAATTTAAATTACAAATTAAATATTCAAATAGAGTCAAAAAAAAAAAAATGACCCTGTTAAAACTCAAAATTGAGAGGACAGTTGTTCCCACTGGAACTGTGGGTCCGCTCCTGGCTGAGCATCGGCTGCAGCGGAGTGCGAGCGAAGAAAAGAAAAAAATTAGGTGCAACTAAAATCAGTCGCTTTCAAAGGAAAACAATACAATTAACTAATTAAGTCAAACAAAAAAGCAAAATAAAAGGTGAATACCCTGTTCATTCTCTTTACATATATAAACATTTGGCTGACCATGTTCAGATGTTCCAATTTTCACGGAAATTATGAATGAAATTTGAAGCTAAATGGATTTAATTCTCATGAGCCGGATAGCAGTTTATATGAAATGGAATTGAGATTTAACGATATTTTCTTTCGTTTTAGATGCCGAGATAAGCGGATGTCCAGATTTTTTTTAATGATATTTAGAACTAATTGGTATGTTATATATATATAGAGTTCGGCTAAATTGTTGCTGACGGCAGTTCTGCCCAAGTGCTGTCGGGGCTATATTTAACCGTGTGATGTCCAAACAACAAATGCAAACCGTTAGATGTTTAATCTATATTATAATCTACTTGGAAACCAAATTCTACATTTTTTAGAATTTTTTTACTATTTATTAAGCTGGCTTGAAAACCTCTGTTTTCAGTAAATTTCTGTAGCATTGAAAACAACGGTTTTCAAACCAGCTTAATAAATAGTAAACAAATTTCAAAAAAATGTAAAATTTGGTCTCCAAATAGATTATAATATAGATTAAACATCTAACAATTTGGATTTATTGTTTGGACATCACACGGCTAAATATAGCTCCGGCAGCACTTGGACAGAACTGCTACCAGCAGCAATTTAGCCGAATTCTATATATATATATATATATATATAGAGAGAGAGAGAGAGAGAGAGAGAGAGACTAATATGCATTCGTAAGTACTTCGGCCGAAGTGTTTACGGTTCAAATTCGATTTTTCAAAATTCGAACGGTCGATCTGAACCGTTCATCTTGTTCTTCATATTA
This sequence comes from Carex pumila, assembly GCA_033356055.1. Lineage (NCBI taxonomy): Eukaryota > Viridiplantae > Streptophyta > Magnoliopsida > Poales > Cyperaceae > Carex > Carex pumila. The sequence goes on along the minus strand of JARJHM010000640.1, from coordinate 20,503 downwards.
ATATGTGCTTGGAGACCAAATTTTATATTTTTCTGAATTTTTTTACTATTTATTAAGTATTTTACAAAATTGTTAATCCAACGGTAACTTAACAAAACAGTAAAATCAGTAGCTACCGTTGGATCAACAATTTTGTAAAATACTTAATAAATAGTAAAAAAATTCAGAAAAATATAAAATTTGGTCTCCAAGCACATATTATATGGAGAACAAGATGAACGGTTCAGATCGATTGTTTGGATTTTGAAAAATCAAATTTGGACCGTAAGCACTTCGGCCGAAGTGCTTGCGAATGCATATTAGTCACTATATATATAGAGAGAGAGAGATAGGCTAATGTGCATTCGAATGCATATGGTCCGAAGTGCTTACGGTCCAAATTTGAAATTTCAAAATCCAAACGGTTGATCCGAACCGTTCATCTTGTTCTCCATATTAATATGTGCTTGGAGGCCAAATTTTACATTTTTTTGAATTCTTTTACTATTTATTAAGCCACTTTGAAAATCGCTGATCCAACGGTTTTACTGTTTTGTGCAGCCACCGTTGGATCAACGATTTTGTAAAATACTTAATAAATAGTACAAAAATTCAGAAAAATGTAAAATTTGGTCTCCAAGCACATATTAATATGAAGAACAAGATGAACGGTTCGGATCGACCATTTGGATTTTAAAATTTCAAATTTGGACCATAAACACTTCAGATCATATACATTCGAATACACATTAGCCTATCTCTATATATATATATCTCATCATGAATATATAAGGTACGGGAGTCGTGTTAGAACACTGTCTTCTTATGTTTTTAAAACTGAACAAAAGGCATTTGTTTTTAAATTTGATCTGGTAAATAATACTACGCAATATAATTAAAGTGTTAATACATGGACTAAATCTTGCTAAAGAAATTAATAACACGTACACCAAGACAGTTTGTGATCAATAACCAGGTCAATGATATTGATATTAATGAAACTGATAATACTAATATTTCAAAATACCCAGGTATATATATATGATTAAATATTATTGTCTCAGTTCAATTTTGTAGTTCAAAATTTTCATGGCAAGTCAAATATAACAGTGGGTGTTCTCTCGGAATTTTATATGTAACCATAATTTTTGTTAGGAGCAGACAATTTATTTTAACTAGTACGACTAGTGGGTTTTTAGAGTGCAGTAAGTTAATTAATTCAGACCCTAGACTGTCTAGAGTAGATATTTGTGATGATAAAAGTGCTTAATTGTATTGGTATCTTCGCCGATACTCCTATTTGTAATAACATCTACTCTCAACTATAGTACTATACCAAGGGAACGTAAACAAAATGTCTCTAGTTATTAGGCTTAGGCTTACGAATTTTGTTAACGCAGCGGTGTACCAAATGTTTCTTTGGAACTACCATGAAGGATACACATTAATTTATGGCCTCAAAAGATGAAAATGAAGCTTTATTTTTCTTACGGTGTAATATGTTTCCTTTTACTAGAAATGAAGATTTGTTTTATGGTCATCTGCCACGTAGAAATTGAATATCAGAGGCGGAATTGAAATTAAATTATAGGAGTCAAATATAAATGTAGGTTTATTATATAAAATATTTATATTATAATTGACCTTCATTTTTTAAATGTACCTCCGCCCCTGTTATGGCTTATTCCCTGTTAGTTCAAAACAGTGCATGATTTTAAACTCTGTCATAAAAAAACTTCAATAAATGTCCGGAATAATCTATTTCAGGAGTAAAGTAATAGATGACTTTAGGATGACGAGATCGAATCGTCTGCTCTTCTGAGAACAGAAAATTTTTGTCCCTCAGAGTCATTGTTGGTAGGCCCTCATTTTAAAAAGTAACAGTGATAAGCTCACTTTAATAGTAATCGGTCCCGTCTGCAGTGACTAAGGAGACAGAATTTTCCTGCATCCCAGAGGGCAGGTAATCTGTTTCCAGAGATGTGATAGAAGATATGTTCGTTCATGTTATAGAGCTCTACGCAAATGGCCAAGTTGAGACAATAAACAAAACAAAATTCAATGATATCAACAGGCGTTCCCAAGAAAATTACTTTGGAAGTTAGTAGAACAAATTTAAGTAGATTCATGTATGAAACTCTTTTAACTTCACATATATATGGGGCTGAGAATGTCCGTGCTCTTTATATTCTAGATGTTGTTCTTAGAACTTTTTTTTATTTTTAAAATTCACTATTTCATTAAGGAGAGTTCAAATTCCTTCAATTTTTTTTTAATGTACATTGCACTTTTATTTTTAGTTTTCTGATAACAAAATTTTTTTAAAATTAATGGTAAAACTATTAAACTATTAGACTGTGTGGTGAGAGGAAGAAACCACTGACTATCTATTTATTACTTGCACATATGCTAAAATCATTTGGTCTTGGATTGCCAATCATAATGGCTTCTCTTTTAATTATGATACAATAGAAGACCTATGGTTAATAAATTGTTGTATACCCTTCAAAAATAGATTACTCGTTGAGCTAGTTAGAGCTGCCACCCTATGGTCCATTTGGTTAACACGGAATAGGGTTTGCTTTGAAAATGCATCAGTACCAACTCTTACCAGTATAGGATCTAATATTATAGCCCTAGCTTTTTATTGGTGTAAAATAAGAAATGATGAGACTTATTTTAAATTAACTTTAATTATGCCTATGGATGTTTATGATTTGAACCAGGGAGGTAGTCTGACAATTTTGCTGGTTTCAGATACCCAAGAGGAGCACAATTCAGGGGATATAGGGGATACAGAGGACGCAAGACATGGGTCCGGGGATCTGGATCTGTTAGATTACCTAGTTGCCAAAATGGAATCCGAGTCTTCCATCCTAGAAAATGCAACACCCTCCTTTGACGACTCTTTTATGAACTGCTCCTTCATAGAATCTATCCTATCTTAGTACTAATAATTTTCTAAGTACTTAGTACCGCTTTTGTCTGTAATATGTCTTCTGCTATTCTAGCTAAGGACTTGTCTAAACAATGTAGGTGATTTTCTGGTATTTTGGTTTTTGTACGATGGATTCCATCCATTGAAATTTGTATGAACTACGGTTACTGTTTTTATATGAAACAGGTGGGTATACCCACTTTTATAAAAAAAAAAATGTAAAACTATTAGATGTGATATATATTGTTATTTTCTACATAAATATAAAAATATCATTTTTAATATTAGTTTTATATGAATTAATAAGTTAGAAAATCAACGTCATAATTAATCCACATCAATTTATTATTGTAAACTTTCGGTACTAATCAAAATAAAATTAAAATTTCATAATATAGAGTATATATAATTCAATACTTACCGATTTAACTAAGCAAATCGACATTTAGTAAAAGAGTTGAATTCATTGTTGGAAAAAATTAATTCGAATCACACTAATTATTCATTATCACAAGCAATGTAAATTCAAAAAATTCAGTAGATCCATGTAACATAAATTGGAATTCAAATTTTTTTTATGTGCAATTGATTTTGTTCTCTTTTTTTTTCCGGGTTTTCTCCGCCTTTTTATAATTTGACCTTTTTTCCGCTTTATTTTGTTTTCTTTCGTTTGAATCGCAAGAGAGACAGAGGTGCACCATTTAATTAAGTAGGCGTTGAGTCACATAACACGTGTAAGAAACAATGAGTTTTATCTTTAATTTTACGTTTTTCAAAATTACCCATCAAGTTTCTCAAATGTTAAAAGCTGGAAATATAATATTGGAATAAGTTTTCTTTTCTTTTTAGAATGTTACATTTTTTGTGTTTTTATTTGATAAATATTAAGTAGGCCGTGCATGGCTTACATAAAAAAATTATAGTTTTATTATTCATTATAAAAATAAGGCTCACTAGAAATTTAAGTTAATCTGAAATATTGTAATCTATTAAAAAACTGTTAAAACTCGATTATTAAAATATTTAAATTGGTTGTTGCAAGGTTAATAAAATGATTTTGAATTGACATAAAATTTGATAATTAAGAATAAAACGGTGCAGTTTAAACAGTACTTTTGAAACATTTTACTGCAACGTGTAGTATCATAAGTTAAAGAGTGATGAGACTATGTTAATATGAATATTACGAATTAATCCGTGGTGTTGTTGCAAGATTAATTAAATAATTTTCAAATTGACATAAAACTCGATAGTTTCATAATAAAGAATTAGTAGGGGTGAAAACGTAGTGCACAGTGATAAAATCATATCCATATTCATTTCAATTTTTCAAATACGAATAAGATATTTATTAAAATAATATAAAAAATATTAAAATAAATACTAAAGTTTATAATATTTATCTAATTTTAATGGTAAATAACAATATTTTTTTATAATAATTATTAAAATATATGACATATCTACTATTCAGATACAGATAAATGAAACATAAAACCATATCAATATTCATATTTACACGGATATTCAGATATCAGATACCCACATATAATTTTTCGAATACAAATTAAATATATATCATATATTATCCATACCGTTCCACTCCTAATGAGAAGGGTTAAAATGTCTCTATTTTTTGTGCATCCACCATGTCTCTATTTTTTAAAACTTTAGTAACTAAACATTTAAAATTTAAAAGTCAAAATAAAACCGTTACTATGATATATATCATTTTATCTATGCACGTGTAAAAAATTATGACATTTCAACATTATTTTGGTTGTCACCAAGTGCTTGTAAAATTGTACTGATGTTGATAATTTCTAGACGTTGATTTTTCAATTTATTGAGTCACATAAAAACAAAATCGAAATGTAATAATTTTTTATGAATACATAATGAAAATAAGATAGATCATATCTAATTGTTTTATTTTTATATTTATGGTTTAAATTTTGGCTTATTAACATTTTAGAATAGAGGCATGATAAACACAAAAATAGAGGTATTTGAACCCTCCTCATAAATAATACATTGTTGTTGTTTAAACAATACTATTGAAATGCAACACGTAGTATCATAAAAGTTAAAGACTCATGAGCCGATTTTTTTATTTTTATTCAAAATATAAAATGAATTTTAAAAATTAAACGAACCGGCTGTGAAATTTTAAATCTACCCAAACAGGTTAACGGTTAACCGTTTAGCGAACCAACGGGTTCGGTTAACCGTTTAGCGAACCAACAAGTTCGGTTAACCGTTTAGCGGACCAACAGTGGGTTACACTATTTTCAAAAAATTTAAACTAATCTAAACCGTTTTGGATGTTTCTAATTATTTCTAAACCAATTTAGATTACCTAAATTTTCTAAACTATTTTACACTATTTTAAAATTTTCTAAATTATTCTAGACCGTTTTCAAACTTTTCTAAATTATTATCGACTATTTTGGAACTTTCTAAATTATTCGGGCATCAGTTTAAAATTTTCTAAATTATTCTACACTATTTTACAACTTCCTAAATTATTTTTCACAATTTTAGAATTTTACAAATTACTAATTACTCTAAACCATTTTGAAATTTTTCTAAATTATTCTACACTATTTTGGAAGTTTCTAAATTATTTTTCACTATTTTAAAATTTTACAAATTACTCTAAACCATTTTGGAACTTTTCTAAATTATTCTAAACTATTTTGAACTTTCTAAATTATTTTTCACCATTTTGGAATTTTGCAAATTACTCTATTTTGGAACTTTCTAAATTATTTTTCACCATTTTGGTATTTTACAAATTACTCTAAACTATTTTGGAACTTTTCTAAATTATTCTATACTATTTTGTTCTAAATTATTCGGGCACCACTTTAAAATTTTCTAAATTAATCTACACTATTTTGGAACTTCCTAAATTATTCTACACTATTTTGGAACTTTTCTAAATTATTCTACACTATTTTGCAACTTTCTAAATTATTCAGGCTACTATTTTAAATTTTTCTAACCGGAGATATTTAGGTGAATAGAATAATTTAGAATAATTCAATACTTTTTAAACGGTCTAGAATAATTTAGAAAATTTTAAAATAGTGTAAAATAGTTTAGAAAATTTAGGTAATCTAAATTGGTTTAGAAATAATTAGAAATATCCAAAACGGTTTAGATTAGTTTAAAATTTTTGAAAATAGTGTAACCCGCTGTTGGTTCGCTAAACGGTTAACCGGTTTGGGTAGATTTAAAATTTCACAACCGATTCGGTTAATTTTTAAAATTCATTTTATATTTTGGATAAAAATAAAAAAATCGGCTCATGAGGCTATGTTAATATTATATTACGAATCAACCCGTGTACGTTATGGAACTATATCTTTATTTTCAAAATTCAAACTGTTAAACATGATCTTCATATGCAAATATATTTGTATACCAATTTTTTAATGTTTTATAATTCTTTTTATTATATTTTTTAGATAGGTAGAAAATCACTGCTTTTAAGTGGTCCAAAATTTTCAAATTAAGATATTTTATATCTAAAAATATAGTAATAAAATTCTAAAATATATAAATCTGATATGCATATACATCATAATTTAAATTGTTTATATTAATTGTTTGGACTTTTTAAAAAGAAAATATGAATCGTATAGTACATAAGTCCATAGTACGAGTCGCTATGTAATATGCATATTACCATAACCTCTCTCAAAATTAAATACATGCTTGAGCTACCCAAACAGCTTATTTATGTAAAGTTGTTTGTTTATCATATTTAATTTTGTTACTTAGCATATATAATAGAATTCTAAGTGACGCATTAATTACATCTTCCGAATCAAATTATGAACGAAGTCAGCTCATCAATTGTACAAACAGACGAAACGCATCGCTTATTACATACTGTCATCTCTAGTGTGAAAAGAAACAGTTTTCTGGTTTAAATTGATGACAACTTTTAATAGCCGGTCGCTCTGATGCTATGTTTAAACTCCAAGCTACCGGAAACAAGTGGAGGAAAAGGAAGAAAGGTAGATCCCCTGATTCCACCTCTTTTATATCTCTTTCTATTATCTTTTCTATACCTGTCATGTGGTCGATCATGTACGCCCCATCAAATGTTAATTACCTTTTATTCTGTTCGAGTGGCCTTGTTGTTTCTTCTTACACAAAACGTACCGTATAAATTGAAAATGATTAGCCAAGTTGCTATATATATTCGAGTTCATCGATTTTAGACCTTTGAAGTGCATCATATAGAATCATAAGCATAATGCGGAGCAGCTATCATCCTATATACAATGATGAAGTATAATTTGAACTCGGTACGAATATGGATGCCAAACCTATCTTTCAAATTAATCCTGCTAAGTAGTTTGTTCGGTAAGAGTAGAATAGAAGAATAGAATCAAAAAGAGATTCTATTCTCACCAAACAAGAAAAAAAATAAGTGGAATTGGAAATTAAAAAAAAAGTGAAATTAAATTTGAAATTTTGTAGTCAAATCTCTGAATTATTTTTTTTATATTTTTATATTTTGGTCTCTTTTATTCCTCTACGAGTCAATTTCTTATTTCATAAGAAAAGTGAAATAGAGGAATTGACATTTTTTAAGAGATAGATTTAGCTTGTTTAGCAATATTATTTCAATATTATACTCTTCAACTCTTTCACCATCAACCGAAAACATCCAAAATAGTGAAAAATTGAAATCTATTCCATATTTCATTTTTCCTCTATTCCAATAATTTTATACAAGTATGTTCTCACATGAATTACTTTCTGTTAATTCTTAGATATATATGATTCAATCATGATACGTGCACTTTCTATTTCTTCAAATAACAATTTCTCTGCGTAGAAGATAGTAGATTTAAAATTACTATAAAATCCAGACATACTGTGAATATTAAATAGCTGTGTTACTCCTTCTAACAAAACGACATAGAAACAGAGTTCTATTAAGAAATATCCATATTAAACATTTGAATTATTTGACCACTATTTCTTCTAAAATATATATGAAAATAAAGTCCATTGGCCACTATAAATAATTAATATTATAATATAATAATAAATGAGCTTTAATATTTTTGGTAACATCATCAACCAATATTATAGGCCCACTCATAAAAGCTTCGAACAAATTACCCTAAAGTTTAGGTTTCAACGAGCAAAACAATGCCACGTGGAGAACATGGAGTTGAGCATGTCACCTTCAATCCAATTTTAATATTATAATATTGGAATACAAAGGGCATCATAGAAAAAGCACGACCGTTGGATCAGCATTTCATTTCACATCCCTTTCTATACCACTTTTATCTACTTCAATTCTTACTCTTAAGGGTTAAGTAAGAGGTCCTTTTGTTTAGTGGATAGGTTTGATATATGCGGAGGGATCAAGTTACAACAATTTTTTTTTAATTTTTAAAAGTTCAAATTATCGATAATAACCGTTAGATATGATATCTACAATAAAATGTGCTTGGAGACCAAATTTTACATTTTTTGAAAATTTTTTACTATTTATTAAGATAGGTACAAAAACTAGTCAAATTCAGACCATTGAATTTTGTACCCATCTTAATAAATAGTAAAAAAATTTCAAAAAATATAAAATTTGGTCTCCAAGTACATTTTATTGTAGAGATCACATTTAACAGTTTAGATCGACCATTTGGACTTTCAAAATTAAAAAATAGTTTGTTATAACTTGTTGTAACTCAAAAAATATTGTAACTTAATCCCTCCTCTTGATATATATAGTATTCCAATAAAAATGATAGAATTGCAATATAAAATATAAAAATATATCTCAATGTTGACACTTGACACCTGTGATAAGCACTCTATAGTTTATTGGTTTGATTCTAACCAGTCTATTAATAGAAACAAATCATTTATTCCCATATGCTTTATCATTTCTTTTTTATTTTAATTATTAATATGTGACGATTCGATCTCTTTTCAAATCATAGATAAAAGGGATATATAAAATAAAATTCAGTAAATTTACCCTTGACATTTCTGTCAAATATGTACCGAAAATGAGAGAACAGAAAGAATATTAATTCAATTTTTGAAATTTTTATAAAAATGGGAGATCATAGAAAAAGTAAATCTCCATTCTATTATTAAGCACGTTGGGTGTTTGATTCGCCAATGACTACGATTGAAAAATGAAATTTCATATTTGATCTCAGCTCTCCAATTACATAATTTATCTTCTTTTAATTAAATATATATGTTTTATGTATATATGTCTAAATTTAGTTAAAAACATACTCACCACATATGCTGCCACACGATACGTTACAATTAAAATTGAACATACTCTGAAATTTAGCGATATATTTCTATGTTTACTTATTTCTTTGTTTCTATAAGGATCACAATGTAAATCAATTTTTTTTTCTTTCTTTGGACAATTTAGAATATATCAATGTGTGTGTATATATATATTCTAAATTGAAAACAAATAAGAAGAATATAAATTGGAACGTGTGTGTAAATATATATATATATATATATATATATATATATATATATATATATATATATATATATATATATATCTTATAATGTGTGTGTGTATCTTATACATACACATGATAACACTTTTTATTTATGTTTTTTTTATATCATATTATATGTCGATATTGAATTGTTGTACGATATTTGATATTATATTCGAATCAAGCTATTATTTGATATCATTGATACTTAAAAATAAAGAATCATCACATCATCAAATTGTTATCATAGATTACGATTATAGTTAATTAAAAATATATAATCATATAAATTTTCTATTAACATGTGTCTTAATTTTTGGATAATTATTATTTTTATTGATTTTTTTTTCTTATAATATGTCTCTATTGCAATGCATGGGCATGATACCAGTAAAAGAATTAATAGTATATGAACCAACTGAAAATAAGAAAAAAAAGAAATCCAAACACAAAGAGTATGCCAGGATTTTTTTTTTTTGAATAGAATTCATTTTAATTATTTTAACAGAATAAGTCTTCTTTGCGTGAAAATTAGAAAACTAACCTCCACCGATCCTAAGGATCGGTGTAGCAAGAAAAACACAACCTACACCGATCCTAGGGATCGATGGAGTCAATTTTGCACCTTCCACGGCATACTGCACAAAAGACTAAAACAGATTGTTTCTCCTAAAAACTGGGACCAAAACATGTGGTTTCTGCCTGAAACAATACAGTTTCTACCAGAAATCATTCAACTGGAAACAACCTAGTTCTAAATAGGCCAAAATTGGCTGTTTTCGCTAGAAACTGGGACCGAAACAAGTGTTTCTGCCTGAAACAATACAGTATACTGTGGCGGGTGCAAAACTGACTCCACCGATCTCTAGGATCGGTGTAGGTTGTGTTTTTCTTGCTACACCGATTCCTAGGATCGGTGGAGGCTAGTTTTCTAATTTCCATACAAAGAAGACTTGTTCTATTGAAATAATTAAAAAAAATATATATTTAAAAAAAATTGTATGCCAGTCTATTAATAGAAACAAATCATTTATTCCCATATGCTTTATCATTTCCTTTTTATTTTAGTTATTAATATGTGAAGAAATGAAGGAGAATAGAATTCTATGTGACGATTCGATCTCTTTTCAAATCATATATAAAAGGGATAAATAAAATAAAATTATTGAAGCCCCTCCAAAATTCAGTAAATTTGCCCTTGGCATTTCTGTCAAATATGTACCGAAAATGAGAGAACAGAAAAAAGAATATTGATCCAATTTTTGAAGTTTTAATAAAATGGGTGATCATAAAAAAAAAAGTAAATAAAAGAATTAATAGTATATGAACCAACTGAAAATTCAAAAAAAAAAAAAAAAAAAAATCCAAACACAGAGTATGCCATTCTATTGTGACTTGGATGATCCACACCCTTTGATCAATTGCTGATGAGCACATTGATCTATCAATTTGATAATGCTCCTATAATCTCTATATATATGGCAGCGGATGAATATTGAAAACCAATTAATTTGATCTTTTGCAAAGTTCAATTAAAGCCCGATTAATTTATGTAGACTCTATCGTTTAAAATCAATCCTAATAAGGTGGAAAAACTTTGGAATGAAAATATCTATCTACCAAATTCCTACTATCATAATTAAATAAAGAATGGTTTTGTACTCTTGTGATCAGCAGTTTTTTAGATAATTTGCAAATATACCTAACACCACCTAGGGCTGATAACGAGTCGGCTCGGTCCGAACTAGATCAAGCTCGTGACTCTCTTATTTTAGCAACAATCAAGTCATAAGCGAGCCAACATTTGGATCCGAGATAAAAAATTGACTCGTGGCTTGCTTGTTTTAGCAACGAGCGAACTGAACCAGTTCATGAAAGCTCGTGGATCAACAGTTCAAATGTATTAGATTATGTATTATAAAGTCAACTACCATAAATTAAATTTGCAACAAAATTCATACATATTAAATTTACATAAATTCATAATTGGACCAAGCTGGCTCGCCAACTTACGAACGAGCTAAGCCCTAGCTCAAACTTATTAATTTTTTATTGAGTTAATAGTGAGCTGACTTTTTAATAGCCCGATCCACTAACAAACGAGTTGTTAATAAATTAGTCACGTGCGAGTCACAATCAATCAAAGAGCTACCATCTTTTTTGGCCACCCCTACTAACACCATAATATATTGTTATTCGGAGATGCTAGATTAAGCAAAGCGCACCAAGATATGGAGCACGTTCTTTACTCTTTTCCCTTTAAGGTTTTCTTTTGCTATTTGCAGAAGGTTGGAGACCATGACGCAACGTTTGCTTGAATATTTTCATATAATTTTTACCTCAAATGACACCACACAATCTCTTACACTTACGTTATCAGCTAATAATCTTACTTAATTTAGCTCCTTGATCTGAACTGTTATATATGAAATTGATATCTATATGATTTTTTTCGTTAATGGAATGACAACTGCGTTACATGTCATACATAATTTATATATTGGAAGAGAATTGACAAAAGTTTAAAATTGAAAAAAGAAGGAAGAAACTTTCAAATAGCTTCTCCACCAAAATTTGAAATATGCAATTTAAAATACAGCTGGCATAAAAAAAGCATAGCAGAAGAAAAAGAAAATAGGCTTTGAACTTCTCTACCTTTATATAAATTTGCATCGATTAATCCTTGAATCTTTGGCCAAAAATTGATTCTTAATTTTAAATTGCACCAAATTATTTTTTTTCTTTCTTTCTAACACGAGATGATCTCTAATAACTGACTTTGAGTTTGCAAACTGCGACTTTTATGGCTTAAATAATGTGTTAAATATAGTTCTCCTAAATTAAATCTTTAAAAAGAGAAAGCAATTCTTTGAAGTTTTTTAAAAATTATATCAATCCTTTTGAAAAGAACATCCAAAATGATTAAATTATTTATTTTGAAATAGTTCAACTAGTTTAGTTTTTTTTTTTTTTTTGTTAAAATGATACAACACAAAGTTAAACAACCAACTAGTTTTTTTTTTTTTTCTGAAAAGTTAAAAGGACTAAATTGATAAAATAAAACACTCCAATAACAACAATCTATATTTTTCAATAAACTTTCTAAGACATTAATTATTTCATCAAATAATTTAACTACTAATTATTTAAATTGACATGACAACTACTGATATACAATTATGTGCTGCATAATTCAAGCTTATCATGTAGTGGTAGTTCTATTATCTTGAGAAATCCTTATAATTAAGCAATCTGTGTGAGGCCTATTTAGATATTATAGTTGACAGTACCATAATTAATAATAATAATTGAGTCACAAAATGTAAAATTACATGAAGAAATTTTCATACAAGTGAATAACATAAATATTTGTGCTTTCTCAATAGACCCAATTAAAAGATTTTGAATTTTACATTTTTTAAACAGTTTCGGTCAACTTTTGTTCTTTATCCCGACTTGGTCTAAATATGAGATCTTAACCGTCTAAAGTAAAATATGAAGAAAATTAAAATTATAAAGTAAATATGAAGAATGATGTAAAATATGTATCTTAATTTTCATCAAACCAACTCAGAATTTCCGCATTACTCGTATCACAACAACCATTTAAGCTATTTTATTTTTCACCCTTAATATTTTTCAAATCTCTCAATAGCACAAAATGCTGGTAGATTTTAATCCAACTAATTAATTTTTATAATAGTTGTAAAAATTTGAAGTTAAAATTTGAGTTTGAGCAATGATGTGGGAGTGGGGGTATTGTAAGGGACATGTAGCAATGAAGTAGGCAGCACTACAATTGTTCGGTGCCCAAAAGCAACATTGACGAGTGGGAGGGGAGGCAGAGTCGCTATTTGCCACTTTTGGCCAGATGCCCTCTCCATATCTTACAACCATGCAAACACTTCTAAAGCACAAGTGACGGACATGTCAATTTGGATCCATCAAATGGCTCATAATTAAATCACAACAATAAACAAACAAATAGTGAAACCGTACAAAAATACTACGACCAAATTCATTACAAGCCAAACATCGGCCAGGAAAAATTAAGTATATATTATGAGGAGGGATCGGATTACATCACTTTTTTGGTGACATTGTGTGACAATATCTATTTTTGAAATTTCAAAATTTAAATAGTTGATCCAAACCGTTCAATATGATGAATATATTAAGAGTAACTTGGAAATAAAATTTTACATTTTTCTGAATTTTTTTACTATTTATTAAGTATTTAACAAAATCACTATATTCAGACCGTTGAATTTTTGAACCCCTCTAAATAAACCCAAAAAAAATTCAGAAAAAATATGAAATTTGATCTGCAAGCACATTTTAACATATCTATCAAGTTGAACGGTTTGGATCGACTGTTTGGACTTTAAAAATGGACGGTGTCATCCGATGTCACCAAAAAATGGTGTCATTTGATCCCTCCTCATATATTATATCAGAAAGATTTGTATAAGGAACAAAAAAAAGTTATTTTATTTGATATATAAAATGAGAACTAGAAAAAATGAATTTGAAATTACAAATATATAGTTAGAAAGTTATTTTGTCTTTTGTGAACCACGAATAGAATTTACAAACAATAACTGTTTACTTGTCACCTTTACAGAATTTATATCTAGCTTTCTCTTATCCATACTTCCAAAATTGTGATTCCCAAACAAAAAAAAAAGTGTAATTTGACATGATTGGAACAAAACTTATTCTGGAGATTGTTCTGTGCTCAACATTTAAAAATATTTTAGTAATTTTTTTGTCCTACGAATATAGAAAAAAGTTTCTAGAAAGATATTCACTTGTTCAGAATTGCTTCCATAACTTGCCAAAAGTTATATACACTTTTATTTAATTATTCTTTTTGTTCCCAAACAGAGAACATAAAACAAGTCAAATATTGGTCGCTATTTCGTAAAATGAGAAGTGGTAAGTACAGCATATTATATACGAATTTTGATCTCCTGAATTAACGCAAACGTTGAGTTTCGATTCAAATCATCTAATCATAATTTACACGAATATTAAAGATATCTCTATTAATTTTAACTTGAACCGGATTAGTCTAAATTATGATCCAACGGTATGTATTCCATCCGGACCCATTATATACAACCCTTAGTATGTGCTTATATTTTCTAATACATACATACATACATACATACATACATACATAGAGAGAGGGGGCAACTAAAAATGGTGTTTTACTTCGTTCTCATATTTTTATTTTCAAAGTTTAAATAGTTAACTAAATTTTATATTTTTTGAAATTTTTTACTATTTTTTTAGGATTTTTGAAATCACAAGTTTTCATTAAATAAGAAGAAATCATAAAAGTTGTGATTTTCAAAAATCTTAAAAAAATATAAATTTTGATCTCCAAGTATGGATGGCAATGGGCCAAGCCCACGGATATTTTACTAAGTTCATGCTCGGTCTGTCTGTTAAAAACTAATGGCCCACCTGCCCAGCCCAATCTGATGGGCTTGAAAATCTATGCCCAGCCTGGCCTGTCCATACCTGCCTGGCCCATTCATATTTAACCACATCAAATGGCCCATACAAGAAAACAAAACAATTCATAATGTGATTTTTCTAAGAGAAAAAAATAATTCATAGTTTAACAACAAACAAATGCGATTTTGCTACTAGAGCAACAAAATAATTTATAGTTTAATAGCAAATAAAGATGGCTAATTTGCTTTTCTTTTTTTTTTTTAAACATAAAGGCCTATGGGCTGCCTGTGGGCTCTAACATAAATCCAAACCCAGCCTGACTCTTCTCTAGGCCCACCCTTACTTGATCCATCACAGTGTCAGAGCGACCAAGTAAAGAGCGGGCCGGACAGGTAAGACCAGGCCACCGGGCCAATTGAGCTTTTTTGCCATACCTATCTCCAAGCACATTCATTAATTTAATGTACCGAATTTTGACAATAATATTTAATGCACACAAAAAACTCTTTTGACCTTGTACTGCCCGACCAAAGACGTCAAAATGTGTCACTAAGTTGATCCTGAGACTGAGAGTACGCTAAGGGAACGACACATGTATTGTACGCGCACCAAAAATGGTCAGCACGCGTATAGTGACTGCGCAGACCATTTGGTTCCGCATATAATATTTGTGTACGGTCCCTAGATAGTGCGCAATATTATTTACGTACAGGTAAAAATGAAATTTAGAAAAAAAAATATATATGATAAATCAGTATTTTTTTTTCTTTCTAAAAAATGGTAACTAAAAAAAATTCGGTTTAAGGCATACATAAAAGATGAATGGATACATTTCGATTTCGACATGTCTAAGTGCAATAGTGCATACATTCTGAGGAGAACTAGGTAGGGGTGTTCATCAGTTCGGTTTGGAACCGAATCAAACCAAACTGAATTAGCATTGTAACTGAACCGAATCAAAGTTTTATTTCAGTTTGTTCGGTTCAAACCGAAATATATTAATTTGTTTATTTAAAACAATTGATTTATAATAAATTGAAGTATATTAAGAAATAAACTAGGGTAGTAAGAAATAAACCGAAGTATTTAAAGCAATTAATTAAGAAATAAATTGGAGTATTAAGAAATAAACTGAGGCAGTCTGAATCAAATTCATAATATATAAAAGTTCAGTCGGTTCAGTTATTTCTGTTTTAAAATTTTCCAAATTGAGCCAAACCAAAGTTATAATTCGGTTTTAAAAAGAAAACTGAACCGAACCATTAAACCAAAAAAAACAAACCGTTTAATCCGAACTAATTTGGTTCAGTTCAAAACCGAATAAATCGGACACCAATGAACACCCCTAGAACTAGGGTGTTATTAAGTTCACCAAACCTCTTAGTGAACTCAAGTTTAAAACCCGTTAATCGGCTTCAAATAACGAATCCAAACCATTGAAACCCGCCAACCTTACGAGTGATGCGTCTACATGTAAAAAAAAAAAGAAATTGCATAGAGTCAAAATGTCAAAAAACGTTCAAAAAATAAATGCATTAAAATTACCGCTTGATTTTATACAAAATTAATTCGAATATTTAAAATTTTCATATGTAGACGATAAGATAGACAGATTTTAACAGTTCGAATTTATCATTTGAAGACGATTTGATAAATTTTAGACTTGAGTTCACCAAAAGACTTGATGAACTTAAGAAGACCCTAGTTCTACCCCATTCTAAGTTCTAATATGAACGATCGCATTTAATTAGACTTGAACATATGCATTTAACTTCGGTACATTCATCTTGTACTATAAGATTTTTTTTTTTTTTTTTTTGAACCGAATACATGTGTTTAGTTAGAATTATTAAATGTACGAGTTCAAAACTAAGATATATTTTTGTCATTTTGTGAAAAGTAAAACCTAACATTCGGTGTTATTGTTTTAAAAAGCCGAATAGACCAAAAATAGTTTTCAAGAAAGGAAAATTAAATTAGCTGATATACATGACGTTGGAAAGGAGCCTAAATCCGGTATTTTGATTTTCATATTTTTGTGATGGCTGTGGGAGATAGGGGTGGAAAAGCTTGTAGCGTGTGGTTCGATCGTGATTTGTATCTGATTTGTTCGCTAATTATTTATTTTTTATTGGACAGAGCTATTAACGAGCTAGCTCGTTATTAGTGAACTAGCTCGGGTAGGTATCAATTTGAAAATTTGTATGAATATTTGTACATTTTATACTGTTTAACTCAGTTAAGCTCAGTCAAAAAAATCTATAAAATTTATTTTCTTCTTATAACAAGGTCCAATTAGATCCAACGAGCCAGCTTGTAAACTCGCGAACTAACTCGATCCAATTTATAACGATTTCAAACTGAAATTTTAACTCGAACCTTTAAAATTAATTAACTTGCTCGTGATTAGAACGGACCAACTTATAAGGAGTTCAAGCTGAACCAGCTCGTTGCAACCCATACTGGAAGAAGACTGAAGAACTGTACCTAGTACCTTTTGTGTGCATTATTATTTATTCCCGGGACCACGGAGAGTCCAATAGGTTCACAAAAGGAACAAAAAGCCCCACTATTATTTCTAGCTATAGAAACACAGGCCCAAAAAAAGCTGATCTGACATATTACGTGTCCAAATTTGAATGGTCACCGTACCCAAAAATCGGATTTCTGGGACCGACATGGATTGACATATGGGCCCCGCATATAATTCGGCCCGGCAACGTGCTAGCATCACAAGCCCAAAGCCCCGGGGCCCGGGTACCACCGTTCCATTGCAGAAAAAAAATCCTTATTTTACAGGGATCTAATTCGTCTGTATATTGTCGCTACTCGCTATTCTTGTTGAACAACGTGTAAAAAGGTAAATGAGTGGTTCAGATTTGCAGTATAACTTGTGGAATGCATATCCTCTGCATTAACTCACAAAGGAATCTTTTGAGTTAATGAATCTGAATCGTCTGATTTGGAACGGAGTCAATCCGATCACTGCTAATGATATAAGGGGCACTTTAATATTAGTGCGGATTAAGTTATCACGAATCTTAAAACAGATTGAATGGTCATAATTCATTAACTCAAGATTCCCTTCTAAGTTAAAGCAGAGGATACGAATTCTACTGTGCTAACACAGCGGTGGTGTTGTCAAATTGTATTACTGTTACACCAACATGCTTACATGCTCAAATAATTGTCCCCTTCATTCTTCATGTCCGGACGGTGCAATCTTCGATATGTGATTTGCATGTCACATCTCTCGTCACGCTTTTTCACTTTTTTTTTTTTTCTTTCTTCTTTCTCTCCCCAGTCAAGAGTTATGACTTGTGAGCGAAGTTCTCTAAATTTATTCTCCGAAATTTTTAAAAACAAATCAAAGAAAAGAATAAACCAAATAACTATCAAAACTTTAAAATTCTGAAAATATTCTAACCACATCCTCTAGATATGGATTCAAATAGGAGGTTGCTTCTCCTAGATGCTGCCTAGGGGGACCTCAACCCCTAGATGCAGCCCCACGATAATTTTCTATAAAATACGTTATGAAGAGAGAAATTCATTTCTCATAATAATAACTCTCTCTCTCTCCTGGATTAGAGCTTCTGAATTGTAATTAGTAATTAATTTAGTTAATTTGTAATTGTAATTTTTTTTAAAATTAATTAAGTTAATTAAGCATGATATTGTTCTATTTATTGTTTCTTCATTTTGTTCTCCAAATAACGACATTTGACACATAATGATATTTCTCAAACTACTCAAAACTTCTCAGGGCATCTACATCCCTGAAACTCTTGGAGTTTCTAATTTGATGTGACAGTTTCTAAACCAATTTCAGGGATACAAATGGGTTTTTTATTTAGCAACTTTGCTTCAAAGTTTCTTAATAAGAAATCATTTATTAACTCTGACATGACCAAATAATTCACTAAAATTCTTTTCTCCTGTAATTTATTTGCTAATGTGGCAATTAAGAAACTCTAATTTTAATTTCAAAAATGTGGGGGTTTAGAAACTTTCAGAAACAAAATTTCTAAAAATTAGTTAACAGTTATTTAGAAACTCTAAAAGTTTCACGGATGTAGATGCTCTCAGAAATCAAACTATTAAAAACTTGCAAACCCAATATAACAAAATATAACAATTACTTGTGAGAAAAAAAAAAAAAGGGAGGCCGCATCGTATAGCTGAGGTCCGCAGGCCATTTTGAGTCTGCTTCTAGGGGATGTGCCCCCTAGGTAGGGTGTCCGCATTTAGAGGATGTGACCAGAACATTTTTTTAATTTTCAGATTTTGATGGTTATTTGTTTTTTTTTTATTATGGTGCTTTTAAAAATTTCGGATTTATTGCGGAACCATCCCTTTTTTTTAATTTATTCTTGTTATTTGGATTTTATGGGAAGCAACAAGAAGATATTTCTATTTTTTTAATAGATGTCCATCGAATTTAAAGAGAGTAAAATAGCTCTTTTATCCTTTATATTAATTATAATCTTATCTGCATGCATCACACTACAAAGTAATTAAAAACGTGTCAATTATCTTCCACTAAATAACCTAATACAAGATTATTCTTTGATTTTACTCTTAATAATAATGTTTTTGGTATAATTTGTGCTTACTTTTTCTGCCTTCCATTTTTCATCCATATTGAAGTATGTATGATGTTTGTGTCAACTTCAATTATCATATCATCATCATTGTTCGCACAGAATATATGCTACAAAGTTTCAGTATAGCAAGTTATACCTTTTAAACCTTTGTTACACTCTGTCAAATCAGATAGCAAGTGAAATATCCTATCGATGAGTATGTTAAGGTATCGATCCAAGGGAACGGAAGAAAAAGATCAGACTTATCCTAAAATTACTTGAGATTCTAGAAGTGAGAGATATTGATTTGGTTTGATTCTAACAATTCTACTGAATTATGACAAGTCTAAAAGACAATAAAAAGAATTAAAGTTGTTTTCAATTAATAAAAAGGCGTTTCCAGGGTTCAGATTTCATTTCTGTTCAGTCCCGAGGCATACGGCCCGTAGGGTTTCCCGTACGGTCCGTATGGAACTCCGAGTTAATGCAGCAGCTATTGTTTTCTGTGTTGGTGCTAATGTTTAGGGTTTCTATCGACCAGATCTAGATACCTAACCTCAACTTTCGCATTTTGGCTTAGCACCCGATTACCGGACTCAAATACTTCCCTCTTAGATGTGTTAAACCTCAACTTTCGCATTTTGGCCTAATTTATCTAAGTTACTTGTTGGTTTACTAAAAGTATCCAAGGACTTTCGCCTCAAGGAAAGTTTCGCCTTTCGGGTACTCCTTGGTTTTACCCTACTTCATATACTTTATTCGGTTGGATTAAATGTCATAGACTTGGCTCCTAACACATAGATGTGCGCATTCATCTAGAGGGATGACTAATCAATTCAAGCAAGCCCAAATAAAGCAATCGAAATACTACTCAACAAAGTAAAAACAAAGCATTCAACACAAAATCCAAATAGCATGCAACAAAACCAAACTAGAAACTACATCTTAGCCCTAGAAACAAAGTAAATTAGCTACTCATGTTCATGAAATAACACAAATAACAGAAAATAAAAGAGTTC
>JARJHM010000639.1:0-184648 GCA_033356055.1 Carex pumila | reverse complement strand
TATTTATCTAATTTGAAATTAAAATAGACTATTTCATAAAATAATTGAAAAACTCAATAGTATTCACAAAAGACAAATAATATGTTTAATTTCTACATTTATATTTTCATATGTTATTTTGTGTGCGTTAATTTATTTTCATAGAAAATATTTTATTTCGTGAAGAACAAAAAAGGTATTAATTTAGTCAAATAAGTAAAATAATACTATTAAACCATTCCAAAATGACCTCTTCAAAATGTCGCTCTTAATTATAGAGTGAAAAAGCATTATCAAAGCTAGCCAGCCATACATTCATATCACTATTTTTAATGTCTCTAGTTTGTAATAATCGCCAAAATAATCAGCCACACTTTTCATCAATGTTCACAAAAAAAAAAATTAATGTCATAATTTTGTTGGAGAATCATAAAGGCCAAACAATTACGTCTTATCTAGAGATCAAACATTTACATATCATTTAGGGGTCAAACACTTACACTCCGGAGAAGAAGAAACAGTTCCCCACCCCTAAAGACCATCATATACCAAAGACTCCCAAAACATAAATCAAAAGTGCGGAACATAATACCTGATTTTATGTCGTTTGTCATGGAATATCTAAAGTCTTAGTAAAGCAAGTCGTCTCCGTAAGCACGAGACAAGTCTTTTGTCACCGAATCGAGTAATAAGTTTTCAAAGACAGCAAGGTGTGGCTCTTGAGAAATCATCTCCAAATTTCCTAATGGATTTTTTTCTCTATTTTTTTATGGTGAAAGAAGAAGAAGAGAAGGCACACAGATCTGTATTTTTCTTAATAGAAAAATGTATGTTCATTTTTTGTATTTTTTTTGTTACCTTGTGCCTTGAGGACCAATCCTTATATTTCATAACCTTTATGGTTATCTGGCAATTTGAATAGGTTTAATGTGTTGTGGATCAAAAACTGTTCTATTGCATCGATATCTGTGCGGATTGCACAACCCTTCATAAAGGTCATTTTCTGACTTCTGAAAATGTACTTTTCTGAATTGCAAATTTCTAAATCAGTCTATTAATGATTTGATCTTTACCTAAATTGTTCTACAGATTTATGGACCACATCCTAATGAATATATAGCACAAAAATGCTTTAATTTCTTGTACAAATATTTTTAGATTTTGCTTCATATACATGCATGTATATTTATATAACTTCAGTTCTGAGAAGACATACTGTGGAACCAACATTTTTCATAACATTTGGACCTACTCGTAGACCCCCATCTCTCTCTCTCTCTCTCTCTCTCTTTGAGATCTGAGAAAAATAAACTTCACCCGTTACTTCGAGAAAAAAGATAAATTGCACAAATAATCAATCCAATAATTCATATCAAAATACTATAAATAAATATATTAAGCACCTGTCACCATATATCTTAGACAATTATGAGCACATTCTATAGAAAAAATATGAGTCAAAATTTCTTATTTAGAAGCACAAGTTGCACATCTTTTAGAAAATGTACCATATATAAACTCTTTTAGAAAATGTACCATATATAAATACAAGTTGCACATCTTTTAGAAAATGTACCATATATAAATACAAGTTGCGCATCTTTTAGAAAATGTACCATATATAAATACAAGTTGCGCATCTTTTAGAAAATGTACCATATATAAATACGAAGTTGCACATCTTTTAAAAAATGTACCATATATAAATACAAATTGCACATCTTTTAGAAAATGTACCATTTATAAATACGAAGTTGCACATCTTTTAAAAAATGTACCATATATAAATACGAAGTTGCACATCTTTTAAAAAATGTACCATATATAAATACAAGTTGCAACTTAAATAATAAAAAAGTACACTGATGGAGGGCAGTTGGTGAGAACATTCAATACTTAGAATATAATGAGACGGCTCGTTTCTAGATAAAATTTGATCTGACGATTATCTCCAGTTTCCATGATCACCTCATCCAGTGTTTGGTGTTTTATTTTAGTTTGATATTATTAATATATTTGTATAGTTTATGGCGTTTGACGATTATTGACCATATAAAACAATGGTCTTCGTTACATGTTTAATTCTACTAAGTGGTTGTTCACTACTACAAAAATGACATTTACCGTCGGTCATACACCAATGATTTTATAGTGAACTCCAGATGTACCACAATTACCATTTGTTTTCTCTAAACATACCAGTGAAAGAAAGTTCTGCACTTATTGCACTGGTTTTATATATAACCCGATGGTGAATATAGCACATTCACCATTGGTTTTCAGTATATAACCAATGAAAAAATATAAGATTATTCTCCACCTTTTTTTTTTTTTTAAGAAAACTGGTACAAAATGTTAGACATTTAATTACCATTGATCCACCTAAAATATTGTTTTGTGTTTAGTACTTTAGTGTTGCACACTTTATTTTGCAATTTGTTAAATTAACACAATATTATTTACCATTTGTTAATTTTTTTTATGCAAACATATTTTATTTTGAATCCGTGGTATAATGAACGAATTTTAATTTTCAAATTTTATTAATATTGTTCATTGGTTTATATATAAAAAAAAGACAGCGTCATAAAATTATATGCTCTGGTTTTAATTTCGGTGTTAATTTTGAAATGGGAAATATCCCAATTGCATCTCTCTCTCTCTCTCTTTTCTTTACCATTTTATAAATTGGAAAAAAAAAGTTGCACAATTAGTGTAGAGTGATTTTGAGCTTTCGATTTTTTTTATTGAAGTGGAAAGAAGTTGCACAATTAGTATGGAATCTGCTTTTAGCTCATACCTAACTTGCACCAATTAATTAATGCGAAACAAATATTCTCTTTTCTGGTAAAAAAAAAGCAATTGCAAACTACCTATTATCCATTATAATTGAAAATAAAGTTTATTTGTTTATGCAAATTTGGGGTCACTTTCCAGCCAAGAAGGTTCATACCACATTTTGAATTGTGGAAACATATATTGTGGTTTTCTGAATTCATAGGACCGTGGAGGACAACTGGTTTGGGTCAAAGTCGTCCCCTTTTAATTTTAATTTTCTATTTATTTGCGGTTGTTATAGTGGCAGAAGATATAATTATGTGATAAAATTTTCAATAGTTAATTAATAGTATATATCTGGAGGGTTCCACTTCTCATCTCTAGTGTTGGACTTGCTGCCGTCAAAGTTAAAAGACCCCGATCTCTCTCTCTCTCTATTTCCCTTCGTCCCTCCCTTTGTTTATTATTTTTCAAATTTCCATGGCTATCGCTAGCATGCAGAGCACGTGATGGTGTCCACATGTCCAACCTTCATGCCATCTTTATATAGTTGCTAAATTAATAGTTTTTGTGAGAACAATTGAGCTGCACTTAGCACTATTCGGTTAAGATTTTGATATTGCATAATTCTTTTTTAGGACCAAAAATATAATTTTGGCAGGATCTCTGGTACTATTCTGTTTTTTCCTTGGAAGTTGCTAATGTAATATTAGGTCTGTCTGATTTGTAATTATTAAGTTTTGGATGTTGCTAACCAAATAATAATTAATTATTCATAGTTATTGGACAAAAAATTATTGATCGTGCAAGGTCACATCGTTGTTTCTGTCTTCTTCTATTGTTGTAAGAACAATTGATTTCTCAAGTATGAATTTTGTACTTATTTAAAAAAATAGTAAAAAGTTTTGTCTCCCAGCTAGGGGTGAAAACGGAGCGGATAATGCTAATACCATATCCGCATCTGTCGGATAATGAGCGAATATGGATATGGATAGTAAACAGATATCAAAATTCAAAACCAAATCCGTCTTAAACGGATACGGATAGTCCACGGATATGGATTCGAATACGGATATAAAATGAATAATGGTCGGATAATTAAGATATATTAACTTCTAAGATATAAATATTAATTAAAACAATAAATATAAATATTAATTATAATGTTGAAGAGATAAGAGATGATCTATTGATATATTATATATATAAAATAAAAGAATGGTAACAAAAGTTAAAGTGGTGTAGTGGTTTGATGTTAAGCCTTGATACTAGAGGACAAGTGGTTTGATGTCTCCCAGTATATTTTAATATGAGTATTATATTGAGTTGTTTAAATTGATTGTTTGTATTATGAAAACGGAGATAAAGATGTTAGAAGCAATTGAGGCATGAAAGACATGATGCATTTTGAACCTTACTCAATCATCAAATATATAAAAATAATAATCATCAGTCCTATTATTAAATAAAATATAGGCTAAGTCCTCCCAACTTAGACCAAGACTTGTGAATTAATTATATAAGCAATTAAGTTAATTTGTATGAATTTATTTGATTTGGTATGCATGAATTTATTTTGTGAATATGTTTGTATGAATTTAGAATTTTGATATATTTGTATGTATGAATTTAGCTATAAACTTAATTTATAGTAGTTGATTTGCTTAATTACAATTGAGAGTATTCTTCAGTAATTAGTCATATAAATATTATTTTATTTTAGCCATAATTGATAAGATGTGTTATGAAATTTTAAGATATAATAGGAACGAAAATATACAAATTTATAAATTTGTCAAGTTAGTAATGAGCTAGCTCGGCTCGCTCGGACAAGCTACGAGTCGATTTTGAGTAATAGTTTTAGCTCGGAACCTAAAATCCAAACTCGCTTGCTCAACTTGATACACCAACAATCCGAGTACGAGTGTGACCTAACTCGCTCTTTAACAGTTTGTTGCCAACCCTAGATTCTGACTAGGCTAATTAATTTATTAAACGCTAAGTTCTCACGGCAAAGACCAAGACTTGGGGACTTGGCCGGGGGGTCTATACCTGAAAACATATTAAATTCACCGTGTTCATACAAATTAATGCATTCATCGATAGATCCCAAGTTAAAAGCATAGATTGAGAAATGTTGGCAAACAAGCATGCATTTAATTTATTTTTTTCAATCACAAAAATTACAAAAAATCCTAATAATCTTTTCTAAATTTCTAAATAAATCTTTTTCTTCATCTCTTTTAATGAATCGACAACTACCCGCTTCAATAATTTTAATGAATATATCTTTTATTTTTTAGACCTTCGCAGAGGCATCTCTGCGAAATCGTGAGGAGAAATCGAACTCTCGACTTTTAGGTACAACAACTCTAGAACATTTTTCTAGCCAATTATGCTACCTCCCCTTTTCCTTGATGAATATATCTTTAACAAGTGTGTCTGTGTGTTCTGAGAATTAATTGAAATCGTAGTTTATAATATTTAATGGTCCAACGGCTAAGTGATTCAGAGTATTGTATTCAATTTAAATGGAATCAAAAATACATTGCGATAAAGATGAACTCCAGTACGTAATTTCACTTTATTAGAGGGAATCTTCACCATATTACTTTAGTGCGCTACAATTTTAATTCACTGTTGCTAGCTATTGTTTACAATACGTGTCACCCAATTCACTGGTGCTAGTCAGTTTATAGTACAATGAAACTATGACTATATTTTAGTATCGTTTGTCAAAATTAGAAAATTAATAAATTAATTTTACTGCATTTATTTTTTGAATGTTTTTAAATCATTTGACTTTATACTAAATTAATTTAAATATTTAAAATTTTCACATGTAGACGCATCACTCGTAAGGTAAACAGATTTCAACGATTCGGATTCGTCATTTTAAACCGATTTGATGAGTTTTGAAGTTAAAGTTCACCAAACACTTTGGTGAGCTTAAGAACACCCTAGTTCTACTCCAGTTGGATTATAATTCAAGAAACTTTTTCCAATGGCTAAGTTTAGTACCCTAAAACTTAATTAAGCCCCACGCCGTGGTAATTTCGTTGTGTGTATAAGCACATGCATGCGTTGAACCCATGTTTAATAAAAAGTATAAATAACCTTGTTTTCTTAATAATAATTCAACTGTACTTCGAACTTCTACTAATAGATTGAGAAATGTTGTGTTACATGCATTCAGATTATTTTTCAATCACAAAAATTACAAATATTCGAATATATATAGTATCCTCCAAATTTCTAAATAATGAATGTTCTTCTTAATTATCTCCTCATTATTCACCTTCTGCTTTGCATTACACTGACTATTTTTTATTTTTTTTAATGTATCTAGTACTACAAGCTTCTACCAATTTTAAATTACGATATTAAGATTAAAGCATATACTCTTTGACAACATTTCAATCTCACTGTTCCAATTCTCCTTCAACCGCGATAGGTTTTACGGTTCAAGTGACATGTCAAGGAGAAACAATATGGTTAATATTGTGGTGTTTTGAAATGTCTTTTGTGTTTCTGAAGAAACTTATTTAGTGTGTTTTGTGAATAGAAAAAGTACGTACGTAGTTGAGAATGTTGAACGGCTCAACGGCTAAATGGAATCAAAAACTACATCTCGAATAAATTAAGATGAACTCCATTAGTTTCACTTTATTAGTGGGAATCTTAAGGAAATTTTTTAGAAAGTAAAACATTGACGCATATAATTAGTTGTTGGGTCTAAAAAGTAATACTTCACTACTACGTACAGAAAAGGCGACTATACATAATTGGAAATGCTAATGACACACAGTTAAGCAAATGTGTCCATGAGCATCGTGTATGAAAGTGTCGTTAAATTATACACGGTTCAGAACCGTGTTTATATATAATTTACATATACAGTTACTACAAGTTATCCGTGCTAGATCTTCACAAAAAAAAATGCTAATTAAAATAGGAGATCTATATACAGTCTAGTTAACCGTGCTAGAGTATATGTTTCTTAAGGATATGAATAAAAGTTTGATCCCTAGCCGGCTATACAGTTATCAGTCTCCTAAATCAACTGCAAAAATTAGCTGATACTTGTCCATTATATCAGAATCATAATCGGTTGAATCGCTCTAAATTGGTCGAATTAGATCAGAAGCTTGTTTTCCACACTATAAAAGTAGGAAAAATTTGGCAAAATTTTATTTGTCAAAAAAAATTATGTCAAGACAAAATATTTCACTAATAATTAATCTACTTAATTATGTGGGAGATCGTGAGTTCGAAATCCAGATTGTCGAGTCCTATGAATATTAAAATATGGAAGGCTAGATCTATTTCTTTCTCTAAGAAAAACAAATAAGAAATTTTATGTTAGAGTTTTCCAAGAAGCCAAGAGGCGTTGTGATCAAACATGCGTGTCAAGAGTACTTGTACGCTTAGAATCTTATTGTCGTTAATAAGTTAGTGTGAGTTGTATGTATAATCAGTCTAGGTAGAATAAATATAGTTAGTATTATGATGTTTTTAGTTGAGTTTTGTGGGTCTTCAGAAAGTTATTGTGTTTTGATAATAGAAAAAGTAGTTAAGAATATTGTGAACTGCATTAGTGTTACTTTATTAAAGGAAATCTTCAGAAAGTGTTTTGAACTGCATTAGTGTTACTTTATTAAAGGAAATCTTCAACCAAAAGATATTCTGGCCTTTATTAGAAAGTAGAACTTAATTTGACGCGCATTAATTAATTGTTGTCGGTTCTAATTATTAAAGAAAAATATTACTTGTTAAAACTTGCTAGCTAGATTTACTTGTAGTTAAAATATTCTTAATTTGTAAGTACATAAATCGGAAAGATCGATGAAATCCATCGATTGACTGTATCTATTGTTTTTAGAGACAGAAAGCTAGAGATGGAATAAGTATATATATTATTGAATTGAATAATTAATTACAATCTGTACATGTGTTTATATAGGTTCATAAAGGAATAAAAACAGAGGAAAAAGAGCAAATGTTTTCACTTGTTGTATATTGTTCAAATCAGTTCTTTTTTTGTTCCAGTTGTGACCAAATATCCAAAACATGTGTTGGTAATGTCCAGGCCCAAATAAAGATCCAGAAATGGCTGCTCAAATTTAATTCCTATTTGTATTCGTTCCATTTTATTTTATTAAGGCTTTACGTGATAAAAGCCCAATTCAAATCAGTCCATGAATCAAACAGAGGTTCATAAAAGCTTATTAATTAAAACTGCTATCAATAATTTTCAAAAATCCAAGAAAATGTGAATTCAAATCTAGTGTTTGGAAAAAACAAATCCAATCAATTCCCCTCAAAATAAAAAGATGAGCCTCGCTTTTCTTTTATATTTTTTATTATTGGATAAATGCTAGACGGCTCCAAGTATATATTATATGAGTACGTGTAAATAATTAAATATTGCTAATCACACATTTAGTTTGTGTATATCCATATTTTTTATAATTAAAGTTAAAATTTCCATAACTAAAAATACAAGAAACACAAAATCTTATAAGGGAATAATTAATAAATATATCCACAACAAAATTATTAACAACTGTAATGCCAAGTCGTTGAAATTATTAATAAATTAGAGATGCAATTAAGAATAATTTAATCACTTGTTAAATTTCAACACAAAGCCAAACTATTAAATTCGGAAATCAATCTAAGAAAAAAACTGTTTTCAAAATTACTTCAAATTTGACACATGGTTGATCTAATTGATAGAAAACATATCAAGATTTTATTTTTAATTATTATATTGTTAGCTATTAAATCAACTTTTAAAAAAAAATCACATTTTATATTATTTAAAGCCATGTTACAGGTTGTCTACAACAGAAAATTTCAAAACTTTAACCTTAATATATAGAATCAAAGGTGTACTAAATTATTAGTCTTTAGAAGATTTATCAAATTCTATATTTTTATAAAAAAAGAAAAGGATGGTGCATATATAATTCTTTACTTAATTTTCTTTTTTATTGTAACTTAAAAATAATAATAAAACCAGCAGCAAAGATGCAAACCTAATATAGTTTAAATATGAATATATTTTCATTTTTTTTTTTGTCTTCCATAGGCAACACAAAATTTAATTTTAGGATAAAAAATATTGAATTTGATATATTTCAAATATATCACTAATTGGAATCTGTTAAATTTGAAACTTATCAATGCATATATAAATGGAAACCGAATCCTCTGCCTCCTTATGGGTAGGAAAATCCTTGGCCGTTTGATCTGCTTTTGGATCCGCACTGGGATGAAGACAAGAAGCGCTTGATGAAACGGAAAAAAAAAAAGGCTCCGTTATTTCTCTTGTTCCTGGATCTCCTTCTGATCGCTCCTTTTCTCTCCCCTCTGCTCACCGCCTCTTTTCCTCTCCCCTCCCGCTCACCACCTCTTCTTCCACATGACCTATGCTTCTTCTCCTTCTCCATTGGTGATCATCACTACACCAATTGGTGTAGAAACTCTTCACATCACCAATAAATACGTCTTTTGTAATTAAGTGGGATGGTTGTTCTATTGTATTTGGTTTTGTTTTAATGGAGAACTGTGTACAATTAGGTAGGATTCTTTTCTTTCTTTTACCTTATTGTGCTTGAATTGAAAATATTAGAAAATCTCTATTGCTTCTTTGTTAGAATGGTAGCAATCTCTATTGCTTCTTTGTTAGAATGGTAGCAGATGCTGCTACTTTGTATTAAATTGAAATATTCTACAATTGATTCATGCCCCAGCTAGATTCATTGACTGACATCTAAACCAATAAACTATTTACTGATTATTCCCTGTTTACTTTTATATTTGCATTCTAGAAACCAAAAAAACCTCATTACATAGTTGTACATCATTAATCGCTACAAAATTCAATTCTAATCCTCAGTCAGGTCTTTCGTCAGCAGAAATTCATCCATAGGTTTACTTCATGCTCTATTGTTTCTGCCAACTGGTACTCTGGTATCGCTCTGCCCTCAAACACTGCGCATTGTGCTGCTTTCAAAATCATCCATATTGTACATTGAAACCAAATCCGCCAGGTCTTAGTCTTCATCTTTCTGTCATGTGATGGTTCCAAGATTGACATTCTACGTTGTTGGCTTGAATCAATTTCCAGTATGATATTGCTTAACTAAGCATTACTATCTGATCACAATGAAGTCAAATGATCAAACTACGAAGAATTAAAGTCTTTGTCAGTTCATATCTATTAGATTTTAGTTCTAATTAATGCTACAATTATTCAAAAAAATTGAGTTTATTAAACAAATCAGCAGAGAAATATGGTAAGCCATAAAAATGTTTTTTTCAAGTCAAAGCTCATAGTAATCAACTGATAGAAATGGGAACATATCTATAAAAAAGCCACAATTTTTACTTGAAAAATTGTTTAACTAAGCATTACTATGTACCATTAATATTACCCATGCCCCAATTATTAAACTAAGGTAATTTCTATCAACCTGCCTACATTTTGAGATTAAAAAAAACACAGATAGGAAAAGATGACATCGATCAGTACTCGGCATTACAAAGTACATTTTTATCATGGAACTAACAAAATAATTAACAAGGCCAACAAGTTCAGATTTTCAACAAGCACTGACAAAAAGTTACAACAGCATATAAATCAAACAGTTACAAAAAGCACTTAATTAACAAACATATTCATTAATAAAAAAAACATACAAGTCAGAAAGCTACTAGAAAGAAATATATAAAAGGTGATAACTAAAGTCCTCAATTTCAACGACAAGATGGCTACCACAAATTGCATGAGATTGTCATTTTGCATCATCAGAAAAGAAAATTAAACTCCTCAGACTCAATCTATGTGGAATGGTTCATGTATTTCCACCGTAAATGAACTTAATTTACCAGTGTATGCAAATCCCTTGATTGGTCTCTAAAATTTCATCTTTCATTTACCAGCAAACATTTATACTTTCACAGCTCCAAATTAATATAAAAAATTATCATTTAGGACTGGTACCAATTGGTACATTTGTACAGCTAGTTTCTTTCTACTTCAAGAAAATTCTCAAAACAGGTCAATGATCAAAACCAAGGAAATGGAATCATAATCAAGATTCAGAGGTGAATAACAACCTAGATTAAAATCCTGATGCTTAATCATGATTTGCAAGTTACATTTAAAATAGTTCAAATGGAAATACTAAAACATGGCACGAAACACCAAACCCATTTATTATGTAATTAGCTAATTTTTACAAAGTTTGAAAAAGTGTTAGTAGTAGAAATTTGATGCTTGTAAAAACTACTTTCATAAAACTGTTAGGAATCGAACACCATGTGTATGAAAGTCTGAACTCAAGAAGAAATATCTTATTAATTAGCATGAAACAAAAATTCATATTAAAGTAACTATATTCTAAAGTATCAAACAAATTCTACATCACAGTAAACACTAACAAATCTTCACAATATTTAGGTCTTCTAAGTAGTTGGGGGCATGATATCAAGTAGGTGAGGTATCAGTAAGACTAAATCTCAAAAGTGGTTTGCACAGAAGTACCAATATCGGTGATGACAAATGACAAAGAGAAAGAAATATTAATTATGTTACTCATTTCCAAATTCAAAACAGAAGAACAAATTAAGAAGAAAATTATACTATAGAAGGAGAGTGAGGGAGAAGGATAAGGAGAAGAGCGGGACAAAGATACCGGTTGCATAGAGAAAGGATGTCGCTTCCGCCTCTGACGTTCTTTGCAGAGAATGTTGGTTATTTTTCTTACGGCCAGTAACTCAATCACAGAGAAGGGAAAAATACAGAACTTAGAACAGAAGAGATTTTTTTGTGATGCTTAAACTTGCGCATCATTTTCTGGGTTTTCTCATTAATAGAAGCAAATATAAAATCATAACTGCACACTAACATTACAGCCCACGTTGTAAAAATAAAACTAACCACATAAACTTTACTTAAATAACTGCTACCCTATTTTTAGCTACACACTGGACTAAAACTGACTGCCTCTAATTACGGACTCAAATAAAAACAACTTTGCTAAAATTAGACAAATCAACCACTGGACACGATCCTCTAACAACAAGATCAACTCATCAATCTCCTCCTTAAGCTTGTTGTTCTCTACTGATGATCCGCACACCAATCCTTTCTCTCATCTCCATAAACTTCATCCTTGCTAGCGACTTTGTCAGAATATCAGCATGCTGTTCTTCTGTGCAAACATGTTGAATTTCAATCATTCCTGATTCAACACAATCTCTAATGTAGTGGAATCGGGTATCGATGTGTTTGCTCCTCTCATGATGAACTGAATTCTTGCTCAATGCAATTGCGGACTGATTATCAATCTTCAGAACCACTTTCTTAACCTCGGTCTTTAACAAATCTGCCAACAATCGTCCCAGCCACACTCCTTGACACGCTGCTGCACAGGCAGCGATATACTCTGCTTCACAGGAAGATAACGCAACCACTTTCTGTTTTTGTGAACACCAACTAATAGGATTTAACCCAAGGAAAAATATTAAACCTGAGATACTTTTCCTGTCATCAGTATCACCAGCTAGATCACTATCAGAGTAACCGATCAGCTCCAAGCTTCCTTCCTTTTTCTCATAAACACAACCGAGATTTAAGGTTCCTTTCACGTACCGCAATATGTGCTTCACTGCAGCCATGTGCTCCGTTGTGGGCTTCTCCATGTATCTACTCACCATGCCGACAGAGAATGCCAAATCTGGGCGCGTGTGCAGTAGATATCTTAAACTGCCAACAATACTTCGGTACAGAGTTGTGTCTACAGGTGGACTTGTGCTTTCCTTGCTCAGTTTCAGACGAGGTTCCATCAGAATTTGTGAAGGGTTGCAATCTTTCATGCCGCATTTGTCTAACACCTTTGTTGCATATGCGGACTGGTTGAGTGTGATCTTCTTAGAACTCTGACAAACTTCAATTCCCAAATAGTAGCTGAGTAACCCAAGGTCGCTCATACTAAACATCTTCTTCATCTGAGATTTGAACTTGTTTATATCTTGGATACACTCTCCAGTGATGATTAGATCATCGACGTAAACTCCAACTATCAAATTCTCTTTTCCTTGGTTTCTCTTGTACACGGCATGCTCTAATGAACACCTCTCAAAACCGAGTGTTTTCAATGACTTGTCCAGTTTTGAATTCCAAGCTCTAGGTGCTTGTCGCAAGTCGTACAGTGCCTTGTGCAGTTTTAATACCTTGTGCTCTTCTCCTCTTACTTCAAAACCCGGCGGTTGAATGACATACACTTCCTCTTCCAAATCCCCATTGAGGAAAGCTGACTTTACATCCATATGATGCACCTCCCATCCTTCATGTGCTGCAATAGAGATCAGCAAACGTACTGTCTCTAGCTGAGCAACAGGGGCAAAAACTTCATCAAAGTCTACGCCTTGTCGCTGAACGTACCCCTTTGCCACTAATCTCGCCTTGTGCTTCACAATTCTGCCTTGAGTGTCCTTCTTTAGCTTGTAAACCCACTTTAGACCTATAAGTTTGTGACTGTTGGGTACTGGAACAAGCTTCCATGTTTCATTCTTTGAATAGAGGAAATTTCCTCCTCCATTGCTCTTCTCCACATCGGATCTGCCTTGGCTTCTTCGAAATTTGACGGCTCTTCTTCTCCTAGCAAACATAATCCCGAATACTGCAACTCTATTGGGACTGTTGCATCGTACAAGCTTTTGATATCACGCTCACCTCGTGGTCCTTGTAATAAACTCCCTTCAGATGTTGTAGGTTGCAGTACTTCGGTTGAGGCTGAACCATCAAAAGTTTCATCTGGATTGTGTGGTGTACTTGAAACAGGGGCTCTGGTTCTTGTGCTTGTCACAGGTGTTAGGTGCTGGTCTTGCTCATTAGGTAGGGAATGAAATGGGTCTGAGAAATCTGCTACATCAGAGTCGCGTTCCCCTAACTCGTCTCCTTGCCTTGTCGTGTCGGATGAACTCGGAACAGAAAAATAATGAACTGTAAACGAGTCTCCAACTGGTTGTGTCTTTGCCGCTAGATTTTTGCTCCATTCCCACTTCTCCTCCTCCTCGAATACTGCATCTCGTGTCACCACAACTCGTCTTGACGCTGGATCGAACATCCGATAGCCTTTCGTATTCATATCATAACCAATGAACACCATTTGCTTGCTATGATCAGCCAACTTAGAAAGGTGCGGTTTCACCACTTTTACATGTGCAAGGTATCCGAAAATATGAAGATGATTGACACTTGGCTTGCGGTCATAGTATGCTTCATAGGGAGTTTTGCCGACGACGCTCTTTGTTGGTGCTCTATTTAAGAGATATACGGCAGTTGATACCGCTTCTCCCCAAAATTCGCCCGGGACTCCCATGCTTTTCAACAAGCTCCTTGCCATGCCGACCACCGTCTGATTTCTTCGTTCAACAACTCCGTTCTGCTGAGGAGAATAAGGCGCCGTGAGATAATGCTTAATTCCCAACCACTCACAGTAGGTCTTGAACTCATTTGAGGTGAATTCGCTGCCACGATCCGTGCGCAAAGCTTTCAGCTTACTGTTTTTCTCCATTTCGGCTGTAGCTTTCACCTTCTTAAATGCCTCAAACGCTTCGTCTTTGTTTCGGATCAGCACCTGCCACATGAATCTTGTACAATCGTCAACCAACAGTAGGAAATAGCGCTTACCTCCGTGTGTGGCAGGAGTTATTGGCCCACACAAGTCTCCATGCCACAGTTCAAGAGGTGATTTTGCTCGGAATTTTGCCACTGCTGGAAATGGATTTCTGTGTTGCTTTCCAATCAAACAACCATCACAGATGCGGTCCTCATGCTCGATTATGGGCAAGCCGTGCACCATCTGTTTTTGACTTAGAAGCTTTAAGGCATGAAAGTTCACATGCCCGTATCTTGCATGCCATCGCCACGCTTCTTCTTTGCTCCTTACCAGAAAACATTCGGGTAGGGCTGGTGCTATGTTAAACACATACAACCGGTTGCTTGACCTGTTCACTTTTGTTAGTAGCCTTTGTGATTTGTCCAAAATAGTCATAACACCTCCTTCAACCATAACCTTGCATCCATTCTCATCTAACTGACCAATGCTTATAATGTTGCTCTTCAACATCGAGATGTAGTAGACATTAGTAAGTATTCGATGTTCACCTGTGAAGCCTTCAAACAAAACTGAACCTCTTCCTTGTATTTCTACAGCCGAGCCATCCCCAAATTTGACTGACCCTTTAATGGTCGTGTCAATTTCAGCAATTTTTTCGATACAACCGGTCATGTGGTTACTTGCGCCGGTATCTAAATACCATGCCTTCTCTCGGGTGCTTTTAATCTTTGGCACCACCTTGTCTTTGTGAAGTAACACATGCTCGTTCTGTGTTGCGTGGCTGAGAACACAAGTTTCGGCCATCAACAGTGTCGGTTCATCTTCGGTTTGCGTTGTAACAAGGTTGGCTCTTTCTCTTCGATTTGGTTTGGGACACTCTTTTGCAAAGTGACCATATTCATTACAATTGTAACACTTAACCCTGGATTTGTCGAAGTTGCGTGGCTTTCGGTCTTCGTTAGTGCATTCACCATGTCCTCGACCTCCACCATAACCACGCCCACGACCACGTCCTCTCCCGTTACGTCCTCCCATGTTGTTGCTGCTGGAACCTTCATCTCTCTTTGCCTTTGGGATTCTAGCCTCCCACTCGGCCTGGGTAAAGAGTAACTGTTCTCCACTGCCCTTTGAGTGTAGTCGCCCTTTAAGCCCTTCTTCAAAGGTTCTGAGGCGGCCGATTGCTTCTGAAACCGACATGTTCTCACTATCGCCAAACTGCTGAATTGTTCCGATAATTTGGAGAAATTTATCTGGAACTGCACTGAATAGTTTTTCAACAACCTCGCTGTCGTCGAGCTTCGTGCCCAGTGAGCGGATCTCACCCACCAGCGTGGTAAGCTTCATTGCAAAGCCGTTTATTGTCTCTGAGTCCTCCATGTGTAACTTGTTCAGTTGCCGTTTCAGCACCTGTACGCATGCCTTCTTGACGTGATCTTCACCAACCCGCATCTCCCTGAGTGCGTCCCAAGCCTCCTTTGCCGTCTCCTTCTCCGCGATTGCCATCATCACGTCATCTGGCACGGCTTGGGAAATGGCTACCATGGCGCCTTGATCTTTGTCGTCGTCTGTGTCTCCACCTTCGATCACTGACCATACTCCTAGCGAACGCAAGATTATCTTCATCTTGACAGCCCATATGCCGTAGTTCGTTTCGCTCAACGTTGGATAATGGATCGGGATTGAGGCTCCTCTTGCCGTCGATTTGACCACTTCAAGTGTCTTTGATTGATCTCCTTCAATACCGGCCATTGCTTTGACAACTTGGCTCTGATACCAAATGTTGGTTATTTTTCTTACCGGCCAGTAACTCAATCACAGAGAAGGGAAAAATACATAACTTAGAACAGAAGAGATTTTTTTGTGATGCTTAAACTTGCGCATCATTTTCTGGGTTTTCTCATTAATAGAAGCAAATACAAAATCATAGCTGCACACTAACATTACAGCCCACGTTGTAAAAATAAAACTAACCACATAAACTTTACTTAAATAACTGCTACCCTATTTTTAGCCACACACTGGACTAAAACTGACTACCTCTAATTACAGAATCAAATAAAAACAACTTTGCTAAAATTAGACAAATCAACCACTGGACACGATCCTCTAACAACAAGATCAACTCATCAGAGAAGAGTTGATGGAAGGAATGAGAAGAACAGACTAGAAGGGGGTGAAGCATATTCGTTCTCTGTTGGGCGAAAGACAGTCGAGGAGAAGAAGCATAGGTCGGAGGGAGAAGAGGTGGCGAGAGGGATGGGAGAGGAAAAGAGGTGGTCAGCGGAGGAAAGAGGAAAGGAGTGATCAGACCAGGAACAAGAGAGCTAATGGAGCCTTTTTATTTTTTCCGTTTCATCAAGGGCTTCATTCCAGCGCGAATCCGAAAGCAGATCAAACGGCCAAATCCATATGGGGACAGAATTTTCCTGCCCATTGAGAGGCAGAGGATTCGGTTCCTATATAAATCACAAGCCAAAAAAAATTATCCTAATTTATCCTTTCCAAATGGGTATTACAAGATTTAAAGGTGCGCCAATTTCAGTCTTATTGAGGACTAGAGTTAAAATATATCATATATAATACATGCATGCATATATATGTACCATAATTTTGTTCTGTTTAATAAAAAAGATTTACGAATTGTTTTGTTTGGTTCAACATAACTTCTGAGTTTTTTTTTTAGGAAATAGAGACTAATATAATATAAGAGTCCGGCCAATATGATAACAATAGCATGTGACACTGATTTTCAAAATCTATTGGATAGACTTCAAATTATAAATTCAAATTGATATATTTCATAAGTAATATGTTTATATGCAAAATTTATAAATTATTTTAGTATCAAGTCAAATGGTTAAATATGATGAAAAAAAATGCATTAAAATTAACTTAAAAAGCTCTATATTTGACCGCTTGACATGATATTAAATAAATTAAAAAAAAATCATGTAAACAAACTACTCATGAACTATATCGGTTTAAACAGTTTAAATTTGTCATTTAAAATCAATCTGATAAATTTAAAAAAAAAATCATTTAGAATGAAGTAATATTCATGTTATACTAACCTACATCTATTACATATTATATGCTTTATGGAAGTATAAGTATGAACTAATTTATTTAAGATTAATGATTACTTGATAATTGTTTATCTTAACAACTTTGACAAATTTGACAACTTTAATAATTATAAATATATTGTTAAATGGGTACGTAGACTACCAATGAATTACGCCGACTAAACATGATTTAAAAATATACCTCATGTCGCTATCAAATCCTTCTTGGTTTGGAGGACTCGTATTCGGATAACTTTGGAATCAGAAATTTTTAATTTTGGGATATGATGGGTAATTGGTGTTTGCATAATTTATTGTTTGAATTTGGGTTTATTCAGGTTAATTTGGAATTTTTCAGATTCGGTCAATTACGTGTTCAGATCATTTAATTGTTTAATTATCTGATGGGTTAGTTTGGTCGGATCAAATTTGTGATGTAATAACTAATATTTTGTAATTTTTTATCCATTAAATTTTAGTTTCAAAAATAGGAAAATTAAAGGCCCAAATATCTTAAATCCCTTTCTTTGTTCTAATTAGTACAATAAAATATATTTAATGGTATTAAATATTTGACAACTGTAAAATGTTAATGGATGTGCAATCATACATAGGAGATTCTTTTTGTTAAAATTGAAAATATATATTAAATTATGGGAGATAAATTTCCAGCTATTCCTTCAATTCCAAACATTACAAAACCCATGATTTAATTTAATATTGAAAAGTATAAAGTAGCCGACAACTTTTTAGGAGTTGTCATGCCACAACAAAATCTCAATTCAATATCTTCTCATATATAGACAAATTGTAACAAAGTGTGGGACTTCTTTGTATAATATTCAAAGATGAGGGGTTTATTTGTAAATTTCATAATACATCATGATTCATGACAACATTTTAAATTAGAGTTTGTTCAATACATGTTGAAAATGAAGCAAAATCAATGGCTAATTGCAATTAACTTGGTCTATTGATATTTTAATCTATTATTCTCGTACAAAATAAAATATACATATTATTATTATTTTATGAACAAATTATTGACTTAAATTCTATGTTGAATTATCAATATATTGGACCCTTTCAAAAAAATTAACTTCATATTAAAGATAATGCTAAAATGAAAATGAGGGTAGGTCCCCCAAAT
Organism: Carex pumila; assembly: GCA_033356055.1. Classification (NCBI taxonomy): domain Eukaryota; kingdom Viridiplantae; phylum Streptophyta; class Magnoliopsida; order Poales; family Cyperaceae; genus Carex; species Carex pumila. The sequence goes on along the minus strand of JARJHM010000639.1, from coordinate 166,040 downwards.
TTTTGGTTGGTGGCAACTTTGTTTTCGAATTTATAATTTTTGTCAATCACATACCTTAACTATTTAATTAATCACAATGAGGCCCCCACCCATTAATTTAAGGCAAAGGCTTCTATGGACATAAGGACCTATTTATAAAATGAACATATTTTTATTTTCAAAGTTCAAACAGTCAATCCGAACCGTTTATCTTGTTCTCCATATTAATATGTGCTTGGAGACCAAATTTTACATTTTTCTGAATTTTTTTACTATTTATTAAGATGGGTACAAAATTCAATGGTCTGAATTTGATATTTTTGTACCCATCTTAATAAATAGTAAAAAAATTCAGAAAAATGTAAAATTTATTCTCCAATCACATATTAATATGGAGAACAAGATGAACGGTTCGGATCGACTGTTTGAACTCTGAAAACAAAAATAAAGCATAAAACTACAAAAATAATAAATAATTCATATATTACATTATGAATACTTAATCAATTGCCCATGTTTTTCTTAGAAAAATACTAACTTCGAAGAATTAAAATGTGACAAATAATAAGTATTTTAAATATTAGACTACATATATTTCAATTGCCTAATGTGAATTCCATTAGTCCATCTTTTATACAAATTGGATCATAAAAATTTAGCAAATATTTTCAAAAGATCTAAAATTTGATATCTAAGTACATTTTAAATATAAAAATCATGTTGAGTAGTTCCATCCGTAGTTTAAACCTTAAAATTATAAAATATGGGTACATTATCTCTTCTATAAATTCTTTCAAAGTAATTTCCAAATTTAATATCTTATTGGGTACAAAAGCATAAGTCTCACTTAAAGGCATTCAGTATAATAATCAATTTTATTGTGGATTCTCGAATAAATATCTCGCAAGGGAGGAACTAAGAGAGAGAGAGCACGTCTGTTTCTCTTAGTGGATTAACAATACCCGGGTTGGGTATACCCGATCATACCCGCCCGTGCCCGCCACTCGGGGTACCCGTGCCCGAGCCCGGGTATGGGTCAAGTATGCAGGTACGGGCAAAAACCGGACCGGACCCGTTTTTTTTAACCAATACCTGACCATATCCTACCCGAGTTTACCCGTACCCGACTATACCCGTACCCTAGTACTCGAGTACCCGTACCCGACTACTGTTAATCAGAATTCAAAATTCAAAAATTCTGCTTTTTTCCCCACCAGAAAAAAAAACAACAAAAAAAAAAAAAAAAAAACCAACAAAAAAACCAGAAAAATAAACAGCAAAAAAAATAAAAATAAATAAATAAACAGCAAAAAAAAAAAACCAACAAAAAAACCAGAAAAAAAAAACAGCAAAAAAAAATAAAATAAATAAAATATCCGTACCCGCCCTACCCGTACCCGTACCCGCCTTACCCGTCAAGGGTACACGGGTACGGGTATAGGACGGGTAGGGTATGGTTTTTGAAAAATATATCCGTCATACCCGTACCCGTATACCCTTGTACCCGTCCTACCTGTACCCGAGACGTACCCGTACCCGTCCCAGGTATACCTGGGGTACCCGTACCCGCCCGACTATTAATACCCTAGTTTCTCTTATCTTCTCTAGCCAGATCTTCTCTTCTCTTCTCTCCTCTTCCCTCGATCAAATCCTTGGTAGGTTTCTCTAACTCTTAACTCCAGATCTCCTTTCATTCCTTTTCTCTCAAAGGTTGTATCGATTACTCGATCAAATTTTAGGTTTATTGTAAGGTTTTTGTGCAATTTCGTTCGAAATGTCTAAGAAATTTGGTGATTTTTCTTATTTTTAGTACTCTAAGATGCATATTCGAAAATAATAAAGTAGAATTTCAAGGTTTTTGTATGATTTCGATAGAATCTCTCTAATCAAATCTCTAATTTTAAGGTATTTGTGATTCAAATCGAAATTTTAGATGTGTTGTGAATGTGCTTTCTTTCTTTTTCTAAGGTGTCTGTGTGATTTCGTTTAGATTTGTAGAAATGTTCAAGAAACAAGGTGATTTTTCTCATTTCAAAGAGAAAAAAGTAGAAAAACTAACGAAAATTACATGTGCTAGTTTTATAAATCTGTATTTTAAGATCAAGATCAACCTCATATATCTCGATCTATGATTCAGATTCAAAATATATTGAATTTTGAGAATTTTTTCATGCAGTTTGAAATGTCGAGGCATGGAGGCAGTGCGGGTGGGGGCCAGAGTTCATTGGGATACCTTTTTGGTGGTGATGCACCAGCACCAGCACCAGCACCGAAACCAGCCAATGTGATGGCGCCACCTGTTGAGAAATCATCACCAGCACCTACCTCAGTTAGGTCATCTCCATCTCCAGCTGTAGATAACTCCAAACAGATTCCAGCTGGCGTTCAAGCTGCCAACTCTCTCACCAGCAACTACCACTGTGCCGAGGGTCAGAATACCGGCAATTTTCTCACTGTAACTCTCTCTCTCTCTCTCTCTAGTACCAACTGGTATATACCACTTGGTATGAAAACATTAGAATAGATGCTGATTGTACCAACTGGTACACAGGTGAAAACATTGTGTCCTCTGGTACTGAGTATATCAGTACCAGTACTGATACAAGATCATTGCTTGGTGTTACTATCCTTTGTATATCAGTACCAGTACTGTACTTATCCTCTCTCTCTCTCTCTCTCTCTAGGATGTTCCCCTTATTTAGGAGTCTGTATCCTCTGAGATATCTTGGATTCTAGGTATTGATACCTTAAACTTTCAGTTTATGTAAAGCCAGGCCAAATTTTTTTCTTGCCTATTACTTGGAATGCAGGGACGCAGTTTATTGTGCTTTGAGATTCCAGCAAAAAGGATTTGAAAGCTTCAGATTTTCCACAGAACAACTCAAAATTTGAGATATCTCAGGGGATGTGAATTTATGAAATTCAAGGTTTTGTACTGACATGCCAGCCTGGTAATGAGTGGTACCAAAACGAACAATGGTCTGTAATGGTATATACCAGTTCATACCAATTAGTGTAGCCAACTGGTACTTGGCATGTGTGAAAACCTTGTGTATCACTACCAGTAGTGAATCAGATCATTGCTTGTTGTTACTATTGGATCTGATCAGTGTGTTCTATGAAGTTGTACCTTTTTGTACCAGTATGACACAAACAGGTTCACTTTTTTTTTCTCTAACAAGATGTATTCTATTTTGATTTATTTTTTTCTACAGGAGAGACCTTCAACTAAGGTACATTCTGCACCAGGTGGTGGATCTTCTCTGGGTTACCTTTTTGGGGGTGGTGGCAACTGAGACCGACTTTTCCTTACTGAGAAAAGTGATCAGTGATCCCGCGTATATAGCCAAAGCTATTGGTTATGATTTAGTTTGAATTAGAATTTCATACAAATTAAGCCATATTAGATCTAATATATCAAAAAATGAGCTCCCATGTGATCCATGACATGCCTCTTAGTTAAAGATTTCTTATATATTGCATCTCCAATAAGAATCTATTGATCAACATAGATGTGCATGCAAAATAGGAAATAAAAATTCTCTTTTAAAATTTTCATTCAAAATTATAAGAAAATATTTATATATAAAATTAGTTGAATCTGTATAGTTTTTATACGAACCATTGAAAATCAATTTCGTAAAAAAAAAATTATTGCGTCTTATATGAATTTACGATGGCTCTAATACCAAATGATAGTCTTAATAATTAATGGCGTGTTTTGCAATTAAAAAACACAAGCAATCTAGAATTCGTAAATTTAAAATAAAATAGCAAAGTAATTTAAATCTTACAGTTTTGAAGTATACACATTTTTAGGCGGAAGTGTTTTCTTTACTTCTCACTTTTAAAAAATGTTTCAAAATACACTAATTATTTATATTATTTTAACAAATTAAGCATGTATGAATTAATTAATAATTGATCTAAATAAACAATGATAAATAACAGAAAATTAAAGAAAGAAAAGAGAAAAATATATATATATATATAGTTCGGCTAAATTGCTGCTGGCAGTAGTTCTGCCCAAGTGCTGTCGGGCTATATTTAGCCGTGTGATGTCCAAACAACAAATCCAAACCATTAGATGTTTAATCTATATTATAATCTACTTGGAGACCAAATTTTACATTTTTTGGAATTTTTTTACTATTTATTAAGCTGGTTTGAAAACTGCTGTTTTCAGTAAATTTCTGCAGCATTGAAATATGGATAGCATAGAAGACTACGGTGCTACAGCTCAATATTTGAGTTTTCAAAATCTTAACGGTTGATCCGAACCGTTCATCTTGTTCTCTATATTAATGTGTTTGGAGATCAAATTTTATATTTTTTAAAAAAATTTTACTATTTTTTTAGATAGGTAAAAAATCAAATATCTGAATGGTGCATAATTTTTTAGATCAAGTGATTTTCTACCTAGCTAAAAAAATAGTAAATTTTTTTCAAAAAAATGTAAAATTTGGTCTCCAAACACATATGAATATGGATAACAAGATGAATGGTTTGGATTGATCGTTATGATTTTAAAAACTCGAATATTGGGCCGTAGCACCGTAGCCTTCTATGCTATCCATAGCACCCAAGCCTTACTCTCTCTCTCTCTCTCTCTCTCTCTCTATATATATATATATATATATAGATGGGCTACGGTGAGTTGCAAAGTAAAATAGAGAGGAGAAATACAAATTCACTTCAAAGATCTCAGATCTGACCTCCTTGTGCGTAGAAATCAGATCAACATTCAATACACACAGAGAGTATTAATTGATCAAAACGGCGCTGGAAGGAGAATGTCTTTTATATAACTAAAACCTTACAATAACTTTTATACATGGATTTTATGTATAAATCCGTGTAGCTCTGTCACACCTCGCGGTCACGGGTCGCGACAGTCTCCCGCCGTACGCATACAACTCCGTGTATGCTTACAAGGCAGTTCAACATACACTCAGAAATTCATGAAAAAATAATATCAAACAAAGTTCATATATATATATGAGTACACAGTTTGGTAAGAGTTTAATACATCAAAAGTATCTCATTCGGATACTAACCGCAATGCCTACCATAAAGTTATACACAAAATATATCTAGGGTCATACAAGTAACACTATCAAAGGCCTACTACTCTCATGCCTTCCCGGAATCAGTTGCACCAGAACCTGTAATATAACCCGAAGGGTGGAGGTGAGAATAAATTCTCAATTCGAAATGTACCACAGTTAGATTATTGAACTTGCAATCAAACTCCATATTAAAAAATGAAACTTATACAATAGCAATTCAAACAGATACATATTCATAATAAAATGGATGCATATGCTCGACAACAAATAAATCCACTGAATCACAATCAACGGAATTTCCAAGATGAAGTTCAAATACATGGCTTAACTCGACTTATTAGGGCTTGTAGCAACTACAGATGTTCATTTGAGCTAGATCCTTTATCTGACCCTCGTCTGTAGGGTTACTGACACCTACAGATGTTCCACCGAACTGAACCCTTTATCTGACACCCATCTGCAATTGCTTGGCTTAACCATTTTCTAAGGTCTGAGTTATATCCAGTTACATATCTTGGAACCCAATACTATTATACATTAGAAGGAAGCCGACGGAATTATACAAACTGAAGCACTAAGAAAATTGTAAATTACAACATAAAACAATAAAGTACAACATAAAGCATTTCCAACAACCTAATACAATACAATACAATATAGGAAACCAAAATGGCTACATAATGAGAAAGGTGATAATAATGAGAAAATAAAATATACAACCGACATAAATAGGACAAGAGATGGTGGTAATTAACGGCCGATGGCAATGCTCTCCACCGCTTCATTATCTGTATTAAAATAATTACTAGTAAGCTCAATCTCTATTGCATGTTGGGATCGTTCAGTGAGCAGGGTCTCTGTTTCTTCAGGATTGTACTCTTGTCTCCAAGGATGCTGCTTGAGCTTGCTTACTCGAAGAAGTTCTTCGGCTACATCTTTCATCATAGGTCGGTCTCCCCCCTTCATACTTAGACATTCCTTAGCCAGTTCAGCAACTGCCTTGATTAACTGCATATCATCTTCATGCTTAATTTCATCATCTAGAAGCTCTTGCATTTTGTTCTCTTCCATAGAAGAGAGGAAGCGACACGAAAGATTCCTTCTTTCTTCTGGTGCATCAAAATCAACTACGAGCTTGCTGGTTAGAATCTCCAGCAGAACTACACCAAAGCTGTACACATCACTCTTGTCTGTCAGTTGGCCAGATTGTATGTATTCTGGATCTAGGTACCCATACGTTCCTTGTACAAGTGTAACAAATTGTGCTTCATTTGTCGGCACAAGTATTGAGGCTCCAAAATCTGACACCTTTGCCGTGTAATTTTGGTCCAAGAGAATATTTGCAGACTTCACATCTCCATGGATAATTGGAGGAGATGCAGAAGTATGCATATGCAAGTAAGTAAGTGCTTCTGCTGATTCATGCACAATCCTTAAACGGGTTTCGAGAGAAATGTGTGATCCTTGTTTTTTATAATGGATATAATGGTATAGGGTACCATTTGGGATGAACTCGTATACAAGCATTGGAACCTCGACCTCTAGACAACAGCCTAAGATTTTTACAATGTTCTTGTGGTTCATTTGCGAGAGAATAAGCATCTCTTTTCCAAATTCTTTTATTTTTCTCTCATTGACTATCTTACACTTTTTGATGGCAACTGTTTGATCTCTTAAAGTTCCTCTGTAGACAGTGCCATGGCCTCCATAGCCAAGAATATTTGCACTGGCAAAATTGTTTGTTGCTTGTTCTACTTGTTGCTTCGTGAAGATAGTAAAACCAAACCCTTGGTTTAATTTAATCTTCTCCAACAGAATCCATCCCCCATGTTGTTGAAAATAGTTCTCTTTTACTTTTGAAAGGTTTCTTTTCTCCCGGAGCACATATATGGCAACCCCAAGAAAAAATAAAGCAGCAATACCGGCAGCAGTTCCTACATTATTTAGTGCAGACTTGCTTTAATCTTCTGTAGGAATATTTATAATTATTGCTCCTAGCTAGTTAATACTTGTATATGTATCTAACTTCATTTCTGGTCAATGTCATACCTTGTGGTATATATGTTTTATCTTTCAGCTTTCAATTAAAGGGGACATGTTATGGAACTTCTTTTTTTAAACATTTGGATATGCTCCTAGACCTTGATCAAGCTCCCTCTCCCTCGCTCTTTTTATCTTTTTTGAAATGCCTTGGCCGTGGGTTGATACATCCGCAATATTTTTATTACAAGGTAATACAAGTTCCATATCCCCATTGTTACAAGGTAATACAAGTTGTAGATTAAAATTATTTACATCCGCAATATTTTTATAAATAACAAAACAGTAAATATCAAAATAAATATTGTCGAATAATTGTTAATTATATATTTTTGTAATAATAGAAGTTTAAGTTTGGCAAGTAAATTTTCGCAATTATCATTGAAAATTACCATATTTTAATTATAACAATAATTCAAAAAATATAAAATACTATTACAGCGGCTCTTTAAAGGAGCTACAAATTGCAATACCAAGTTCTAACAGCTAGGGTAGAGAGCACAAATTAAATAATCAATCTAGTCATGATAGCACAAATTAAATAATTGAGAAATGTTTTGTCCCCAAGCATTCAAGCCTGAGCGGTACCCCAACTACTTTAACTTCTAACTATTTTGTTATACCAAAAAAAAAAGATTTATTTTACCCTTTTTTTTCTTTTCCAATCATTCTCATTTATTTTTCTAATAATCTTTCATGAATTTTGCAAATCTAAAAAGATAACATCTTTTACTTAATTTTCTCTTCCAAATGATATTCGTGACAAACTATGTTTGAGTTGTATTAGTGTCACTGTTTTTTTCGTGGACATACGCTACACATAAAAACTTGATATCCTAGATTTAAAGGCTTGCATGCATAATTTTAAAGGCTTCATATTCTATGTATAAAGATTGCACTTTGATAAGTTACAAGTAAGATTTAAAGACTGGACACGAGTACTTTAGAAAGTTGTAGACAAATGTTTAAAACCTTGAGAAATAAAATTTAAAGTGCCTACGGACTTTTATTATAAAAAAATTTGATCAGTTATATACTTACATGTATGGTTTAAAGTTTTGACAAGAATACTTTAAAGGGTAGTAGACATAGATTCAAAGACTTGACAAACAAAATTAAAAATGCCTATGAATTTTTACTGTAAACAAAAAAAGTTGATAACTTACATGTCAGTTTTAAAAGTTTGACGAAAATATTTTAAAGACTTCTAGACAGATATAAAGTCTTGAGATAAAAAAATTAAAGTGCCTATGGACTTTTATTGTCAAAATTTTTGATAAGTTACATGTAAGATTTAAAGACTTGACATAAGTATTTTAAAAGGCTGTAGACAGACATTTAAAGGCTTGAGAAACAAAGTTTAAAGTGCCTACAGGTTTTTACTGTCAAGAAATGAAACAACGACATGAATATAAATAAAAAATACGTCATTATGGATCTCATTTGAAAAAAAAAATAAAGTTGAAGATGTTTGTTGTTTTAGATTCACAAAATTTATCACTGTTCGTTGAGAAAATAGATGAAAATAATTCTAGGAAAAAAAAGGTAGGCGAAAGAAATTAATTATTATTTTTATTTAGGTTTGAAAGTTTCCTATTTGTACATTAAAATATTGTAGACGAGGCTTTAAAGGATTAGACAGAACGCTGAATAGAGAGTTGCAAGGTTTCGAGGATTGAGTTGGGGGGGACAGTTAATTACTTTGTCCCTATATAATTATACTTACTAAAAAAATTATCATGTAGAACATTATATTTATCCTACATTATATTACACATTATAAGGATACAAAATAGTACCCCCATATATTTATCTTACTCAGTATTTTGTAGACAGTATCCCAATAAAAAAGTGCTTAAAATTAAATGGATGCAATTTGTTGGGTCAACGGTTGACTTCTGGAACTTATGGAACTTCTAACATTTATTTTTTACATTCGATAATATTTGGAACTATGGGGTGATCGCTGGGAAATGAGAAAAAAAATCCTGTAGCTGACTGTCCTGCTGCTGACCGGTTTGATAAAAAAAAGAAGAAGGTGACTGCCCAAATGCGGTGTGGATTGGTGAAAAAAGCTGACCATCCCACGTTTGAGCAGTCAGGACATTTTTAAAATTAATAAAAATGCAAGAGCAGATTTGATATTTTTTTCATTTTTGAGGGTATTAATAAAAATCTCGGCTCTATTACTATACTTGTAACAACATTAAAAAATTCATGGAAGTTATGTATCTTGAAAAGGTAATAACAAACCTTTAACTAGTGCCATGTTGAGATCGCATTCTCCCGGACCAGATTTTTTATGATTACTACGCCAACCGAAAGGACAAGAGCAGCGATATCCTCCTTGAAAATTGTGACATTTTCCTGGCTTGGAGCATGCATTTTGGTTGACACACTCGTTGATGTCTGCAAGAGATAATATATGCAACATTATCTTAGATGCCTACATACTACTGTACCATATTTATGAATAATCTTTGTTTCTTTTTAATATGATAGGCAATCGTTGAGGGTGCCAACTCAGGGATTATAAAAAAGTAAAAATAAAAATAAAAGATAAAGAAAGCACAAGCACGAGAGAGTGAGATTGTGCATGCATCTGTATCAGAGAGAGAGAGAGTGTGACCTTGGCAGCCTCCATCAAGGTAAGGATTGCCTTCATAACCAACGGAGCAGTTGCAGAGATAGCCACCACCACTGACTGTAAAGCAGCTACTGTGATCGCTTTTGCATGCATAGGTGGATTTGTTTTTCAGTGCTATGTCACATGTCGTGTTTCCTATTGCCCAGTCGAACACCATAGGCCATTGTTTATTCCGCATATCATGCTCATCCAGCGTGATGTAATTGGTTCGGAACTTGAACTCGGCCTCCTCCACCACCATAGCATAGCTGCAAGGATTGAAATCATACACATCCGAGTTGTTGTATCTATCATCAAACCTGATATAAAAACTGTTTGTTTCTTTGGAGATTGCTGTCTGGCAACAACCAATTCCAGAGCAGGATCCATATTTATTCAGGGTATCTAGGCTATCACATGAAGAAAGGCACCCTACTGAGTAATTAGTAGTATCGTCAAGACGGAGATAGGCAAGCGTATTACACCCAATGACAGTAAATTTGTTCTTCTCAGTGTTGATCCGGAATGATGAGTTACGATTGTCTATTGGGTAATACCAATAGGGTTCTTTCTTTGCCGTTCTGTTATAGCACTGGCCAGCTGCGGGGAAGTTTACACGTGCCTGGCCCAAGGACAGGCTTATATTCAGAATCTGGAAACTTTGAATACCTATATCCTCAAGAACAGGAATTATAGTAGTGTTAGAATCATAAGATGGTCGGCAAGTGACATTGAATTCTTGAGAAAGGGAGCAATTTTGGCCAATTCCGAAAGGGTAAGGGATGGGAATTCCACCGCAGCTCTCTGGGCAGTCGGGCAGAGCAGTGGTGCTCTTCGCAGATTCAGCAGTTTTCAAGTGTAGTAGGAAAAGAAATTGGGTTAGTATCATTGCCACCGCCATAATATATAAACGAGAAAGCTACTAATATTTTATCTAGTTTGTATTAATGGATCGATGACACATTACAGCATTTCGATGCTATTTATAAAGCATATATTTGCACGTTGACAATTGAATAAATTAATGAGTCAATTATTTAGTGATGACCTCTTCAAAATGACGCGCTTAGTAATGGACTGACCAAGATTATCAAAATAACGAGTCAATATTGCTTTTTATTCGTTTTAATTATTCCAAACTACATTTAATGTTACTAGTTTGTAATAATAATCGCAGCACACTTTTCATCATTGTGCTGGGTTTCTTAGGCCCAATCAGCTCCGTCCAACTTCCTCCACTCTTCTTTTTACATCTCTTGTGACCTAAGTTGACTAGTTTAGTGGTGGCAGCTCCTTTTTATGCAAGACTGAATATGAGAAAGAGAGAAAGAAAGAAAGAGAGATAGGGAGATTTAGTAATTACTTGTGCAAACAATTGGAACACTCTTGTATTCAGAGGCTAATCAAAGTGTATTGGAAAGGTGGCTAAGCCACCTCTATGGCTTTAAATTTTTAGTTATATTTATTGAAATTTAATTAAATTCTATTTTTTTAGAACTTTCTGTATAATCCGGCCTCTCTCAATAATAACAAAATGTTTACTTGTACTCTAGTAGTTAGAGCTTTATCTTATACATGAGAGGCCTTGGGTTCAAATCCCACTTGCTATATTTATGCATTTTAATTTTTAGCTTCTATTAAAGTTTTTTAGTTCTACTCTTGCTTGTATCCCTTGTAATTTCTTGTTTAATAGTGAAGTTTGTTGATCGTGTGCCTCCTGGTGGAGTAGGCTCGACTGAACCATCTTATTTTTGTGTTTGTTTTTTCTTATATGCTTGTTGGACTCAATCTATCTCGCGGTAACATCTTTTATCTATTGTTGGTGTTTTGTTGTGTGCAAAGTTACATTTGTCTCTAATTTCTCAGTTATACTTGGTATACAGTTTATTGGATCTATTGCATATTTCTTGTAGTTGGTACGGGGTATACAGGTAGGGGTGTTCATCGGTTCGGTTCGGTTAAAACCGAACCGAACTATGCAATCCAAACTTTTATTTCGGTTTCAAAAACACAACCGAACCGAACCGTTTTAGTTGATCAACCGAACCGAACCGATCCAAACTTTTAGTTCGGTTTGTTCGGTTTGTTCAGTTCAAACCGAACTTTTTTTCAATTGTTTTATAATCATAAAAATGTTCAATTGCATACACTGACAAAGTGGCAATTACAAAACTTTATTTCGGTGCAACACATTTTACATGTTTATGGTGTACAAACATAGAATACAAGTATACTGTATACACCAATTATTATTTTAAAATAGTCTCCAAATAATATTACAGTGCCAAAATTGCCAAAAGAGCTATAAAAAAATATATTTAAAAGAATAATTGGACAATGCCAAATTATCAAAAGAGCCAAATTGATTGAAACTAAGATATTTAAAAGAACAGAACTCCTAAACACTTCATATCAGCTTCTATTGTTACTTCATCCCTGAACCAGAATCATCTCTTCTGTCTCAGCTTTGCTAAATACACCTGTCATCACTTGCAATCACTATCTATTCCTAATTAATGTTTAATAGAGATTATTAGTCCTTTCGTAGCTCTAAGCTTCTATTACTAAGTATAACTTAGATAAAACACCTGTTCATTTCCGTCCAAATAACCCACAACTATATAACCAAATAATTGACCCATAACAATTTTCAAAATAACGACCCCTGTTACCTCTGAATTGTCAGTAAATTGGCATAGTTCATAAGCTAGAACGGAATGGGTTGTTAAGCTGCACATACCATAAAAAGTTGATCAATAGATCCACCTGATGATAAATTAGATAATTAGAGTGCCTACGGTATAATCTATTAAAAAAGTTGATCAATAGATCCACCTGACAATAAATTGGATAATTAGGGTGCCTATACCAAATTTGTGAATTGTGATTTCCTATGCAATTAAAGGGAAACGTCTAACAATTAATAATTAGTGACTAAAATTGGGTAAAGAAGAGACCAAAATCTGATTGATAAGTAATTCAATTGTACCTTCAAGTTTTTATATAACCCTCCTCTTTTATCCGGGCTTGGGACCGGCTATGTCATATGACATAGGCAGAGTTAAAACTTGTGTTAGTATCTCTTATATAAATTGTAGAAAATAAAATAATAAAATTACAAAGAAAGAAAATAGACTATTACGAACAATTACCAACTTCAGATCATACGAACTACCAAAAGCAAGTTTAACTTAATTCATATTACACAAATTACCAAAAACAAGTTTAACTTCATATCACACCAATTACCAAAAGCAAGTCTAACATCAAATCACATGAAGCTAATTTCAGTTTTAATTAGCACAAAAACATAGACTAATAATAGAAATTTTACCAATTACCACTAGTGAGGTAGCGACCAGCCATAAATCCATTCTTTCTAATTATTAGTTGGAGCTGCACTCTCCAATTCTACTTTGAAAAATTCTGAAAACACAAATACAAATACAAAAAATAGTAAATATGAGAGTATCTCTAAATTGAATTAGTAAATAAATGATTTTAATTACCTTCTTCAAGCTGATCAAGAACCTCCAAATTTTCTTCAACACCAATCGGAAATGTTGAACGAAGCCAATCTTGAGCACATATGAGAGCTTATGATATTCTTGGGGTCAGTGAACTTCTAAATGCAGCAAGTATGCGGCCACTCGTACTAAGAGTCGACTCGGAAGCCACTGTTGAAACAAGAACAACAAGAGCATCGCGTGCCAAGTGTGATAAAATAGGAAATCTAGATGCATTAACCTTCCACCATCCCAAAATATTAAAATCTGATATATCATTTTCTAAATCTTCTTTAAGATATTTCTCCAACTCACTCTTGCTCTCTCCCGCATTTGTTTCAAATTTGTGCCTCTTAAACCTCGAATCCATCACTTGTGTTTCTGTATCATCTTTACCGAGATTCAATTCTGATGTAATGCCATTATTGCATCTTTTTTTATTCAATATTGAGCCATATAATCTCTTATACTCATCAAATAACAAAACTAAATCATCTTTGATCTTCTTTATCATTTTTTCACTCTTATCTTTCTCATATAAATCTTCTAGAGCCCACTCCATGAATTCTAATTTGTGTCGAGGATCAAGAATATCCACAACATAAATCAAAGAATTAGCTTTCTCAATATTGCCCCAATATTTATTGTATTTTCCAGCCATTCTTTCAGCCATTGCACTTAATTCCTTGTCATTACTTTCTCTCAAACTTTGTAACAAGCATTCAACATTAGTGATTTCACGGAAGAAAACATTGGCAGTTACATAAAATGATCCAGAAACTCGATTAGTTAAAATATAAAAATGTTTTAGAAAAATTGCTATTTTTTCAGCATTTTTCCAATCTGATTCGGTAGGTGCACCGATACCTTTTCCATTTTGCCCCATCTCCCCACCCTCATTAGCAAGATCACAAATATAATTATGATCTTGCTCTGCATAAGTTTCAAATACTTTCTGAAATTTTAGAGCTACATCCAACATCAAATATGTAGAGTTCCATCGAGTGGGAACATCTAAACACAACAATGCCTTGCTATCAATCTTTTCCATTATCACACATTCTTTGAATTTATGTAATCGTTTTGGGGACTGTTTCACATATTTTACAGCAGCTCGAATTCGAGCAACCGAATCTGACATTTCTTTCAAACCATCTTGAACTACCAAATTAATGATATGGGCAATACACCTCATGTGTAGGTGCTTCCCATTTAAGATACCGATACCCCAATTGGTGATTTTTCATTACCCTTTTGATCCTTAAACTTTGTGAACTCTGTCCATACCTGAGACCTTGGTTCTATCGGTTTTCTCTTTCTTGTGCAGTTAGAACTCTTAATTTCAGTTGCATGACTTGCATTAACCGAAGATGGCTGCGTACTGCTTTCAATTTGGGCAGCTGAAGTCCCTTGTTCAGCTTGAGTTACTTGTTCAGACATCTATGAAAAAAAGAAGCAATATATGAGAAGCAATATTGAAGATAAATAAATGGCATTAGCATTCAGGTTTAACTTTGACTTGCTTTTGGTAATTGGTATGATACACTGACAAAGGTCACAAAGCATATACTAAAAAAAAATCTTGTAAGTCATACTTCTGAAAATTAAATAATTTTCAGACTTCTAAAAATTAAAGTTTTCAAGAGAGCTGGAAATTAAAGTCATACTTCGAACATGTTTAAATAATTTTAAACTTCTGAAAATTAAAGTTTTCAAGAGAGCTGGAAGCAAGAGAGCTGGAAATATTGATTTATTAATACTACTAGCTTCTAAAAATTAAATGGCACGAGAGAGCTGGAAGCAGGAAACAGAAGAGACTGAGTTACGAGCTCCAGAGGCTCCGATTCACCATACTATCAATAGTTGCAATAAATCAATATTTCCAAAAGCTAGGGAGTAAATAATTTCAAGCTTACTTCGAATTCAGAGGTTGAGAAAAATCAGAAGAAAAATCAAACTTATTTCAAAGTAAGAGGAGAAGAAAACTTATATAATAAGAAAGCTTGAGTAGTTGAAGAAACGATTAGGCGTGTGACATCGGCGAGAGAGGACATCGTAGACTCGCAGCGATTTGATATGAGTGGCTGAAATCGTGAGAGAGAGGGGTTCGGCGATTTGACAAGGTGGGTGGGTGGGGATGAGACTCGAGAGAGCCAGAGAGGACATCGCAGGCTCGTGAGTCACAACAGCCGCGTGCGCCAGTGCAACTTCGCCAGAGAGAGAGGGGACGGGTTATGTACTGTTGTCGGCTATCTAGGTTAGGGTTATGGGGACTGGGGAGAAGTCACCAAGTTTAGGGTTATGGGGTTATGGGGATTGGGGACTATGCCGAACCCCTCTGTTATGGGGACTAGGAAGAACTGGAAAAAAAAAGTTCGGTCGGTTCAGTACATTCGGTTTTGAAATTTTTAAAACCGAACTGAACCAAACTTATTAATCGGTTTTGAAAAACTAACCGAACTGATCCATTAAACCGAAAAAACCGAACCGTTTAATCCGAACTAATTCGGTTCGGTTCAAAACCGATTAAACCGGATCCAATGAACACCCCTATATACAGGTATTCCACATTTCTAGATTTAAGCCCAACACAATGTTCACAAATTTTTTCAATAATTAAGAAAAATAAAAATTTGATTCACCAACTTGAGATAGATATACACCATTGACCTCAGCTCTGGTAACTTCATACTAATTACCACACTATCAATAAAGAGGTAAAAAAAAAAAATTGAATCATCTGCTGCATCTGTCCAAATGAAATGAATCTCATTACCCACAAATAATGTCAACTTAATTTAATGCCTTAGGTTATCCTGGAAATTTCGTTTGCGCGCATCTCTTGACTATCTCAACACTGCCAGAGAAAATTCTAGACTCGTGTACTAGTCTAAGCTGAGTTATTTGTGGCCCTACTGTATAAGGTACGTCGGTACTACTTGCAATGAGTTTCTTTTTGTTTCCTTCATCATATTCATAAATAATCCACTAATTCTCTAGATTCTACCAATAAAATATATGCACTGTTTTTAATTAGGGAGCAGCTAATAGTCCTCGGACCTCAGTCCCCCAAAAATCCCCGGACCTTTAACATTAATCCTGTAAACAAGTCTATCAGATCCGGTAATGTTATGCAAATAATTCTGTAAACAACTTCAATTGATGTTGCACATATGAAACCGCGTGCGTCCAAAGCAAAATGCGTGAAATCAGTCCAAACTGCGTGGTCAACTAAGAAAGTACAATCAAAGTACAGTTAGCAGTTATATGGGGACCACCTTCTAGAAGTTATAACCGGGATCAGATTTTATAATTTTTTTCCACACCTTCTAGAAGGTGTCCATTTAATAGGTTGTACGTTGCATCCATTTTCTAATTTTCTTTTATTTTAGATACTTCTGTAAATATTAGTGAACAATTTATGTGAATTAAAAAATTAAGAAAAATATTATAAAAAAATATTATAATAAATTTCATATATCAAAATAATTTTTTTTAAAGTAAAATAAATTAAATTAAATTTACGTTTCTACAAAAAAGTTGATAACTTAAACAAGATAATGTAAAATAGTAAAAATTCTATAAACATTATCAATAAAGTCTATAAACATATATGAATTATTCTATTAGCAATTCAAATTCTTTCAACATTTTTGGAAACATATACAACATAACACTGAAAGAAAAAAAAAATTACAACAATTTTACATCATACAAATCACTACTTGCATATTCTTTAAAAATTATTTTGCAAGTGTCCAAACTATAATCACAATAGTAACCCAATATTGTAACTATATAAAAGTAATCCTGTAAACAAAACGCTGTAATCCTATAACTATGACAAAATAATCCTGTAAACAAAACTATGTAATCCTATAAGCAACTTTTCAAAACTAAAAACTAACAATGACTACATTAAAACTTTGTAAACAGAAATATGTAAAAAATATTCGATTTTTTTTTCAATTTTTTTTTTCAAAACTTTATTTTCGAAATTTTTATTTTCCAAAATTTATTTTCGGAATTTTTATTTGGAATTTTTTGTCAAAAAATTTTTTAAAATTTTTTTTTCAAACTTTTTTTTTAAAAATTCTTTTTTTAAGTTTTTTCTTCAAAATTTTTTTGTCTCCTTCTAGATACTACTTTTAATTATTTTGAATTCTGTAAACCTTAATACATAACTCTGTAAATAGTTTCGTTTAATTCTATAAACCAGTAAAAAAAATTCAATTTTAAAATTTTTTCAATATTTTATTTTATTTTTCAAATTTTATTTTTTTAAAATGTAAAAATGAATTTGAATGTTTTTTTCAAAAACTTTTTCCAGCTAATTCTGTAAACATCAATACCAAATCCTTTAAACATCAATACCAAATCCTGTAAACTAATTCAACAAATCCTGTCAACATAAAACTTTCAATTATGTAAACATCAATACTGTAAACATCAATACTAAATCCTGTAAACTAATTCAACTAATTCTGTAAACATCAACACTAAATCCTGTAAACTAATTCAACAAATCCTGTAAACATAAAACTTTCAATTCTGTAAACATCAATACTGTAAACATCAATACTAAATCCTGTAAACTAATTCAACTAATTCTGTAAACATCAATACTAAATCCTGTAAACTAATTCAACAAATTCTGTCAACATAAAAACTTCTCATTTCTGTCAACAAATTCTGTAAACATAAAAACTTCTCAACCTTTCAAATAAGTTAACAGTTCTGTGAAAAAAACAAAATGTCATGATGAAATTTTATGTTAAAATATTGATTCAACATCTCAAACTATAAACTTTATATTATTTTAATATAAAAAAGTAAAAAAGGACAAACGATTCCGTTCTTATCTGGCAATTAAATTTTGAGAGGTGAAAGTGAACAGAAAGGGATTGGAAAAGCTTTAAATAAGCAGTTTGAGATGGACCGTTAAAAATGATTGAAACCGCGTGAAAAAGTCGGCGGAGATTATCGGGGGACCGAAGGTGGGAGGATGATACCTTTTCTCTTTTAATTATGGAGTGAAAAAGCAATAGCAAAACCAGCCAGCCATACATTCATATACCACTATTTTTAATAATGTCACTAGTTTGCAAGAAAAATAATCAGCCACACTTTTCATCAATGTTCACAAATTTTTTTTAATATCATAATTTCCATTATCAAACTCTACCGCAGACTTTGAAAATTTCTTACAGTAGACAATAAGGTAAAATTTCCCTTTCGAATTCAAAAAGAAAGAAGAAATAATCTTAGACCAAATCAACCTCTCCCTTTATTTTCTCACCTTGTCACTCTAATAGCATTGATCTTGAGAAGGAAATAAATTGGACCAAGCCAACCTCTCCCTTTATTTTCTCACCTTGGGGCGGGAAAATGTTTTTTTGTAGTAGTGATGAGGTATGATGAAATATAAAAGATATGTATATATAGTGATAGAATTGGTGCGAATTGTAAAATTTAATTTAAAAGCAAAAATTTAGGTGCAGTTATTACATTCGCGCCAAACCAGATTAAGGAGTAATATGGAGTATATATTTCAGTTCGCGCCAAAATTAGATGCAGAAAATTAAATTGGGGCTTAAACACCAAATCAGTTATTTATGTTTCTATTCGTAAGATACAATTTGTGTGTAAAATTTGGTCAAACAAGATGGATCGAAATTAGACCGATCGATATCTGCTTCAAACAGTTTGATTCGCTTCAAATTGACATGTTTTTTTGGCGTTTAGTAAACACACCGGTAAAACTCACAAAAATTTGAAAAAACAATTTCCAAAAGAGATCCCGGCGTTTAATAAACGCCGGTAAAAATCATATAAATTTGATTAAAGAAATATTGTTTTTATTTATCAATTTTACTAAATTCAATTTAAAAAATATTGTTAAGATTTAAATATATATATATTTCAACATATAATTTCACTTTTAACTTGAAAAACAATGTCTAATTTAAAAATAATTACTTCTGAATTTGCTTTTTTGGGAATGTAATTGCTCATTTGGTGCAATATCTTTATAAGCTGCTACTATATATTTGTATCATCTAAGTAGGTAGAAAATTAAAAACAATCAATTTAATTTTTTTTTCTAAATTTTAATTTTTCCAAATAGATGTGAAATTATTTGTCATAAGGTTATTTAAAAGAATAATATTTTTTCAATTCAATTTTTTAATTCATGAAAAAATGTTTTTCAAAATTTTATTTCCAAATTTTAGTGGTTGATATTTCTCAAATAATTTTGAATTATTTATAAAAAAAAAATTGATACCAGGTAAACGGAGCAGATAATGCTAATACTAAATCTATATTCACATCATACAGATAGTTTAGTATATTTTAGTATAATTACTTAATTAGCATAATTTAGTATAATGTAGCATAATTTAGCATAATTTAGTATATTTTAGTATAATTAGCATAATTTAGTATATTTTAGTATAATTAGTATAATTTAGTATAATTAGTAGAATTTAGTTTATATTAGTATAATTTAGATAATTAGCATAATTTAGTTTATTTTCATATATTTAGTATAATTAGCACAATTTAGCATATTTTAGTATAATTTATCATAATTTAGTATAATTTAGCTTATTTTAGTATAATTACCATAATTTAGTATATTGTAGCATAATTTAGCATAATTTAGTATAATTTAGTTTATTTTAGTATAATTAGCTTATTTTAGTATAATTAACATAATTTAGCATATTTTAGTATAATATAGTACAAATAGCATATTTAGTATATTTTAGTATAATTAAGTATAATTAAGCATAATGTAGTATAATTTAGTATATTTTAGTATAATTAGCGTAATTTAGTATAATGTAGTATAATTTAGGATGACTGGAATCATGTTATAATATTGATTTTCAAAATTTAAGTTTCATCTTAAAAACTATTAATATTATAAAAATTGATATTCCAAGAATGTATATCAAAAATATAATTTACCAGGAGATTTTGAATGATGATAAGGTATTCATATTATAAATTTTATATTTTTTAATTTTATTATATTTTTTTTCAATGGAAACAACTGAATATATTCCTTAATATATAGAAGGTATATAAACTTTATTAGACTACTTAACCTTTTATTTTAATTTGGATTTTGAATCAATCTATTTTTATATCATTTATAAGTATTGTTGAATAATTTTTTTTTTATAAAAATATGTTATTTTATATGAAATTTTATTTTTCTCTATAATATGTCTCTGTTGCACGATACTAGTCAATAACTATAAACGGTGAGAAATTATAATTTCACCTTTTCAATTATGACAAGTAAAATCAATGATCACGTTTAACGAACATATCAACACAATATATCAAATTATATCAAATAAATTTGCTTCCTATCAAGGACGTGTGTATAATAAAATACTAAATATCATCCATAACTACGCACATCCACATATCTGTAAGGAACGTGCGTGTCAGATGATTGGTTAAAATTAATTGACCGAACTATATATCCCTTTACGAATCGCTTACTTTGGACAGAAAAAAATCTGCTGTTATTCTCAAGTAGTAGTATGTTCAGGAATAAAATTAAACCGATCTCAACCGTTAGTGTTTGTTTAGATTTGTATATGAAAAATTTACTTCGTTGAGATCCGCACATGAAAATATTTGAATGTTTGAGATTAGAATAACAGCATATTTATTTCAACCCATGCTGGGAGGAGGAAAATGCCCAGCCATCATGCTCGTTTCATATGTTACATATGTTGGATACCATGTTTTTATAATTAAGATATAATTGGTGCATAAAATTATTTAGTCAAACACCCTGTCTGAAATTTATTACTTGGCGTCCAAGCTGAGATTATTCAAAGGACGCAGTTATTACATGGGGCAGTTATTATTTGACAATAGTACATCTCTAACTTTTGGTAAATATTACAAGGACCGACGCAGTTATTACAGGAGATAGTTATTCAAAAGTTGGTTTTTCACTTTTCTTTTTGGTTGAATGTTACGGTTTTGAACTTCTTCTTTTTTATCAAACTTGTTTGACGTGCAGATTGGTTCAAAATTGTTTAACACATCTTTGAGACAATACTATTCATTCTATCCAAGTCGATAGAAAAAAAAAAAAATTAGAAATAGTTATTTTAAATTAGATTTCTTTTCAAATTTGAAGAGGATGATAATAGTATTTTAAAAATTGTTGAAAATTGTTGTCTTGTTATGAACAGTAAAAACAGTAAAAATTTCTGAACCATCGGATCAGCGATTTTCAAAATTGCTTAATAAACAGTAAACAAATTCCAAAAAATATAAAATTTGGTCTCCAAGCACATTTCAATATAGAGATTATGTTGAGCGATTTGGATCGGTCCTTTGGATTTTCAAAATAAAAATATAGTGCCATAGAGCACCAATGCGTTTTACTCCATGGAGTAGTGTAGCTCATCTCTTATGTTAAAATATATTTTTCATGATCATTGTTGTACGTAGTAGTACGGACTATAACAAATAACTTTTGCAAATAATTAGCTTGATAATAATTTCATTTCCAATGTAAAAAAATATCAAATTTAATAATATTTATTACTGAATTTTTTTTGTATAATTTAGTATAATTAGCATAATTTAGTTTATTTTATTATAATGTTTGAAATATTTTGTGTATTTTAGTTTATTTTAATATAATTAGCATAATTTAGTATAATGGATGAATAATTGCCGTCGAGCAATTTTTCATTTTTTACTTGCATGATACCACCGATTTAATTTTTAAATTTGTAATGTTATGAATAAAAAAAAGGAAAAAAAAAGCTTTTATATATTTTCATGAAAATTAGACACTCAGAATACTGATTCTTTTTTAATATCCAACATTAAATATAAATTAACAGATCTGACCAATTTGGTTGAAAATATTTAAAAATGCCCATGCTAGCTAAAGTTTCGGCGACCTGGTATTTTTTTTTTTTTGTAAAATAGTATACAATTTAACATTTTCATTGTGTGATCTCTTTGGTAGACTGTAATGCTGTTTGAACAGGTACTTAATTTAATAGGAAAAACAACCATAAATGAAGGTTAATTAAACACAATTGATTTAGTATAATTGAGATTATTTTAGTATAATCTGCATTAATATGGATTTTCAAAATAAATTAAATTATACTAAAACAAACTAAATTATGCTAATTATACTAAATTATACTAAATTGTACTAAATTATACTAAATTTTGGTTTATTAAATTATTTTTTTTTGTTTTCTGATATTTATTTGTGCTGATTCAGCCTAAACACACAGTAATAATTAATATTAACAAGTTGCAACATGTTTTGCACCAACTTAAAACACGGTTTTTTATGTCTTTTTTATTTATTTTTTCTATGAACCAACCTAAAATTTGAAAAAAATAATAATTACGAATTGTGTCACATTTGACCACGTTACTTGAGATCATGATGTAATCATACGAGACGTCACCATTCGTGTGACGTGATTATTTCTCACAATTTTAATCATGTCACATGTCTTGATATGACAAAATCGCACTGATTTATCATGTCACATCAATTTTTTTTCTTTACTAGTTACATCCCTCTCATTTCAAATAATAACAACAATTTTGAAAGAGTCAATTATTGTCCATGTATACATTCATTGTCAAACTCTGGTGCAAAAATCTCTACCAAAATTATTTTCTTAATTTGGTTTAATTAATTAAATTGTACTAAGATGAATAGATTTTGGAGAGACAAGAAAAATACTTGAACGCTCCAATAGTAATTCCAACAGGAGAACATACGGTTATGAAAAAATAATTTGCACGAATAGAACAAGAAATAAGAAATACAATATATATATATATATATATATATATATAGTAAGGCTACCATGTTTTGCAAATTAACGTGGGTGTTTTAATTTGCGCTCATATCTCTAGTTTCGAAGTTCAAATAGCCGATCCAAACAGTTAGATGTTTAATCTATATTAACATTTGCTTGGAGACGAAATTTTACATTTTTTGAAATTTTTTTACTATTTATTAATATGGTTTGAAAATCGCTGTTTTTAATGGTGCAGAATTTTAATATAAACAGCGATTTTCAAATCATCTTAATAAATAGTAAAAAAATTTCAAGAAATGTAAAATTTTGTCTCCAAGCACATTTTAATATAGATTAAACATTTAATGGTTTGGATCAGCTATTTGGACTTCGAAACTAGAGATATGAGCGCAAATAGAAACACTCACTTTAGTTTGCAAAGCATGGTAGCTTTACTCTATATATATAGGCTGTGGCTAAATTGCTGCAGGCAACATTTCAGCCAGAGGTGCTGCCGGGGCTTTTTTATTTTCTGATGTCCAAACAACAAATCCAAACCATTAGATGTTTAATCTATTATAATCTACTTGGAGGCCAAATTTTACATTTTTTGGAAATTTTTTACTATTTATTAAGCTAGTTTGAAAACCGCTGATTTCAATGCTGCAGAAATTAACTGAAATTAGCGGTTTTCAAACCAACTTAATAAATAGTGAAAAATTTTCAAAAAATGTAAAATTTGGTCTCCAAGTAGATTATAATATAGATTAAACATCTAACTGTTTGGATTTGTTGTTTGGACATCAGAAAATAAAAAAAGCCCTGACAGCACCTTCGGCTGAAATGCTGCCGGCAGCAATTTAGCCATAGCCTATATATATATATATATATATATATATATATATATATATATAGATGGGATATGGTGAGTTGCGAAGTAAAGTGACTATTTTACTTCACGCTCATATTTTGCGATTTTTAAGTTCAAAACATCGATCTGAACCGTTCATCTTGTTCTCCATATTGAAATGTGCTTGGAGACCAAATTTTACATTTTTTGGATTTTTTTACTATTTATTAAGAAATTTTGAAAGTCGCTAATCTAATGGTCTAGAAAATTTTATTGTTTTTTACTGTTCACAGCAAAACACAAATTTTCAAAAATTCTTAATAAATAGTAAAAAAATTTCAAAAAATGTAAAATTTGGTCTCCAAGCAAATTTCAATATGAATTAAACATCTAACGGTTCGGATCGGTCGTTTGGACTTTCAAAATAAAAATACGGTGTGAAGTAGAAACGCGTTTTACTTCGCAACTCACCGTAGCCTATCTCTCTCTCTATATATATATATTCTAATTTTTCAGATCTGGGCTAGTTCTTATTACGATAAATTAAATTTATTAAAATCTCAATTTGTTAATTTGACCTCGACTGGCTAGAACTACAAAGGCCAAGTATCCAAAACCTTTTTTCCATAAATATTATTAAGAAATTGAAAGGCAAACGAACTAGTCTGTCCATTATAAAAATCTATATTTAATAAACCTGGTAAGGTACGTGTATGCTGCAAATCAAAATAGGCATAAAAAATTTGTATGGTAGGTAAGCATCAATTCAAAAAAGAAAAATTTAGATATATACCCATCATAACTTGTTCAATTAGATATTTCCCCATCAAAACTTTAAAATTAATTATCTCCCCATCTAAATAGAACTTTTTTAGAAATATAACCATTTCTTAATTAAATCAATTAAAAACAATAATTAATAGTAATAAAAAAATAAAAAGACAGTTATACCCATCCCTCATCCCTTCCCTCTCAATCTGTTTTGACACCACGTACTGTCTCTCTCTTTCCCTCCTTTTTCGTCCCTCTACTCTACTGGAGATGCAGTTCCTCCTCCAGACGAGTTGGAGGAATCCTCGAGGGCGAGAGCAGTGATCCTCTCTTGTGCTGAAACTCTGATCAGCGTCAAGGCCAAGACCAAGCTTCAAGCAGGTATTGGGGCCTTTTATGCTTGATTCCAGGCCTCAGCCATAGACCTTATTACCGCATTTTATGGTCCATTTGTTGGTGCATTTATGAAACTCCTCTAACCTAGGATTTTGGTTCATGACCTTTTCGTTTTTTGCTGAAATATCTTTTGACTGTATATCTCTGTAAGTTGAGTTTTTTTTTTTTTTTCCTGAATTATTTTGCAATTTTCCATTTTTGGTATCAGACTGATCAAAATTGCTGTGAATTAGAACTAAAAATGTACCAGAAAATGGAGAAGGAGCTCTAATACAATTGATTATGTAGTACATCCGTTGTTTTTTTATTTGTATATTTACTGGTTAGGAAATACTTTTGAAAAATTTAATGTTAGCTAAGGTATAGATTAAAAATCTAACTCGAACTCCACATTTTTCCTCAGGTCCATGGCATGCGGGAGACTGATATTGAATGGATCAATGCTCCTCAATTTTGATAAAACTTTAAAAAGTTATTGTAATTGGAAAAATTTTGGCATCTAATTTCACATGAAATGATTTGGCACAGGATAAATTACTAATGTAGTTATTATCAGATATGAGAATCAGAGCTTAAATAACAACATATCTCAGAGTATTTAAGCAAAATAACATCTCACATAAAAAAGCTGAAATGACAAAATTGTGCAATATATGAAAAAGTTGTATAAACAGAAAACTAAATAGCAGCTAAGTTTACAAAAACACAATCAATGTTAGATGTCTTAGTGCATTACATTCGGCAATTTCAAAATAAGAAAATAGACCCTTCCGATCAATTTCAAGTTCAAAATTAAATGCATAGCATTACTAACAATTTACAATAATTTATTGTCATGTAAGATACATAAAAGAAGAAAATGAATAGTAAAATCTGAGCTACTATCAAATTTGCAAAAAAAGCTCTAGCATCATGACATATTAGAGTCGCCAGTCAAGCTACGTGAGAGGGAAAATACCCCCCTTCTTTTATGCATAAACCAGAATGGAAGCAAACTGCCAATGCAAGGAACCAAAATATGCATTAACAGGGTCGTACCAATACCTGCTTGAAGCTTGGTCTTTGCCTTGACGTGGGTCAGCGTTTCAGCGTGAGAGATAATCACTGTTCTAGCCCTCGAGGATTTCTTCAACTCGTTTCTAGGAGGAACTGCATCTCCAGTAGAGGGGAAAGAAAGGAGGGAGAGAGACAGAATTGTCAAAGCAGATTGAGAGGAAAGGGATGAGGGATGGGCATAACTGTCTTTTTATTTTTTTTAATACTATTAATTATTATTTTTAGTTGATTTAATTGAGAAATGGGTATATTTATAATATATTTCTATTTAGATGGGGAAATAACTAATTTTAAAGTTTTGATGGGGAAATATCTAATTGAACAAGTTATGATGGATATATATCTAAATTTCTCTTTAAAAGAACCCTGATGATAGTCCCGGAGATCTTTAATAAAAGAAAAATAAATAATGTTTCCGCGTCAAATCAAAGAAAAATCCTTAGACAATGATCCGTACTTGGCAACTAATTTCCCTTTCGATTTTAAATTGAGAGAGGAAAATATCTGAAGATGAACTTATTATTCCATTAACTTATTATTATTAATATTATTATAAATTATGGTAATTCTTTTTTACGATAATTATAAGAATATACTCATTGATAATCTTAGACATTATTATTGAAAAAAAAATCTAATTATCAAATATTCAACAGTTATTGTGTATTTTAAAACATATATAAAATATTAGCAAGCGGAAGTTGTATATTTCATTTTGCTATCGTGCAACATGAACATATATAACCAATAATAATAATAATAATAATGGCATATAATTAATTTGCAGTTCAAGTGCTACTGGGATTTTTTTCGGATATATGCACTATTTAATTTTTAGGATATAATAATGGCACATGCGACTTTTTCCTTTAAAACTTGTACCAAGAGATGTGGTCTTCACCTAACAGGACTAAATTTATATGATTGTTTTCAGCTATAAAATTGAAAAACAACTTTCAGTTTTGCAGCACGGGTAAATACTTTACAAATTAAAATTTAAAAAAATTAAAACTTTTATCTTTCTCTCTCAAAAAAAAAACGCCAGTACTGCTCTCACAAATCCAAGAAAAATATGAGTACTGAAAGTTGCTTAATTTGGAAGCTCATTAAAGGGGACTTGTCATACTTCGAAATGGCTTCAGAATTGACCCAGACTGTAAAAGTAGTGCTACATCTAAAAAATTTACAATTTGGAAACGTATTTATTTTTATTATTTATTTATGCTACAGGAAAATATCAGCACGAAGTAAATTGTTATTGTCTCATTTTAAAAATTGTTATTGTGTTTTTTAGCAAATTGAGTCAGAACCAGAAATGTTCGTTACCAACTTAGGTATGCTTCGAATTATGCCCATACTGCAAAAAAAGAAACCCCATTAGTGTTGTACCATGTCAGCTTGGTACGATACAGTTGCTTCTGGTACTGTTACCTTTGGTGTGGAAATGTTAGGTCAACCACCTTGTTGCTTTCTTATTTCGTTCTTCATCCAAACATTACTCTCTCTGTTCTCTCTCTAAGACGAACAAAGAGTAGACAAGGTATTTCAACGGATCACTTTAAGTCTTAGACACCAGTGTTTAACACAAAATTGAGAAATAATTTACATACAACATCGTCCTTATGTCATTCATGTAGCTGGATGCAGAGGTATATGGTATTATTAATCGTCTCCTGGTGGATACAGAGGTATATAGACTGTACACATGCAGTTGAGTCTATGTAATCAATCCCATCTGATCGATGGTTTCCTTGAAGGTTTATGGAAAAGCAAAAGATGACATGTCTAATTACATGTAATAATCATAGCACTTCACGTAATTTGGTTGTTTGTTGAGCACACAACATATGGTGGTAATTACTATCTGATAAAGGTTGCCCGTTCTCACAAGGTGCAGTACGATTTACGGTGTTCCCATTTCTGCTCCTAGAATGCAAACCGCTCTACTCTTTTGTATCCATCCCTTTCAATAATATTGATCCCTGAATAATAACACTACTAGTCCACTAAGACCTTGAAATTTGATATTTTCTTGTTCAAGGATAATTTTGTGCAAGGGTCACAAACAAGCTAATTACAATATCACAATATCATATTATCGTAGAATTAGTCTTTATTAGGAGTAGGACTAATTTTATATCCAGTTACATATCTTGGAACCCAATACTATTATACATTAGAAGGAAGCTGACGGAATTATACAAATTGAAGCACTAAGAAAATCGTAAATTACAACATAATACAATACAATACAATACAATATAGGAAACCAAAATGGCTACATAATGAGAAAGATGATAATAATGAGAAAATAAAATATAC
Organism: Carex pumila; assembly: GCA_033356055.1. NCBI lineage: Eukaryota > Viridiplantae > Streptophyta > Magnoliopsida > Poales > Cyperaceae > Carex > Carex pumila. The sequence continues at coordinate 137,601 of JARJHM010000639.1, read as the reverse complement.
AACCGACATAAAAAGGACAAGAGATGAGGGTAATTAACGACCGATGGCAATGCTCTGCTCCGCTGCCTTATCTGTCTTGAAATAATTTCTGGTAGCTCAATCTCTATTGCATGTTGGGATTGTTCAGTGAGCAGGGTTTCTGTTTCTTCAGGATTGTACTCTTGTCTCGAAGGATGCTCCATGAGCTTGTTTACTCGAAGAAGCTCTTCAGCTACATCTTCCATCGTAGGTCGCTCTTCCCCCTTCATACTTAGACATTTCTTAGCCAGTTCAGCAACCTCCATGATTAACTCCATATCATCTTCATGTTTAATTTCATCATTTAGAAGCTCTTGTATTTTGTTCTCTTCCATAGCAGAGAGGAAGTGAGACGAAAGACTCATCTCTTTCTCTGGTGCATCAAAATCAACTACGGGCTTGCTGGTTAGGAGCTCCAGAAGAACTACCCCGAAGCTGGACACATCACTCTTGTCTGTCAGTTTGCTAGATTGCATGTATTCTGGATCAAGGTACCCAAACGTTCCTTGCACAAGCGTGACACATTGTGCTTCATCTGTCGGAACAAGTATTGAGGCTCCTAGTTATACTTGTATATGTATATAACTACATTTCTGGTTAATGTCATACCTAGTGGTATATATGTTTTATCCTTTAGCTTTTAATTAAAGGGGACATGTTATGGAACTTCTGTTTTTAAACATTTGGATATGCTCCTAGACCTTGATCAATCTCCCTCTCCCTCGCTATTTTTATCTTTTTTGAATTTTGCCTTGGCCGTGGGTTGCAGGAGCATGTACAGATGCGCACAGATCCAACATCAAACCAACTTTATGTACATGTTAATGAATCATTTTTTGAGAGAACAATTGAGCAACACTTGGTACTATGTGGTTTATATTCAAATATTTCATTGTTTCTATTTTTTAACAAAAAAATATTGTTGGTAGGATCTTAGGTACTGTTGTCATTTTCTTACAAGTTTGTAAGGTAATATTATGTCTCTCTGATTTTTCATGTAAAACGAATTATTGAGTGGAATGTCACATTGTTGCATTGATTCAATATATTTAAGTAGGCATATGTCGACCGTCCATCGAAAGAAGTTAAAAGTTTCACATACCTGGATGTTAATTATAATATTCAATAGTGGAAGTTTAATGACTGCTGGTTTTTTCCTCGGCAGGGACTTGATCAAATGTTTTTGTAACACCATGGAGAATCACTACTAGACTTTACTTCAAATACTTTTTTGTTGATATGCGGTATAGTTTTTCATGCTTGTGATATAATTTTGTAGATACAAAAAGTTATATTTTAATATGTTGACCAATTTTCCTCACGTTTGTGATATAATTTTGTTTTGCTTTCTATCGATTTCTTTGGCCGACCGACATTTGCATATTAGTGGAATCGATGCTAAATTGGGAGAATCCATCGAATTTTGAAACAAATTTGTCCGTTTGTTGAAAATTGAAATCAACAAAATATGAAATCCAACATAACTACTAAATGGAGTCTACAGAAGGCAGCGAAGAAATGATAGCGGCTTAAATTAATTTTCATATTGGAAAAGTTAGAATATATTAAATTGTTATTCTAAATTAGTACCACTATAATTTGTTTTAAAACCATGGATTAAGAAATGATTAACGTTGCGGGTAAGTGTATATATGAAGAGAGTCATCCCTAAGACTATGGTTATCTTGAAGAGAACTATTACCCCGAACACCCACACTGTTAAGTTATCATATCCACCTTAATAAAATATAAAATAGATTCTAGTAGTGTATGGTATTTTTCCATTGACGGTGCTATAAATTAACTCGCTCATAACATTATACTCGTTATTATTACATAATAATAAAAATATAATTTTTCAAAAGTTTAAATTTTGATAATTAATGTTCTTTTATTATAAAACAGATATAAACATTATTTTTTCGTATGAAATATTCATGAGAGCAGACATGTCTACTTATTTATACCAAAAAAATATTTACATCCGCAATATTTTTATAAATAACAAAACAGTAAATATCAAAATAAATATTGTCGAATAATTGTTAATTAGATCTTTTTGTAATAATAGAAATTTAAGTTTGGCAAGTAAATTTTCGCAATTATCATTGAAAATTACCATATTTTAATTATAACAATAATTCAAAAAATATAAAATACTATTACAGCTCCTCTTTAAAGGTGCTACAAATTGTAATACTAAGTTCTAACAGCTCACTTATATAACAGCTAGGGTAGAGAGCGGTAGTTATCATTCTGAGTTATATAATCAATCTAGTCATAATAGCACGAGTTATATAATCATTTAGGAGGTTATGACATCATAAAAAAAATGATATATAGATATATCTATTTTAGATCAGACGATCAGAATCGAGAAATAGAGAATTCTGTGATCCTCATGGGGAATAATATTATCAGAAACAAAAAAAACACCGTATAATATATGGGCGAAATTGCAAGGAACTTGCTTGATGCAAAAGTATACATACGTACAAGCATCCTGTAGTGGATATGAACCCTAGTTAATGATTCATTACACATACGATACTTGGATTAATTATAGGAAGTGATCTAAGGAAAAAAAAAAATAAACGGTCAAGGAGTGTAGTGACAATTATTTGGAAATGGCACAATTTAATTCTGGACTTCAGGCATATATATATCCAATTACACCATTTTATGGTGACACATCTTGACACCATATTTTTATAAGTTATTTTTACAATTTTGAAATCTAAACAGACAATCCAAACTGTTCAACATAATTTTCATATTAAAATATGCTTGGACACCAAGTTTTACATTTTTTGGAATTTTTTTAGTATTTATTAAAATGCGTACAAATTTGTTGTTTTCAAACAATTTTGGACCATTAAAAAACAGCAATTTAAAAAATTCTAAATAAATAGTAATAATTTTCCAAAAAAAATGTAAAATTTGGTCTCGAAGCACATTTTAATATGGACATTACGTTGAACGGTTCGGATCGACTATTTGAATTTTGAAATTGCAAAATAGCTAATAAAAATATAGTATCAAGTTGTGTCACTATAAAATCATTTAATTGGATCCCTCTTCATATATATATTGCTGTTGATATAAATGTTTCCAGACACCATTCCTGTGATAAATCAGTTCCACACTAGAAAATGTAATAAAAAAAAATTGTTGACAATTAAAATTAACAGAGGGCGAGAGCTGCGTGCCTGCGTCATTTTCAATTTTGCTGCATCGCTGTCGTCTTCAGAGAGAGAGAGAGAGAGAGAGAGGCGCAATTCATTCTAAATTTTGGGATCCGCTAAAAGCAATGCAGCAATTCGAATAGATTTGTCATTTGCGCAATTAATTTGGTCTCCGCCAATTACAGGCAATTCAAATAAATAAACTTGGGCTCCGCCAATTACAGGCAATTTGAATTAATTCCTCAGCGCCAATTTAGATGGGCTCCCGCTCTGCTAAAAAGTAGATGCAGAGCACTGCCTGGCTTATTCACATGTGGGATATGCCTTAATTATAAAAGGTGAATGTTTTCTTCTTTTTATATTTAGTGTGATGTGATATATATTTTATTTTTAACTTTGTCAATAGCATCTTTAACTTTTATCAGCAGGAATCTCTCACTTTTATCACTTCACTATTCAGCAGGAATCTCTCACATGATATGCTGATTTAAGTGCTACCTGCCTCTGTGGGTCTCTCTGCCTTGAAAGAGAAGCCAATCCAAACATGGTGCAGATTTGAACACATCATATCTTATCCTTAAGAATTTCCTACGCTGTGTTTTTTGCGTCACATTAGATCTTATCTCTAAGGATAAATGAGAGCGAGGCAACTTTGCAGAAACTTCCGATAAAGATAAACTTCGCAGAAACTATACGGATGGGGTCCCTAATTTCCACGCGTGGGGGAAATAAATAAATGAGATGCAAAGTTTGGACGAAGGTTTTCAATTGATGAAACGTAACAGCACCAAGTTCAAAACTAATTAACCAACTCCGAATTAATAAAATGAAAAGGGAAGGGAAATGTTTCTTTTACAAGTTATATATTACTCTTAAAATATAAATTGTATCTTCTAATTAAATTAATTTTAATTTGTAATATTACTACGTTAGATGATTAATTCTTAGAAAATGCAAAATGTATGCCTGTTAATAAAAAAAACTTGTTTTGTATTAAAATAATAAGGAAAAAAATGTAATAAAATAATTAGTTCAAAAATGATGTTAGATCACTTTTTACATTAATATAATCCACTAATAAAATGAAATATGAACATTCAAAGCTAAAATAATTCCACATAGTATTAAAAAAATATGAAAAAATAATAATAATAATTTATTCTAATATGCTAAAATAATTCCACTTATATAATCCACTAGTATAATAAATTAAAATAGAAGCGTACATAAATAGTCAAAATAGTCATGCATGTTATGAATAAAATATTAATGTGGATGTCCATAACTCCCAATATTCATTCTCCACTATCTCCACTACTCCATGCATTACAATTGGAATTGATGGCCACTACTATTGGAATTTATTTCTCCATTTATTTAGATGGAATTTTTCATTTACAATTTGTAGCCTATAAATAGAGGCATTGTAATCTTGTATTGTATATGCATGAGACATGTATGAATAAAGAGATTGCCATCTTTTTCCTCTCTATATTGTTTATTCTTCTTATGCTTGTTTATATTTATTTTACAACACGTTATCAGCACGAGAGCTCTACTAGTTGAAGATTCGAGGTAATTTTAATAACTTTTATTTCAATTTCATTTATATAAGTAATACTTCCTAGTAATTGCTAAATGAAATAAGTTATCAATTTATTTATATTTATTTTGAGATGTTTAGTATGATTCATAGAATTTTATATGAAGTGCATTTTTTAATTTAATCTTCCCGAAGAAGATTTAAAAGAAAAATTTTCTTGAAGAAGATTTATATGATGTATAAATATTGTATAGTGGTCCATATTTTTTTTTCTTCAATAATTGAATCTTCTTGAAGAGGATTTCAAGAGATATTACGAAAATTCTCAATTTTATAAAATGCACCGAGCAATTGGTCCGAAGCCATTGTAGCCATTTTATCAACTTGAAAAAGATTTCAAAAGATATTAAGAAGATCTTCCTGAAGAAGATATAAAGAAAAATTATACGATAAGCAAATTTATCATGATGTTTATATATATTTTTTTTCAATAATTTAATCTTCTTGAAGAAGTTAAAAGATATTCCAAGTTGATTTATTATCTCTTTATGGTTGAAGAGATTATAATGAGTTGTTGGACAAAATAATTCAATTTGTTCTGCTTCATTTCTTGAAGTAAATGTAGCAATATATAATAATAAATTTGAAAAAAAAAACTTGTGAACGTGGACGTACAAGAATGAGTTTATTATCATGGTTATTATTAAAAAACACATCTTTCCACCTGAAGTGGAAAGATAATGAAATTTTTTTGTGATGTTCATATTTTTTTTAATAATTTAATCTTCCTGAAGAAAATTTATGTGGCTCACAAAAATTAATATGATAATATTTCAATATATCTTCTTGAAGAAGATTTCAATAAGATTTATATGATGTGAAATTTTTTTGATGTACTCTTCCCGAAGAAAATTCAAGAAATATTTCAAGTTTATACATTATCTTTTACATTATATTATGTTAATGAATGGCCCAAAGTCATATGAATATAAATTATATTAATGAAATTGGCCTGAATCTATTTCATCAATTTTATCAATTGACCTGAAGTTCAATTATAATAAATTATTGAAGCCACATGTCTTGTTCTGGTTGCACAAAATAATAGTTACACATAAAGTGAAAAATAATATGATGGACAAACTATTAGATATGGATGTGATAATGAAGAAAAAGTGCATCATTCCACTAGAAGTGGAAAAATAAATGAACAAAAAGAATTACCACTAGAAGTGGACAAATAATTAGAAAGTGAAGAGAATGACAAATAAGAAAATTCATGCTATTATTAGTCATGTACCTGTCGTACACCAATGTACCTGTAGTATGTCAAAACATTATATTGAACTATTATGGACAAACTCAATTTATTCAAATAATTTAACATTATTTGAATGATGAAAAAGAGATATATAAATAGGTGACATTTATGAAAAATTGAGCCCTCACTGTTTGAAAAAAAATATATATATAGTATATCAAACTTATACAAAATTATTTGAAAAGAGATGATTTACTTTCATAAATCATTTAATTTTCTTTTAATACAATGTCCTAAAAGAAGTTTGTTCATTTCTATTAATACAATACCTTAAAGAAGCTTATCTATTTCATTAGAGGTATTACATTATAAGGTGGAATTTTAATTTTTTATCTTTTATGTTGTTACGGAAAATTGTTAGATAAAAGCAAAAATGAATAGTTGTTCATTCTTTATTTTGAAAAATGAATTAATACTTATTTATTATTTATATTGATTATAGTGCATAAAAAAATGTAAATGTAAGATAAAATTTGCTTATTTATGTTTATTTTTTTAATACCACTTATTTATTCTTTTTATTATTGATTATTATTGAAATGGTGTTTATTTATTTTTATAAAAAAAAATGATTGAAAGCTCCAGAAGAGTTATTTTGTTGTTACATGGAGGAATATAAATTTATATTGATGATGATGTATTATATTCTTGTAAGTCTCAAATAAATTTGTTAAGTTTTAAGAATATTCGCCAAAATGGATATCATATTGAGACAACTAATGAAAAAAAAATTTAATATATGAAAAACAATGCATATTGAAAATAAATTGCATATGTTTTTTTTTTCTGACTTGTACTACACATATATTAGTGCAATTGAAACACATGTTATTGTAAATCAGAAGTTTACATATAAGAATATGTTTATAGTTTGGCGTGACCGGTTGGACCATTCCGGATCAATAGTGATGCGAAAAATAATAGATAATTATTATGAACATTCATCAAAGAACTAGAAGATTCTTTAATCTGATGAATGTTTTTTGGTTGGTTTTATTTCTAGAACATATACAATATGATATTTGTAGAACAATATATCCAACATGTGAACCATTTGAGTATTTTATGATTTTAATTGATGCATCAATAAGATGGTCACATGTATGTTTATTATCAAATCGCAACTTGGCGTTTGCGAAATTACTTGCTCAATGGATTTGATTAAAGAGCATAATCTAATTATGAAAATACGTCTAGACAATATCAAAATTAATGTAAACATCCTGTAGATGTTCGTATATAAAAAGAAGATATGATATTTTACATACAACAAAACTAATTCGCATCATGCCAACTAGCTATTATAAAGCTTCCCCTTATAATTAGTTTTTGGTCACATACCTAATATTTCCCATATAAGAATTTTTGAATGTGCGGTATATGTTATAATTGCTCCACCACAATGCACTAAAATGGGATATCATAGAAAGTTGGGAATTTATATTGAATTTGAATCTCCATATATAATAGACTATCTAGAACCATTGATGGGAGATTAATTAATGGCTAATTTTGCGGTTGTGATTTTGATGAATAAAAATTTCCAACCTTAGGGGGAGAAAACTATCAGCTAGAAAAAAATATATTAGTATGAATTATCATTGTCTTATTTTGATCCTCGTAGTAAAGAATGTGAACTAAATGTTCAAAAGATAATTCATTTGTAAAGGTTAGTGAATCAATTGCCAGACACATTCACAAACTCAAAGAACATGACCAAATCACATGTACCAGCTGCTAATGCTCCAATTAAAGTCGGTGTCCCTGTTGGACAGACTAATTATAACACGCATGAAGCCTGGAAAAGCAATCGGTTCCAAAGATTAAAAATATAAAAATCCTCAAAAAAGAAAAGGAGCAAAGAATGAAAATGGTCAAGCCGAGGATATGATAATTTCAGATAAAACTCCAGAAGAGAATAAATTTATAAGTAATATTAGAGTTCCAGCAAAAACTCAGGTATCTGAAATTCATGAAAATAAAGAGATCTCGATAAATTATATCATGAATGAAATAAGATGGAACCGAGACGAAATTGATATCAATAATATTTTTGTATATAGTATAGCGCTAAACATAATAAATATTGGGGATCATGACTAGAAGCCTATTAAAGAATGTCGACAAAAGAATGATTGGCCAAAATAGAAAGGTGCAATTGAGGTAGAGGTAAACCCTCTTGAAAAATGAGAAGTTTTTGGACCTGTAGTCTTTGTACCTCAAGGTATAAAACCAGTATGATATAAATGAATATTTATGAGAAAATAAAATGAGAAAGGTGAAATTTTGAGATATACTCATATGTGGTGGATGCAACAACTTTTTGATATATAATTAGTCTGGCAGTCCATGAAGGACTTAATTTGCACCTAATGGATATTGTTACAGCCTATGGCTCGCTTGATAATGATATTTATATGAAAATCTCTGAAAGATTTAAGATGCCTGAAGCATGTAATTTAGGTTCTCGAGAACATTATTCAGTTAAATTGAATAAATTTTTATATCGATTAAAGCAATATGGACGCATATGCTATAATCGTTTAAGTGAATATTTATCGAAACATGGATATAAGAATGATATGACCTGTCCATGTATTTTCATGAAAAGATATAGAAATAATTTTATATTAATTGCAGTTTATGTTGACGATCTAAGTATCATTGGAACTCCTGAAGAGCTTCCAAAAGAATAAAATTTAAAGGAAGAATTTGAGATGAAAGATCTTGGAAGAACAAAGTTTTGCATTGGATTGCAAATTGAACATTTAAAAATGATATTTTTATGCATCAAGAAAATTATATTGCAAGAGTGGTGAAATAATTTTATATGGATAAATAACATTCATTAAGCAATCCGATGGTTGTAAGATCATTAGATGTGAATAAAGATCATTTAGACCTCGAGAAAATGATGAAGAACTATTTGGTCCTGAAGTACCATATCTTAGTACAATATGAGCACTTATCTGATGAGCATACAATACATGATATATTATTTATAGTAAATTTACTAACAAGATATAGTTCTTCTCTCACGCGAAGATATTGACATATAATTAAACATATATTTCACTACCTATGAGAAAATTTAGCAATTGAAAAAAGCAAGTCAAGTATGTGTTTGGTTAAGATCTGTGATTTAACACATTTGTCAGACATGTAGATTGTCTTTTAGAGAAATGATCCCGAAGATCATATATGAATATAATATTATATGTATTGCTCAATGAAAGAAATGATACATTAAAGGAGATATAACAAAACATATTTCAACAAAATTCTTTTTCACATATGATTTCCAAAAGAACAATGTTATTAATGTTCAACAAATCTGTTCAAGTGAAAAATCCAGCAGATTTATTCACTAAGGCACTCCCTATTGCAATATTCAAAAAGCTAGTTCGTAATATTGGAGTTCGCCAACTTAAAGATCTTGATTGATGCTGTCATGAGGGGGAGTTAATATGCACTATATTTTCCTTAACCATGGTTTTTTCCACTGGGTTTTCCTGGTAAGGCTGTAGTTGCGTATTTAGAAGAATATTGTACTCTTTTTCCTTCACTAGGTTTTTATCCCATAGGGTTTTTCCTAATAAGGTTTTAATGAGGCATATTCTTATGTAATGGACATCTAAGGGGGAGTGTTATGAATAAAATATTAATGTGGATATCCATAACTCCCAATATTCATCCTCCACTATCTTCACTACTCCATGTACTACAATTGGAATTGATGGCCACTACTATTAGAATTTATTTCTCCATTTATTTAGATGGAATTTTTCATTTACAATTTGTAGCCTATAAATAGAGGCATTGTAATCTTATATTATATATGCATGAGAAATGTATGAATAAAGAGATTGCCATCTTTTTCCTCTCTATATTGTTTATTCTTCTTATGCTTGTTTATATTTATTTTATAACAATGCAGAATTAAGTACACATTACATAAATAATAAAATATTACAATAATTAATAACATACATAATATATATACTAGTATTATGCCCGTGCGTTGCAACGGAGATAAATTATAAGATTGAATAGAATTTCAAAAGACCCTTAGTGATCCGACGGTACAGAGTGAAAGGGTCGTCATTCAACAGATAAAGCTACATTCACATAGAATAATAAAAAAAATATATAAATGAAAATAAAAAACACAAATTACAAAAAAAAAGACAAATAATAAAATAATAAATAACAGTAAAAGAAACAACAACAAAATAAAAAAAAAATTGATCAAATATAACATGAAAAAATTCTTGAAGTATAATTGTTAGTGTGATCCTCTTTGATGTAGTCCAACATTTTCTGAAAATGAACAAACAAGATATGAAAAATAGATTATAAATGCTCCAATTGAAAACTAATAAAATTAGCAAATTTTTTTATTTTATAAATAAAAACATTATCTTATTCCTTAAATTTGACATTTAAAATTGCAACTTGTGTTTTAATCTAAATCTAATCCACTTCTTGTAAGACATGTTATTTTCAAAGTTTAAAAACTTATTTTTCTTAACATGATACTCTAATCATATTTAAATCTAATTCTAAGACTCAATTCCAAACATGTACTGAATAAATTTTTAGTCATTCTACGAATTCATGAAAAATTGAATTTTAAGGCTTGAGTTTGGAAGCTTTAAAGGTTAGATTTAGTTGATTCAAATTCACAGCTCGATAAAAGGGTGGACATAGAGTCTTTGAGAGTTGAAAGAATGCCATTTTAATTTATGGTCTGATCTTTTTTGAATTTGCAAGATGGCTTCTCAGTTTATTTCAGTTCTTATGCTTGTGGGATGAATTGTAAATTCTTCTTAATTTCTTCACATTTCTAGCAAAATATGTTGTTTTGAGTTCACAAGTTTGTAGTAAATTGTATTTAAGACATTTTTGTCAAGTTTTAAGTTTTGGATCAAAAGGAAAGATCATGTTTCAGTCAATAGCACAATTTGTTGTATTATGGATTTCAACAATTTACTTTGTAATTTAAGACATTGAGTTAGTGTTTTATAACTCAATATATCAACATGATTTTTTTTTATAATTTTTGGGATTTTAAAGATTAGTTAAATAAGTTGTTTTCTTAGGTGTTCCTGAGATAACAATGAGTTTATTTACAGTGCAATACTAGCATATTGAAAATGAAAAGATGAAATTCAAACATCCATAATAAATAGTAGAAAAAATCTATAAATGTACTCAAATTGAGAAAATAAAAACAAAGCTCAATACAGTTGAGCCATAGAAATAAATGAAAATAACATAAAAAGAAAACACAAAAGGAGACTAACAAAACCGAAGTTTAAAAGTAGAACATAAAATTTTGTTGCTTGGCATTTGATTCATCTTGGTTGTACTTCAGATGGCAAAAAATGAAAACTGACAAATCATAAAACTTTTGTATGAATACAGATGGCGAAAATATCAATCTTGGGGTGATTTGTATAGAAACAAAATTAGAGATCTATATAGAAACAAATTGAGTAGAATTTTTCAATTGAATCAATTGAGCAGAATGGAAAATAAAAAAAATTTATGCATAAAATATGTTTCCTATTTTTTTTTTTATTCAATTGAGCACAAGGACATGAGAATTTATATAGAAACAAATAAGGAGATATAAGGAAAAAAATATCGATTTCTATTATGCTCAATTGAAGAAGGAGAATAAGAAAACATATATGTGGAGTTTGCTTAATTGAAGAAGGAGAAATAAGGAAACATATTTCACGCAGAATAATTTCGCTAAAAGATGCTCAAATTTAATTGTAACATATAGTGTGGCTGCACATGTGGTGAGTTTTATTTTAACTAAATTTAAACTTCTACATATAAAATAGATACATTTAATTAAAAAAAAACATATTATGTGATTGAAAGGCTGAGATTAAATCTTAAATTTCATCTTTCAATCATAGCTGTTGGCGGATCGGACACTCAACGTGCTTAATAATAGAATGGAGATACATGACATTTAAATTAGGAAATCTGAATGTTAGAAGAAAAAAGACGAAGCAGAATGGCTCAAATTGTTTATTAGAGTTTCATATATGACGTGGCAGTTTCTAATCCAGTTTTAGGGATGTGGGAGAATTTCTTATTTAGAAACTATGCCGGAAAGTTTCTTATTAAGAAACTGTTTATAAACTCTATGTTAGCCAAATGATTGGCTCAAATTGTTTCTCTTTTTTAATTTGTTGCTGACGTGGCTTAATAGAAACTCTAAAATGAGTTTCAGGGATGGGAGAGTTAGAAACTTTAAAGACCATAATTTCTAAAAAATAGTTAACAGTTATTTAGAAATCCTTTTGAGTTTTAGGGATATAGATGTTCTTAAGAAACTGTTTATAAATTCTATGTTGGTCAAATGCTTGGCTCAAATTGTTTCTCATTTTTAATTTGTTGCTGACATATGGCTTAATAGAAACTTTAAAATGAGTTTCAGGAATGTGAGAGTTAAATATTTTAGAGACCATAATTTCTAAAAAATAGTTAATAGTTATTTAGAAATCCTATTGAGTTTTAGGGATGTAGATGCTCTAAGAATCCAGTAGTTTATAGAAAAAGTATTTAAAGTTGACCCGCTACATTGAGAGCATTTAAAAACAGTAGTTCCAAATGGATATATAAAAAACTAAAATTAAATGCGTTCAGTTTATGTAGGCGAACATGGTGTTGCTTGAACCATGAAGCATATTTAAAATTGTCAGGCAGCAATATAGTGAAACGAGTCTATGCAGATAAGCCATCTCCTTTCGCAAGCAATGCGTCTTTCTTATCCAAAATTCCTATGAGTTTTTGTCCCAAATCGAAAACCTAGATAACGTCCTAACAAAATTCCTTTTTCAATCTTCAGCTATTGATTACTGTCACAAAATATATCTACTGAAAAGGTTGAAGAAATTCTCACAAAATTAATTGTTGTCGCGGTAGGAATTTTGAGGTTCCAATCGACAACCTATCTTCATGCATGTATCACAACACGCCATCCACACAGCAAATCCGATAAATGACACATTGTAACTTCTCTTACACAAAATTCCCATTTTTTCTTTCTCATTCTATGAATATAATTTGCTATGCATCTTTTTATTAATTTGCTTACACCCCAATAATTTTAATGCAAGAGAACTTTATTTTGAAAATTGTTGTTTTTCAGAAAATTCTGAATCATTAAAAACAACAATTCTAAAAAAATAGTAAAAAAAATATAAAATTTGGCACAATTTAACATGGAGATCATGTTGAATAGATGGGATCGACAATTTGAACTTTAAAATCACAAAATGTGAGCATGAAGTAAAACACGCCCTTGATAAGTCATATATGTGATTTAAAAATCTAAACAGTCGATCCGAACCGTTAAACATGATCTTCATATTAAAATGTAATTGGAGACCAAAGTTCACATTTTTTTTAAATTGTTTGCTATTTAATTATTTAAAATTTGTGTGTTGATAGTTTAAGTTATGTTGGTTTGAAGTTTCTTCGTCTCGGATCACCTTCTCGGTGAAGATACCTTCTTTGTTGCCTTACCTCTCGCCTGTTTAGAAGAGGTGTCTTAGAGAAATACGAGTACAGGAAAGAGGCGTTTTAGAAAATATAGAACTATATTAGAAAAAATAAAGAGAGATGCATTATAATAGGAAGATGTAGATCGATGACGTGGACAATTTTGTGTTTCTTTCATCACACACGGGTTATACAATAAAAATGTGTATGATTACAAGCATCCTTTATACACAATTAAGTTAACCACATCCGTGTGTACAATTGTTGTCATTCGTTCATGGTTGCTTAGTAAAGAATCATGGATAAATGTTAAAGCACATTTATACATTATTTTATTTTAATTAGTTGTGTATGAATGTTGGAGCTGATCATTTTGGAATGCACGCCTTTTTGCTTTACATATGTACTTAAAGAAAAAAAATCATATCCGCGTATGATGTACCGTATATGATTATCATTTTGTAGTAGTGTCCATCAATTGATGGTGTCAAATTCTTCTTTCTTTATTGATTGAAGTATAATTCATTGACCTCGTGTTGAATCACCTGTCAGATGTTACGTAAAATATCTGTGTACACTTCCCAGGGGGGAGCACCGAGGTTTTTATTTTCATTATTTTTCATTTATTTTAAGAAAACTTAATTATAAGGTAAAAATTATATATATTTAAAAATTAATATATATATATATATATATATTTCTTCTAAAATTAATAGTATTATATTTAGTCTTATAAATTTGAAAAACACAAAAACGTTCATTTTTTTAATTGACGGATTAATGAGAATAAATTATTTATTTTTCAACTTGTAATGTACATATAAACATATGCCTAAAAGTATACAACCATACACAAAAGCAAAACATGGAGAGAAATTTCTTTAAATTGCTGCCAATATACTAGCCTGAACAAAAATATTTCATTTTCGTTGTGGAATTCCACATTTGAAGTGCATCGTTGTCATATTCCTCTACCATTGAGTTTGTTGCAGTGACATGGCGCATGGCTCATAATAGCATTTTCTCAATCCCATTCAAGACTATTCAACATAGAAGGAAGAGAAAAAAGGAAACGAAGAGATTAAATTAGAGTTGTACTAACGAAACAACAATTTCAAAGCTGGAGTATATAGCAAAATTGCAAAAATAGTGGTTAACATATCGATCACATAGATAAGAATAAATTAAAATTATGGACAGAAAGCAAACTAGAATCAAGTTAAATAATATATTTTTCTTAATAAGAACCGATATTTGATCTAGATGACAACACCCTTCTTGTGGGAGGTGGTGGAATTGAAACTCAAAGGAGTCTTTTATGGATATTAAATAGAAGTTGAAAGCTATAACTCTTCCCATCTAAAATCCAAATTATATAATAGAAGAAATATTTACAATTTTTTTATGGATATTCTTATCGTCCAGTTTGAAAAAAAAAATCATGCAATTAATGATTATGCAGTCAATTACTCAGACAATGGGAAAAACTTTCATGATAATGTCGGAGAAAATATTGGTAATTTAATATACTAGTCTCTTTTTTGTATAGGTATATATGTGGACAATTTTATTATGCAGGCATACAGAACGCATTTATTTTGAGTGTTATATATGAAATTGTATCACCAAATGTATAATAAAATCATGCTAAGAGAAATTAAATATCTTGTAAATGTAGCGGCCGTACTGACAACAAATTATATGTTGCCTCAGATGAGCCCTCTTCTAGTATTACCCGACACGGATGCATAGGACCAGGGCAGCTCCCAGCTGGTTTCAAATGAGGACCCTGGTCTTGGTTTAGAAGAGTTGGACCTAGCTGATGATTTGAGTGGCAGAGCAGTTATTGATTCTGTCGATCGTGCTACGGGCCTTCTATCTAGTATTTCTTCCTCATCAGCTAGTGCCTCCTCTTCTAGTGTTATTGCCACTTCTGACTCCATTTAGTATTACCTTTTTATGTTTTTGCTAGTATGTCTCTGATGTTCGATGTTATTTTGGTTTGTTATGTTGATTTGTTGGTAGACTTTTATTGTTTGTTAGGTGTAGATAGATTGTATGCTAGCGTTTTATTTTGGATCTGATGTATGTACTCTTTCGTTTCATAATGAAACCGATGGTAAAATACCAATTTTTCAAAAAAAAAAAATATTATCATAAAGAATAAAATTGATTACCGCCGCTCATGCCTCACTTTGTCATCCAATCTTGAAAATTGATTCTCAACCTTTCTCATTTTCTTGCATTTATCAAGGGCCCAGTCATTGACAGTACCGAGCTCAGAGAATCCACAAACCCATTTCACCGAGATCCTCAGAAATACACTAATTATCTATATTATCTTAACAAATCAACCATGCATGCATTAATTAATAATGAATCTAAATAAGCAATAATAAGTAATAGAAAATTAGAGGAAGAAAAGAGAAATATATATATATAGAGAGAGAGAGAGACAGGCTAATATGCTTTCGGCAGCACTTCGGCCGAAGTGTTGCTACCCCATTTTCGATTTTTCAAAATCCAAATGGTCGATCCGAACCGTTCATCTTGTTCTCCATATTAATATCTGCTTGGAGACCAAATTTTACATTTTTTGGAATTTTTTTGCTATTTATTAAACCACTTTGAAAATCGCTGATCCAACGGTGAACTGCCAAACAGTAAAATCAGGGGTTCACCGTTGGATCAGCGATTTTCAAAGTGGCTTAATAAATAGCAAAAAAATTCCAAAAAATGTAAAATTTGGCCTCTAAGCAGATATTAACATGGAGCACAAGATGAATGGTTCGGATCGACCATTTGGATTTTGAAAAATCAAAAATGGGGTGGCAGCACTTCGGCCGAAGTGCTGCCGAAAGCATATTAGCCTGTCTCTCTCTCTCTCTCTCTCTCTCTCTATATATATATATATATATATATATATATAGATGGACTTGGGTGAGACGCGGAGTATACGCGTTTGGTGCTCCACGGTACGGTTTAGCCATTTTGAAAATTCAAACAACCGATCCGAACCATTCATCTTGTTCTCCATATTGAAATGTGGTTGGAGACCAAAATTTACATTTTTTGGAATTTTTTTACTATTTATTAAGCAATTTTGAATGCCGCTGATCTGATGGTTCAGAAAATTTTACTGTTTTTTACTGTTCACAGCAAAACAGCAACTTTCAAAAATGCTTAATAAATAGTAAAAAATTTCCAAAAAATGTAAAAATTAGTCTCCAAGCACATTTCCTTATGGATTAAACATCTAACGGTTTGGATCGGTCGTTTGGACTTTCAAAATGAAAATACGGCGTGAAGTACAAACGGCGTGTACACCGCGTCTCACCCTAGTTCATCTCTCTCTCTATATATATATATATTTGACTAACCTTAGCAAGATAGAGAGGAGAAATACAAATTCACTTCAAAGATCTCAGATCTAGCCTCCTTGTGCGTAGAAATTAGACCAATATTCAATACACAGAGAGAGTATTAATTGATCAAAACGACGCTGGAAGGAGAATGCATTTTATATAACCAAAACCCTACAATAACTTTTCTACACAGATTTTTAAGTATAAATCTATGTAGCTCTGTCACACCCCGCGGCCACGGGTCACGACAGTCCCCTGCCGTAAGCATACAACTCCGTGTATGCTTACAAGACAGTTCAATATACACTCAGAAATTCACGACAAAATAATATCAAACAAAGTTCATATATATATATATATATATATATGAGTACATAGTCTGGTCAGAGTTTAATACATCAAAAGTATCTCATCCGGATACTAATCGCAAGGCCTACCCTAAAGCTATACACAAAAATATATCTAGGGTCATACAAGTAACACTACCAAAGGCCTACTACTCGCGTGCCTCCCTGGATTCAGTCGCACAAGAACCTGTAATATAACCTGAAGGGTGGGGGTGAGAATAAATTCTCAGTTCGAAATTTGCCACAGTTAGATTATTGGATTTGCAATCAAACTCTATATTAAAAAATGAAACCCATACAATAGCAATTCAAACAGATATATATTCATAATAAAAGGGATACATATGCTCAACAACAAACAAATCCAATGAATCACAATCAACGGAATTTCCAAGATGAAGTTCAAACACAACGCATATTGGATTAACTCGACTTATTAGGGCTTGTAACAACTATAGATTTTCATTCGAGCTGGACCCTTTATCTGACCCTCGTCTATAGGGTTACTGACACCTACAGACGTCCACCAAGTTGGATCCTTTATCTGACACCCATCTGCAATTGCTTGACTTAGCCATTTCCTAAGGTCTGAGTTGTATCCAGTTAAATATCTTGGAATCCAATACTATTATACATTAGAAGGAAGCCGACGGAATTATACAAACTGAAGCACTAAGAAAATTATAAATTACAACAGAAAGCATTTCCAACAACCTAATACAATACAATACAATATAGAAACCAAAATGGCTACATAATGAGAAAGGTGATAATAACGAGAAAATAAAATATACAA
This sequence comes from Carex pumila, assembly GCA_033356055.1. Classification (NCBI taxonomy): domain Eukaryota; kingdom Viridiplantae; phylum Streptophyta; class Magnoliopsida; order Poales; family Cyperaceae; genus Carex; species Carex pumila. Next base: position 119,499 of record JARJHM010000639.1, on the reverse strand, counting down.
CCCACATAAATAGGACAAGAGATGATGGTAATTAACGACCGATGGCAATGCTCTCCTCCGCTTCATTATCTGTATTAAAATAATTGCTAGTAAGCTCAATCTCTATTGCATGTTGGGATCGTTCAGGGAGCAGGGTCTCTATTTCTTCAGGATTGTACTCTTGTCTCCAAGGATGCTGCTTGAGCTTGCTTAATCGAAGAAGTTCTTCAGCTACATCTTTCATCATAGGTCGGTCGCCCCCCTTCATACTTAGACATTCCTTAGCCAGTTCAGCAACTGCCTTGATGAATTGCATATCATCTTCATGCTTATTTCATCATCTAGTAGCTCTTGCATTTTGTTCTCTTCCATAGAAGAGAGGAAGCGAGATGAAAGATTCCTTTTTTCTTCCGGTGCATCAAAATCAACTACTGGCTTGCTGGTTAGGATCTCCACCAGAACTACACCGAAGCTGTACACATCGCTCTTGTCTGTCAGTTGGCCAGATTGCATGTATTCTGGATCTAGGTACCCATACGTTCCTTGTACAAGTGTAACACATTGTGCTTCATCTGTCGGAACAAGTATTGAGGCTCCAAAATCTGACACCTTTGCCATGTAATTTTGGTCCAAGAGAATATTTGCAGACTTCACATCTCCATGGATAATTGGAGGAGATGCAGAAGTGTGCAAGTAAGCAAGTGCTTCTGCTGATTCATGCACAATCCTTAGATGGGTTTCGAGAGAAATGTGTAATCCTTGTTTTTTATAATGGATATAATGATATAGGGTACCATTAGGGATGAACTCGTATACAAGCATTGGAACCTCGGCCTCTAGACAACAGCCTAAGATTTTTACAATGTTCTTGTGATTAATTTGCGAGAGAATAAGCATCTCATTTCCAAATTCTTTCTGTTTTCTCTCATCAACTATCTTACACTTTTTGATAGCAACTGTTTGATCTCTTAGTGTTCCTCTGTAGACAGTGCCATGGCCTCCATAGCCAAGAATATTTGCACTAGCAAAATTGTTTGTTGCTTGTTCTACCTGTTGCTTCGTGAAGATAGTAAAACCAAACCCTTGGTTTAATTTAATCTTCTCCAACAGAATCCATCCCCCATGTTGTTGAAAGTATTTCTCTTTTACTTTTGAAAGGTTTCTTCTCTCCCGGAGCACATATATGGCAACCCCAAGAAATAGTAAAGCAGCAATACCGGCAGCAGATCCTACATTATTTAGTGCAAACTTGCTTTAATCTTCTGTAGGAATATTTATAATTATTGCTCCTAGTTAATACTTGTATATATAACTTCATTTCTGGTCAATGTCATACCTAGTGGTATATATGTTTTATCTTTTAGCTTTCAATTAAAGGGGACATGTTATGGAACTTCTGTTTTTAAACATTTGGATATGCTCCTAGACCTTGATCAATCTCCCTCCCCCTCACTCTTTCTATTGAGTGGAATGTCACGTTGTTGTTTCTCTCTCTCCTACATTGATGTAGACGTCAATTGTGTTGCATTTATTCAATATTTTTAAGTAGGCATATGTCGACTGTCAATCGAAAGAAGTTAAAAGTTTCACATACCTGGATGTTAATTATAATATTCAATAGTGGAAGTTTAATGACTGCTGGTTTTGTCCTCGGCAGGGACTTGATCAAATGTTTTGGTAACACGATGGAGAATCATTAGACTTTACTTCAAATATTTTTTTGTTGATATGCGGTATAGTTTTGCATGCTTGTGATATAATTTTGTAAATAAAAAGTTATATTTTAGGATGTTGACAAATTTTCCTCACGTTTGTGATATAATTTGAGTAGAACTAGGGTGTTCTTAAGCTCACCAAAGTGTTTGGTGAGCTTAACTTCAAAATCCATCAAATCAGTTTCAAATGATGAATCCGAATCGTTAAAACCCGCCTACCTTATGAGTGATGCATCTATATATGAAAATTTTAAACGTTCGAATTAATTTAGTATAAAGTCAAGCGGTCAAAAAACGTTCAAAAAATAAATGCACTAAAATTAATTTATTAACCTTTTAATTTTGAACGATTGACTTTATACTAAATTTATTCAAATGTTTAAAATTTTCACATGTAGACGCATCACTTGTAAAATAGGCGGATTCTAATGGTTCGGATTCATCATTTGAAACTGATTTAATGAGTTTTGAAATTAAGCTCACCAAACACTTTGATGAGCTTAAGAACACCCTAGTTCTACTCATATAATTTTATTTTGAAAATTGAAATCAACAAAAAATAAAATCAGCGAAAATATGAAATCAACAAAATTTGACCGACATAACATTAAAGAATTAACGGAAGTACGAAATCAACGAAAATATGAAATTTAACATAACTAGTGCATGGAGTCTACAGAAGGCAGCCGAAGAAATGATAGCGGCTCAAATTAGTTTTAATATTTGAAAAGTTAGAATATATTAAATTGTTATTCTAAATTAGTACCACTAGAATTTGTTTTAAAACCATAGATAAAGAAATGACTAATGTTGGGGGTAAGTTATCCCTAGCACAATGGTTATCTTGAAGAGAATTATTACCCTGAACACCAACACTATTAAGTTATCATATCCACCTTAATAAAATATAAAATAGATTCTAGTAGTGAATGGTACTTTTCCATCGACAGAACTATAAATTAACTCGCTCATAACATTATACTCGTTATTATTACATAATAATAAAAATATAATTTTGTAACAGTTTAAATTTTGATAATTAATGTTCTTTTATTATAAAACAGATATAAGCACTATATTTCTTTCGTATGAAATATTCATGAGAGCAGACATGTCTAGTTATTTATACAAAAAAAATTATTTACATCCGCAATATTTTTATAAATAACAAAACAGTAAATATCAAAATAAATATTGTCGAATAATTGTTAATTATATATTTTTGTAATAATAGAAGTTTAAGTTTGGCAAGTAAATTTTCGCAATTATCATTGAAAATTACCATATTTTAATTATAACAATAATTCAAAAAATATAAAATACTATTACAGCGGCTCTTTAAAGGAGCTACAAATTGCAATACCAAGTTCTAACAGCTAGGGTAGAGAGCACAAATTAAATAATCAATCTAGTCATAATAGCACAAATTAAATAATTGAGAAAATGTTTTGTCCCCAAGCATTAACCCTGAGCGGTCCCCCAACTACTTTAACTTCTAACTATTTTGTTATACCAAAAAAAAAGATTTATTTTACCCTTTTTTTTCTTCTCCGATCATTCTCATTTATTTTCCTAATGATCTTTCATGAATTTTGCAAATCTAAAAGTATAACATCTTTTACTTAATTTTCTCTTCCAAATGAGATTCGTGACAAACTATGTTTGAGTTGTATTAGTGTCACTGTTTTTTTCATGGACATACGCTACACATAAAAACTTGATATCCTAAGTTTAAAGGCTTGCATGCATAATTTTAAAGGCTTCATATTCTATGTATAAAGATTGCACTTTGATAAGTTACAAGTAAGATTTAAAGACTGGACACAAGTACTTTAGAAAGTTGTAGACAAATGTTTAAAGCCTTGAGAAATAAAATTTAAAGTGCCTACGGACTTTTATTATAAAAAAATTTGATCAGTTATATACTTACATGTATGGTTTAAAGTTTTGACAAGAATACTTTAAAGGGTAGTAGACAGATTCAAAGACTTGACAAACAAAATTAAAAATGCCTACGAATTTTTACTGTAAACAAAAAATGTTGCTAACTTACATGTCAGTTTTAATAGTTTGACGAAAATATTTTAAAGAGTTCTAGACAGAGATATAAAGTCTTGAGATAAAAAAATTAAAGTGCCTATGGACTTTTATTGTCAAAATTTTTGATAATACATGTAAGACTTAAAGAATTGACATAAGTACTTTAAAATGTTGTAGACAGACGTTTAAAGGCTTGAGAAACAAAATTTAAAGTGCCTATAGGTTTTTACTCTCAAGAAATGAAACAACAACATGAAAATAAATAAAAAATACGTCATCATAGATCTCATTTGGAAAATAAAATAAAGTTGAAGATGTTTGTTTTTTTAGATTCACAAAATTTATCACTGTTCGTGGAGAAAATAGATGAAAATAATTGTAGGAAAAAAAAGGTGGGCGAAAGAAATTAATTATTTTTTTTATTTAGGTTTGAAAGTTTCCTATTAGTACACTAAAATATTATAGACGAGGCTTTAAAGGATTAGACAGAACGCTGAATAGAGAGTTCCAAGGTTTCGAGGATTGAGTTGGGGGGGACAGTTAATTATACCTAGTAAAAAAATTATCATGTAGAACATTATATTACACATTATAAGGATACAAAATATTACCCCCATATATTTATCTTACTCAGTATTTTGTAGACAGTATCCCAATAAAAAAGTTCTTAAAATTAAATGGATGTACATTATGGATCGAGTATTTATAACAGCAATTTGTTGGGTCAACGGTTGACTTCTGGAACTTATTAAGATTATAAATTAAAGAATTGTTCAAAATGAATGTTCGCTATCAAATTGAATATTTTTCATTTCTCATTTTTATTTATGGAAATTATTAAGGTCTCTAAAAAGAAATACTGTAACTGACTGTCCTGCCGCTAACCAGTTTGATAAAAAAAGAAGAAGGTGACTGCCCAAATGCGGGGTGGATTGGTGAAAAAAGTTGACCATCTCACGTTTGGAAGCCAGGACATTTTTAAAATTAATAAAAATGCGAGAGCAGATTTGATAATTTTTTCATTTTTGAGGGTATTAATAAAAATCTCGGCTCTATTTCTATACTTGTAACAACATTAAAAAATTCATGGAAGTTATGTATCTTGAAAAGGTAATAACAAACCTGTAACTAGTGCCACGTTGAGATCGCATTCTCCCGGGCCAGATTTTTTATGATTACTACGCCAACCGAAACGACAAGAGCAGCGATATCCTCCTTGAAAATTGTGACATTTTCCTGGCTTGGAGCATGCATTTTGGTTGAGACATTCGTTGATGTCTGCAAGAGATAATATATGCCACATTATCTTAGATGTCTACATATTACTGTACCATATTTATGAATAATCTTTGTTTTTTAATATGATAGGCAATCGTTGAGGGTGCCAACTCTGGGATTATAAAAAAGTAAAAATAAAAATAAAAAAGATAAAGAAAGCACAAGCATGAGAGAGTGAGATTGTGCATGCATCTGTATCAGAGAGAGAGAGAGTGTGACCTTCGCAGCCTCCATCAAGGTAAGGATTGCCTTCATAACCAACGGAGCAGTTGCAGAGATAGCCGCCACCACTGACTGTAAAGCAGCTACTGTGATCGCTTCTGCATGCATAGCTGGATTTTTTTTTCAGTGCTAGGTCACATGTCGTGTTTCCTATGGCCCAGTCGAACACCATAGGCCATTCTTTACCAACATTCAGGTTATTATAGTCACCCAGCGCTTTCGTGGTGACGTAAGTGGTTTGGAGGTTATTATAGCCTCCACCACCATAGCATAGCTGCAAGGATTGAATTGATACACATCCGAGTTGTTGTATCTATCATCAAACCCGATATAAAAACTGTTTATTTCTTTGGAGATAGCTGTCTGGCAACAACCAATTCCAGAGCAGGATCCATATTTATTCAGGGTATCTAGGCTATCGCACGAAGATAGGCACCCTACTGAGTAATTAGTAGTATAGTCAAGAAAGAGATAAGCAAGCGTATTACACCCAATGACTGTAAATTTGTTCTTCTCAGTGTTGATCCGGAATGATGAGTTACCATTGTCTATTAGGGGACACCAATTGTATTCTTTCTTTGTCGTTCTGTTATAGCACTGGCCAGCTGCGGGGAAGCTTACACGTGCCTGGCCCAAGGACAGGTTTATATTCAGAATCTGGAAAGGTTTAATACCTATATCCTCAAGAACAGGAATTATAGTAGTGTTAGAATCATAAGATGGTTGGCAAGTGACATTGAATTCTTGAGACAGGGAGCAATTTCGGCCAATGCCGAATGGGTAAGGGATGGGAATTCCACCGCAGATGTCTAGGCAACCGGGCAGAGCAATGGTGGTCTTCGCAGATTCAGCAGTTTTGAAATGTAGGAGGAGAAGAAATTGGGTTAGTATCATTGCCACCGCCATTATAAATGGGAAATCTACTAATATTTTTTCTAGTTTATATTAATGGATCGATATCACATTACAGCATTTCAACGCTATTTATAAAGAATATATTTGCACGTTGATAAATTAATGAGTCAATTATTTAGTGGACCACAACGGGAAATCTAAATCCCTATTGGTAGTCTTTACGAATTACGGCACCAGAAACTTTTTCCAATGATTTATTTTTTTTTTATTAATTTTTCCAACGTATTCTGACTTGGCATATTTTCATAATCTGATTATAATAATGTTAATAGGCTATGTGCTCCCAGAGAAGACAATGACTTGGAAATTTTGTGGTCAACCCCATGCCGTATTAGTTTCGTCGAGTTCTTACACATGATGTAGTACTGTATAAGGTGCGTCCTACTTGCAAACGAGATTAATTTTGTTTCGTTCATCATATTCGTAGCAATAATAAATAAGTAATCAACTAATTTATATATCTAGTTTCTCTCAATGCATCGATGTCCCATTACTACACTTCGACGCTCCTTATTAAACATATGCACGTTGATATATAATTGAACAAATATATGATCCAATTATTTAATGGACCACACTTTCAAAATATGTATTAATTCTTTTATATTTGTTTTGCACTATTTAATTCTTTTATAGATTGGTGGGCATGCACGTGACTTTTCTTAACATTATAACTATCTAATTGTCCCCATTCTCTCGACTTAAAATTCCTTTTAGTTTCAATATATGATTTAAGAACTTTAGTATGTTAGTAAGTTTAGTGATTTTTCTGCCATTTACAATTCATTTTTTTAAATTTATTAACAACATGTAGGCATAGTAAACGGATTCTTGTGTTGAATATCTTAACTTTTTTTTTTCTAGTCTATTTTGTTGTGAGTCTTATAATAATACCAAGTCAATTATAGAATGGTGACTCGAGTGTTTTAATTTGTCCTCAGAAATTTTACATACAAAATGTATACATAAATGAATCAAGTGTGCGAAACTCTCAGATCTGCTTATGAGAATTGATTTTGAATTTTTGGTAAAATATCACATGCCTCAAGAACCAGAGACCACAAAGAATCCGGAATCATAGGTTACATGGATCCTAAGCTAAGGTCTAAAAGATAGCGGTCCAAAATTGTACGAGAGCTGTGCAATTAGAAATTGATGTATTATTAACTGACCACTGGTACCATTCATTGACCATGGTTTCATTCCCACGCGGAGCACTGACTTATTTTTATATTATATATTACGTATCTAATTTGCTGTCTTTTTTGACATTATATATTTTTGAGAAAAGGTTTCTGTCCACTGAGTTTTGTCCACTATCTGTCCACTACACTATCCATTTCCAATTTAACTGTCTTCAATTGTCTCCGCTATCCACTTTATAACAGTCTATTTAAACACCGACGGACGATGGAACCTTCCTTTTTTTGAATTTCATTTCCGATATTTCCAAATCCGATCTGATTTTCTCCACATTTGCTTATTGCCCTCTTCTTTCGCGTGACACCAGATTCATTCCATTCTCCATTCGCGATTGACTTTCAGATCTCTTCGACAGCCATCGTTTTGTTAAAGATAGAAGATATTTTCGAATAAAGGCATCGTCTTCAATAAAAAGCCATCGTTAACTAACGAATTTTGTCTGGGAAGAGAAATGAATCTCATAAAAAGGTTCATTCGTTGAGAAATGAATCTCCGACAGCCATTGTCTCTTTTTCATTTACGAAATCAAAATTTTTTTGATCTGATTCGTGACTCTGATAATTTCTCAAATCTCCTTTCTCAAAGCCACAGCTTCTATAAAACCTAATAAGTTTCATTAAAAATTTCTCTCCTCTCAAAAGCAGCACGAAATCGTAATTGTTATTTTTTTTTATTTACCTTCTCTGATTCATTTTTCCTTTGGAATGTCGATTTTAATTGAGATTACTGACTCGATCTCGTTTTTTATACATGATCACAATGGAACCTTCAATCGTGGAGCGCGATCGAATAGAAGTTATTTTTGTTGAAGAGCACGACAAAATTCAAATCTAGTAAGTTATTTCTGTTGAATTTATTATTTTCGTTGTATGCAGTAACAGATCTAGCATTTCAAATGAAATCTAGAGGAAAGAGATGATAGAGAGGCGATATGGAGTATTGATCTATTAATTTTACTGTATTGCCCCGTTAATTTTACAGTATTCATCTTGTGGAAATTTGGAGGAAATAGATGATAAAGAGGCGATATGGAGTATTGATTTGTTAATTTTACAGTATTGCCCCGTTAATTTTACAGTATTTATCTTGTCATTTTTACAGTTTTTCTGTTGAATTTGTTTTTTTCATTGTATGCAGTAACAGATTTATCATTTTGACTGAATTTTTATTTGAATATTAGTCGTATGTTGTAATTTCGTATGATTTTGTATTCTCTGTTTTTTATAGTACATATATATATGAATTACAATATATATGTCTCATTTTACAGGATATCGAACTGTTATGAAAGTTTCTGGATGTTTGAAAATGTGAAGTACGTTTTTTGTAGGATTTGTTATTTATGTTACAACATTGAATGACGAATTTTACAGTATTTGTGCATATTGAACTGTTTCATATTACAGGCTCTCCTATGAACATATGTTGTTTTGTGGTAAACAGATTTTTTGTATGATGATGGATGTATGTATAGATTTAGCAATTTTAGAGTATACATGGTATTATTTTATTGTTTATATTTTGCAATTTTCTAGTATACATGATTTTTTGTAGGTTATAGTTTTAAACTGAAATGTAGCATTTGTTACATTTTATCTTACAGTATAGATGGTATTATTTTATGGTTTAGCTTTAGAAATTTTACAGTATACAAGATTCAATTTTACAGTTCTGCTAATTTAATTTAACAGTATACAAGATTCAATTGTAAATTTTACTGTGTAGAAGATTCAATTTTACAGTATACAAGATTCAATTGAAAATTTTACTATATACAAGATTTAATTTTACAGTATACAAGATTCAACCCAGTGCGGACGCTAATAATTAACTCTAACTGCCAATAACCGCTAATAACTAACTCTAACTGCCAATAACTTCCTATAACTGTAATTTCCGAAAGTACAGTTTGAAAGTACATTTTTTTTGTTCTGTTGTGCAAGTTGCAATCTTTTTTTAACTATCATGAGACCACTTCAAATAGTTGCTAGATGTTTTGTGATTAACTGATATATTTTATGTGATATATTGTATAATTATACAGCATGTAGAAGTAATTTTACAGTATTCGCGCAAGTCAAAGCTGTGGACAAATGGTGGACAAAAGACTGTGGACAATTAGACGCTTCCTATATTTTTATCCTTTGTGTCTATCTTTGAAAATTTTAAGCATTCAAATTAATTTAGTATACAGTCAAGCAGTTAAAATTAAAAATGTTAATAAAATAATTTTAATGCATTCATTCTTAATTTGAACATTTTTTTACCACTTCACTCTATGCAAAATTAATTTCAAAATTAAAAATTTTCACACATAGATGCATCACTCATAAAGTAGGCAGATTTCAACAATTTGAATTTATAATTTGAAGCCAATTTGATAGGTTTTAAACTTGAGTTCACCAAGAGACTTGATTAACTTAAGAACACCCTAGTTCTACTCCACTTTTGAAATAAATTTACTCCAATAAAGTATTTACAATTGAAAATATATAAATTAAATAGTTACAATAATTTTCTTCTTAAATATTTTGTAATTAAGAAAGATCACAGGGGCTAGCAAACAAAATTATAAATAAAACACGGCCTGCTGAGCTTCCTGATATCGCAGCGGTGCATATTTTCATGAGGTGGTGATATGTACCGAAATTTTTAAAAATACCATTTTATTAAAATTAATAAACCAAAACACCAAATTGAACTGGAATTATTAAATTCCGCATGGCCGCTGCGAGGGAAAGCGGCCAGCTAGAACCGGACCGCTGCGAGGGAAAGTGGGCGCTTATTTGGGCCGCTTTGGAGGCCAGCAGCCACACTGGAATTTTTGTAGCAGTGATCCTAGGTTACATGAATCCTAAGCTAATGTCTAAAAGATAGTGGTCCAAAATTGTACGAGAGCTGTGCAATTAGAAATTGATGTATTATTAACTGACCAATGGTACCATTCATTGACCATGGTTTCATTCACCGGCCAGCTAATTTGCGAAGTTTGTTAACACTTCCAACACAGAGCACCGACTTATTTTTATATTATATATTATTGTTTTTTTCTGCTAAGTTGATATTATATATTTTTACTCTTTGTTAAAAAAAAGCAATATGTTTAAAAAATATATTTAGTCTTCTAATTAGTTAGTTTGTGATAACAAATAATTTATTTTCCTACTTGACTGAAGAAAAATATACAAAATTGTTAAGAATAGAAAAGGCAAATAAAAGGAGAAAGTATTCTTTAAATTGCTGCAAATATGTACTACAATTAAAATATACTTGAATTTTTTTGTCATATTATGCACGTAGATGTTCTAATCTACTAACGACTATAATTGAAAGATAAAATTTCGGATTTAATATCAGCTCTCTAATCAAATAATGTCTTCTTTTAATTAAATGCATCTTTTGGACATGTAGAAGTATAAATTTAGTTAGAAACATACTCGTCACAAATACTGCCACACGATATGTTACAATTAAAATTGAATAGAGAACAAAATAGAAGAAAAAATCAATTTATTGATTTCCTTATTTCTCCTCTCCAACTATCTCCCATTCATTATTTTCTTATTTAAGATTCCTAATATCTACGCTGACATCTTTTAAAAATATTTTATCAGCATTTGACATCTCCAAATTTAATGCATTAGTCAATTTAAGCTATAGTGAATTAATGCAAATATCAGGTCTATTATTTGATATCATCCAATCTTAATTTAAGATTAAGTTCTTATTAATAAAGAAACTTTTAATATATTAGCAATTAATGCAAATAGCAGGTCTATAATTTTGAAAATCATAAATAAGGAATGCCATCATTTTGACTTGGACGTGTATAATCATGATTACAATATAAATTAAGTTACTTTATCTTAATTAAAAATTGATATATTGATATTAAAATTCAATAAACATTGTCCACAAAAAATATAATTATCTATTATTTCTACTCTATATCGAAAGATTCTTACTAAGCGATCATTTGCTGTATATACATGTGCATTTATTTTTTAATTTTTATGAACATGCATCTGCAAAAAAAAAAAAAAATCTTTTAGCAGTGCTTTGATGATATTTTACAAATTCATAACAAACTTTTTATTTTGAAGATTAACGTATCTTAAATTGATTAATTAACAATTTATTCTATATAAAAACAGTATGGTAGTTGATTTTTTTTTTCTTGTAGGTCTTGAATTTGCAGAACATATTCAGTTATTTAGAGTCTATAACTGTTATTTTTTGCTCTCAAAATCAGATCGTCCTCTTTTCTGGGTTTTTATTAGTACCCGAAAAAGGGATTATTTATACAAGCTTATTTAGTATTTAGTGTGTGTGTATATATATATATATATTTTATTAATGTCGGAGGTCAAGCCACAAAACTATTCTAATTTTCACCAGGGATTCTTCATCAAGGTTTCAAACTTGTGATTTTCCACTCAGATTACACTACCTTTACCACTAGACCAAAATTAATTCTCATATTATTATTTCACATATGTAAAACAATATTTAGTAAAGCAAAATAAATTTATAACTTGGAATTAAAACAGTGCGAAACTTCGGGTCTAATTTGTTATTAGTTGTGGACCCCTTTTCATGATTTTTTTTAATCGATTAGAAATTGGTATTTATAATGAGCAATAAGAATCCACAGTTCTAAGATGCACTTCTTAAACAGAGAAGTACACTTTATTAACTTCCTTAATTAATAGCAAAATAAGAAACCTATCTTTTACTGGTTGTTTAAAATTTATCAGTGTTGAAAATATTTTTAACACCGATTTTTAAATAAAAAAACATGTGGGAAAACTATTTGTAACACCAGTTTATAACCAAAATAACGGTTGTTACAAATAATTTTGGCACTGGTTTCTTAACAAAATGACCGGAGTTAAAAAAAGTTTCACAATTGTTAATTTATAAAAAAATGATGTTAAAACTATTTGTAACACCGGTGTTTTACCGGTTGTAAAAACTTCACATTTCCAGCAACCTTCCTATTAGCAGCAGTACAAGAACAAATGGTAAATGTCAAATTTAACAGCTGGCATTTGGAATTTTTGTAGCAGTGATCCTAGGTTACATGAATCCTAAGCTAATGTCTAAAAGATAGTGGTCCAAAATTATACAAGAGCTGTGCAATTAGAAATTGATGTATTATTAACTGATCCATGCTTCCTGTCATTGACCATGGTTTCTTTTGCAAAGTTTGTTCACACTTCTCATGCGGAGCACTCACTCAAATAACATTGCCTTTACCACTAGATCAAAACTAGTTCTCATATTATTATTTCACATCTGTAAAACAATATTTAGTAAAGCAAAATAAATTTATAACTTGGAATTAAAACAATGCGAAACTTCGGGTCTAATTTGTTGTTAATTCCGGACCCCTTTTCATGATTTTTTTTAATCAATTAGAAATTGGTATTTATAATGAGCAATAAGAATTCACAGTTCTAAGATGCACTTCTGTGTAATTTTTTTTACATTTGCTTCTTTTGTGCGGATATCTATGTCGTCTTTATTTGAACAATCACATTATTGTCTGCATCAAAATGGTAAAATCGGTGATGTTAATGTTAATCTGGAATCCAACGAGTGTATACAGGAAACTATTTCATAACTTTCTTTAGGTGATATGCCTATAGACCGTAAAATAAGAAACCATAATGTGACATACTTTTATTAACTTCCTTAATTAATAGCAAGAATTAATTAGAAGCAAAATAAGAAGGTATCTAATAAGGGAGAAAATTGGATTAAAACAAAAGAATTCGCTTCCCACTCAAAAGTAGAATTTATGCACTTGAAATGACACTCTCCTTTACAATTTTACTTCAATTTTGATAAGATAATATATTCATTTTTATTAGTATGTTCAGGTTTATTCTTAGTATCAATTGTTAGTGAAAACCCTTGGTAGAAGCAGTTTTGAAAAATAAAATAAAAGACAATTAATATATTTATCTAATTGTGTGTTATTTAATTTATAAAATTATGTTTTTGTGGCATATGAAAGTTGTTATAGCAAGCAAATTTGAGGGCTAGCTAGTCCAATATAAATAGAATTTTAATAAATTACAAATGGGAATTACCACCGGTCTTTTTAATCAACACCGGTGGCACAACACTATAGACTATTTAAGAGAAATCTATCTTTCACCGGTTGCTTAAAATATCGGTGTTCAAAATAGTTTTAACAACGGTTATTAAATATAATACCTATGTGAAAACTATCTGTAACACCGGTTTATAACTAAAATAACGGGTGTTACAAATAATTTTGGCACCGGTTTTTTAACAAAATAACTTGTCACATTGGTTCATTTATAAAAAAACGATGTTAAAAGTATTTGTAACACAGATTATTTTGATTATAATCCGATGTTACAAATATTTTTAATACCGGTTTTTAACTGGTTGTAAAAACTTCATATTTTTAGCAGCCCTCATTAGCAGCGGTACAAAAGAACAGATGCTAAATGTGAAATTTAACATCTGGCAATTGGAATTTAGCTTAGGTTACATGAATTCTAAGCTAAGGTCTAAAAGATAGCGGTCCAAAATTGTACGAGAGCTGTGCAATTAGAAATTGATGTATTATTAACTGATCAATGGTCCCAATCATTGACCATGGTTTCATTCACCGGCCATCTCATTTGCGAAGTTTGTTCACACTTTCCACGCGGAGCACCGACTTATTTTTATATTATATATTACGTATCTAATTTGCTGTCTTTTTTTATATTATATATTTTTACCCTTTGTGTCTACTTTTGAAAATTTTAAGCATTCAAATTAATTTAGTATACAGTCAAGCGGTTAAAATTAAAAGTTTAATAAAATAATTTTAATTCATTCATTTTTTGAATATTTTTTTACCACTTCACTCTATGTAAAATTAATTTCGAAATTAAAATTTTCCACACGTAGACACATCACTTGTAAAGTAGGCGGGTTTTAACGGTTCAAATTTGTAATTTAAAGCTGATTTGACGGGTTTTAAACTTGAGTTCACCAAGAGCCTTGATTAACTTAAGAACACCCTAGTTCTACTCTACTTTTGAAATAAATTTACTCCAATAAAGTATTTACAATTGAAAATATATAAATTAAATAGTTACAAAATTTTCTTCTTAAATATTTTGTAATTAAGAAAGATCACAGGGGCTAGAAAACAAAATTATAAATAAAACACTGCCTGCTGAGCTTCCTGATATCGCAGCTGTGCATATTTTCATGAGGTGGTGATATGTAAGAAGATATTGTTAACTTCAATTCATAGGCCGCACGAAATAAATCACAACAAATCCCAAAACCCACTAACTCATAACCTCAATCAATCGTGGGTCCCACTTGTGAGAAGAAGGCCGCATGACTTTCGTAACTCCCTGTTGCCACGAAAGAAATCTATTGATAAGGTTTGAATTTATTCGGGATTTTGAATTTTTAATCAACAAATTATCTGCGTGCTTAGCATCAAACCATCGTCACAGAAAATCCAGTAAATGCCCCAAAGCAGCTTTTACTCTGAAGGAATCTCTCGTTTATTTTATTTTTTTTCTCATTCCATGTATTTCAAGCATACATAAATAAAATCTATATACCATAAAAGTTGTTGAGCTTAAAACTCCTCAATTACGCAAGAATGACTTATAGCTTTCAAAATAACTAGCTTTCAAGTTTTGATGTATGTCAAATACGTGCTTTATGGTCCGAAAATGAAGCTCCTATATTATATATATATATATATATATATATATCCTGTTGCTTGTATAAGTTAGATTATGCAATAATTGTTATTGTGTCATTTCATTTTTAAATATTAAATCAATATTAGAAAAAGAAGCTCACATTGAGCCATCAAATTAAGCTGTCCCTTGACTGACCCTCTCATGTTTGTCGAAAGTTTGATGTCTTTAAAGCTTAGAGTCATTTACTGTGTGCGTTTTGTTGTGGCAAGGCTAGGTTTCGAGGTGCAAATGCTGTACCATTATTTCTGGGTCTCAAATTGGTATTGAGTCGATCTAATGTTATGGTGCTTGTCCATTGTTGATTTATGAATTCTGAGGAGATAATATTTATTGAACATGAAGTTATGTTAATTACAAGTTCTTATATCTATTTATACTAAAAACTTCTCTAAGTTACTATTTGTACTATTTTACTATTTATGGCAATATGGTACATATTACTGTTTATTTTATTCTTGTAAAAGTCTATTTTCTATTTTGTTTATTCTTGATCTTTTGATCTATAATGAGTGTCTAAGATCAATCTTATATATTTCTTCTTTATTTTCAACACTACCCCTTAAGCTAATGTATATGTTATACAATCCTAGCTTGCTAGTGATAACCTCAAAATTTGTCAAATTCAAGCCTTTGGTAAAAACATCTGCTAATTGATCTTTGCCTCTCACAAACGGTGTTTCTATTTCTTTGGCTTGGACCTTCTCTCTAATAAAGTGACAATCCACTTCTATGTGCTTTGTTATTTTATGAAACAATGAATTTGATACAATATGTCGAGCACAATTGTTGCTGCAATATATCTTCATAGCTTGATCAAATTCGATGCTCATGTCTAAAGTAGTGTTTAGTTCAATTGCAGTGGATGCCATGGCTCAATACTTTGCATCCGCACTAAATTGAGCCATGACATTTTATTTTTTTTGCTTTAATTTTCATGTAACTAGATTCCCGCCTACAAATGTGCAAAAGTTGGTGATGGATTTTCTATCAAAACTAACAACCTAATCTGCATTGGAATAACCACATATTTCATTAGAATTATTGTTATTCATTTTTATTCCTTTTTTCAAGATTTGTTTTTAAACGTCTCAATATTCTATTTATGGCATCCAAATGAGGTGTTCTTGGTGAATGTATAAATTTTCTAATTTCACTTACGGAAAATGAAATACCGAACATGTTACCATGAGATAAATTATTTTTTCTACAAGTCTTTGAAATTGGTTTATGTCTTCTAAAAGTTCACCATCCTCGGTATTTAATTTATCTTTGGTATCAATTAGAGTAGAGACCGGTTTACAACCTAGTTTACCAATTTCTTTAGCAAGTCTAAAGTATATTTTTGTTGTGAAATGAAGATGCCCTTAATTGAAAAAGCTACTTCTATTACTAAAAAATATTTTAAGTATCCCAGATCTTTAATGTCAAATTTGTCTTTTAGTTGGGATTTGATTTTTCTAATTTCCTCTAAATTATTTTCGGCGATTATTAAGTCATTTACATAAAACAACAAAAGGGTTATATTTTTTTCTTCACTTTTGGTAAACAAGGAGTGGTTAGCACTACTAATCTTAAAATTACATGAATTTAAATACGAGCTAAGTTTGCCACACCATGTCCGAAGAGATTGCTTTAATCCATATATGAATTTGTTTAACCTACAAACTATTAGAATTGATTTTCATTTTATGGCCAGATAGTAATGTCATGTACACCTCTTCAAGTATTACTTAAAGAAAAATATTTTTTATATTCATTTGGTATAAGTTCTGTTGTTTACTGCAATAGAAAATAAAATTTAACGATATTCATTTTTTGTTAAATTCTGCACTATAGGTTTGAGTATATCATTTGACCACTAATCTTGCTTTATACTGTACATTCTATAGAACCATCACTATTGAACATGGTTTTATATATCCATTTACATACAACGTGCTTTTTTATTTTTTGGTGATGGAACAATTACCAAAGTTTTATTTTTCTCAAGGGCTTTTAATTCTTCTTACATGGCCTTGCACCATACCAGGTTTGTTATTGCTTCTTGATAATTATTTGACTCAATTTCTTTTTCAAAAGAAGTAAGAAATTCTTTGTATCCAGATATGATACAAATTCTTTTATTGAATATTGTATCATATAGGTGTAGGGCACTGAGAGTTGCACTAAAGAGGGGGAAATCAGATTCCCTTAGTTCAATAGGGGACATTTGCTGTGAAACTTCTCTCGGCATTCCTTCCGGTTCACCTTGTGACAGGTCTACCAATTCATATCAGCCTATTGGGGTTTTATTATTTGGTTGTGGGGATGTTTAACTCCCGACAGGCACAAGCCTCCGTCATTAATTATATCAGATGACCTTTCAGGTCAGTACTGAATTACTCTTTCATTCCATAATTTATGCCTATTTTGGTGTAAATTGAGTAATGGGGCTAAGGAAAGGCTCATGTAAGGTTTATTTGGTTGTTTGGTTGGTTCTCGTTTGATTTGGACATGATTTGGACATTTATTTTGGCATATGTGCATTTATATTTTTTAAAACATATGAGAATCCATGAAAACATGTCAATTATGTGAATTTTATTTGAGAAAATATGTTTAAACATTATTTTTATATTTTTATTTATAAAAATATGTCAAGAGAGGAGTATTTTGGTCATTTCAAATTTTAGCTGAAACTTGGATATATTCAATTACTACTTGAAATTGTAGAAAATTAAATTTGGGTACATTTTGGAACTGGTTTGAGTCGATTTGGACTTATAACAAAGAAGTTATGACCAAAAAGGGCTGAAAAGAGCTTGTCTGTGAAGTTTTTATGCTCTTAGGGGCCTATTTGTAAATTTTTAAGGGCTTCTCTACCAATTTCTGATAAATAGAGGGGTTTATATGTAAAATATCATCTTTTAATCATTTTTGGACTTTAAGATTAGTGCTGAGCCTCTGAGATTCGGATATTGGACTTTGGACTTTGAGATGTGCACTGGCCATTGGATTTGATCACTTGGCCTTGAGATTTGGATATTAGGCTTTAAGATGTGTGCAGAGCTATGATATGGATAGCTGGGCTTTAAGATTTGGGTCTGATGCATTAAAATATGCACTGGGCCTTTAATGAGTGTGCAAAACTCTGGATTTCATTATATGATTGGTGCAAGATATTATTTGATCAATAAAAAGTGTGCAGAGCATGGCTATCAAGCATTTGGGCTTGGAGATTAGCATTGAGTATTTTAATTAACTCAGCCGACTGATAAGCGGGTCCCTCGTGTCAGGACCCATTGGATTTGGGTTTTGAATATGGGTTGTTTGATCAAACGGGCTTATAAAAAATCATGCAATCCTGATATGATTAGCGTTGGCTCTGACAAGAATGGTTTTGGCCAACTTCGATCATGGCTGTGCCGGCCAAGGACATGGTTGCGATTGTGGTGGCATCAGGAATCCAACGGTGCTATTGTTGACCATCGGCGGCCATCCGATGGTCGACGACCATCTATCGGTGCTTGAATTGTACCTGTCGGTCCCGTTTGAGCATTGAATCGATTTTGATCGATTTCCTTGCAATTTTTTTTCAGGAATTTGGTTATTTGAGCTCAAATACAGTCATGAAAGACATTGAGAGCATCAATTTGGGGTTTGAACAAAGTTTCACCATGATTTGAAGGTTCCAAGTGCTGTCAGCGCATTGAGTTGGTATCGATGGCCGGTACAGGAGTCCTGAGGTTGATTCAAATGTTTCAAGGACTTGTTTTGATCATTTAAAGGGTTTCTGAACATTATAGAAACTAGGATTCTGCTTGAATTACTTTTGAGCAAAGGATTGCATATATTTCATATGATATGTTTCTGAATTCAATCATATTTCTTATGATTTTTATAAAGAATGATGCAATTTATTTTCATGAAATCAAAATTTGATATGTCAGGAACACACGTGTCAATATTTACTATTTTATGAAATTTATTTCCATTTTTAAGAATTTTTGAACTGACAGAGGCATATGAGGTTATTTCTGTCAGTTTATTTCATAATTCCATTTTTTTTAAAAGTCCGAACTTCAAAAATTCATAGAAAATAGTAGAAAAATCAGAAAAATGTGAAATTTGTGTCCATTTTACAATTTGGTCCTTCTACTGATCTGCATTGATTAATTTGTCAGAACAGTACATTTAGTGTATTTTTATGCATTTCCTTGCATCAACATCCATTATATTGTGCATAACTGCTGAGTCCAGACTTGGTGTAATGCCAGAGGTCAATTCAAGGTACCATATACATAGGCAAGGGTCTGGTTAGGCTTAGAACAGGTTTCAAAGGCTACAAGCCACTGTTTTGTGCCAGTATCAAAAGAAACAAAGATCAAAGAGTTCAAATTTCATCAAATCATCATTTTAATAAATTTAAAACATGTCAGAACTTGAAAAGTTGCAGGGAGGTCCCTGATTTTCTGAAAATCATGTTTTGAGTGTGTTTAGTTGATTCAAAGGGCATTATCATCAAAACTTCATGGATCTAAAGGTACAAATGACATCTAGCAACTAATATTGCTGCATTTTTGCACTTTAGACCTCAGTTTTTCATTATTTACAAATAAACCCTTAAAAATGATGAAATTAACCATTTTGGCAGCATAACTTCTTCATTTTACTTGATTTTTATTTATAAATAAGCTCTCTCAAGTGAGCATTGTGTGTTTATCTTTTCATTTAAGTCACTTTATTCCCATTTTTAATCATTTTATATAAAGAAATCAGAAGGTCAGATGAGCAAGGATACCAGCTGGCTCTAACTACATTCATCTTTACCTCTAATCAATTTATAAAAATGATTAAGGGAGGCAGGAAGAAAAAAATGCAGAAAAAGGATAAAACATGCATAAAAGTGATTTTTCATAAAAAAATTGCATTGAAACATAAAATTTTGTATTTTAAATGCTAATATACATCTTATTATGCATCTACATGATTTCTAAAGAAAAGGATCAAAACAGAACATAAAAGAAGGAAGAAAAGTGCAAAATAAACATCAAATTGCCAAGAAAGCTTTTATTCATCCATGAAAGGCACATAGCTTGACCCCTAATGGTCTTACATCGTATTTAACTCAAATTACCTAATCTTTAGGTTTCCTACATAGGAAGAAAGGAAACAGATAGCTTCTAAGCTACTGGTATACTGATGCAACAATATCAGTTCATATATGTGTATATAGACATGTATAGGTTGCAAGGGGTTGTAGATGTTGCATCCTGTATGTATAATGCTTCATTTGATCATGTATATATAGCCTTCAAGGCATAGGACTTAGGGTTAGGGTTCAGCCTATACTGGCATGCATCAACATCCTTGGAATTCATCAATTTCATTTGAATGGTTTGGATTTGAGTTTCAGCCTTCGAGGCATCATTTGCAGATGTATAAACCAATCAATTCAAGCCATACTGGCAGTCCATAGGGTATATAATCACAGCCTTTGATTAATTCATTTAAAGGGCTGAGATGCTGGTATTTAGAGTCATGCTTCTCCTCATGCATGGGAGAAGAGATTCTTCTATTTTTTCATGTTATGCAGGAGTCAGAATAGGTGTGCAAGGGATTAATTGAGTGTCAGACTCTCTCTCAGCAGCCAATTTCTATTTTCTAATTTTCTGCACATTTCTTTCATATGAACACAGGTGCCAGTACCCAATTCGGGTATATTCGGTACATATCCATTTAATCAAAGCATTGAGGGGCCTTATTAGACCCCCAAAGACTTGTCTTAAAGACTCAGAAAGCTTTGATTTCGTTTCATTACTTCCAATTCGTCATACCCTAACAACTCGGGTGTTTGAATTCAGGTTATTGAAACCCTTTCTTATCAAATTGACTGCCCAAAGAGCATCGAAGAGAGGTATAAAACATTTATATGCTCTCAATTTGTTCCCTTTAGCCTCAATTTCCCTTCAATTTGGTCCTTCTTAGCTGCCGGAGATGAGAAAGGGAGAAGAGAGGAGGAGGAGAGGGCTGGCAGTTCCGTATTTCCTTCCTCTGACTTCTACTTGCACTCGGCACTTGGTGAGCCGTGTAAGGGCTTGTGCATGGTGCAGGTCACTTCGGGTTTAGCTAGGCCGAAGGGATCATTTGCGCTGGGGCGTTGGGGTTTTAAATGGGCTCAGGTTTGGTTGAGCTTAGAGCATGGTGAACCAATCAGGAACTGCTGTTTCATTAGAATTTTCAAAATTTCATAATTTTAAGTTAAAAAATGTATAATATATCAAAATTTATGGTTTCCAATGTAGAATATTATCGTGAATTCTAATATGTCATCATCAGTTCATCTTGGAGAGCCTTTATGCATCTTTGGCATTTTCCAAGCATTTTAAACATTGCCAATTTTCCATTTATTTAATTAACAACATTTTAGGGTACGACAATAGGTTACAAAATATCTAAATCTAGTAGATGGTTGAGTTACTCTCGAGGACCTTCTTGTCATTGTAGTTTATTCTTCCTCACTATTATTGTTATCAGTTTCTTCTTCCTCATTATTATTGTATCATCATTATTTATTTCTTCTTCATGGTTATTTGATTCACTTTCATAATCCTCATTCGATATGAAATCAAAATCATTTATGTATGATGTTATTGGCCTAGCTTGATTATTTTCTCGTGGTTTTTTGGTAATTTTAAAATATGGTTCATCTTCAAAGAATTACATTTTTAGAAATAATTATTTTTTATTAATTGGGTCATAACATTTGTAGCTTTTTTTATATGGTGGATATCCTAAAAAGATAGGTTTTGTTGACATAAAATGAAATTTGTCTTTTCTTTTAATATGAACAAAACATATACAATCAAAAACTCATAAATGATCAAGATTCTTTTTTTTGTTGGTAAAGAATTTCGGTTGGACTTTTGTTTTTTAAAGTAATACTAGGTAGACTATTAATTAGATGTGTTTCACAAATAATGGCATCTGGCCAATAAAAGTTTGGAACATTATTTTGAAATAACAATGCACGTGCCATTCCTAATGGATGTCTTTTTTTCATTTCTGACACTCCATTTTGTTTAGGAGAGTTTATATAAGTTGTTTGGTGTATAAATTTTTTTTCTTTAAAAAGATTAGTAAAATTTTTATTTACAAATTCCGTTCTATTATAAGATCTAAAATTTTTTATTTCCAAACATGTGATCGGTAGTACCACTATTTATAATTATTTGATCAAATAAATTATAATTTTGAGAGTGAGATATATACCATATGAGAAAGGCCTTTGATTTTGATTAGCAAGCATACAGTGAGTTGTAGGAGAAATTGTTGCATTAGATCTCCAGCTGACCCGCTTGACCCGCTTGACCCGCTTGCACCCTCACTGGACCTCTCTAGTCTACTCTTGAATGGAGAGGAACTCACAGCCAATCCTTCCCCTTATTTTTCTTTATCAGTTATTTTTTTTCCTCCTCCCTGATTGGTACTCAAACCACCCTCTTGGTTTTCTTCTTTGGTACGATCATTTGCTTTCTTCCCTCCTTTCTCCGCCACTTTCCACCCCTTTGGCTGAGATGAGGGTACAAAATACAACACCTATCTCGGGTGTGTCCCTCCTTTTTGTAATTTGTACACTCCGTGGGAGGATTTCGGTGATTGAGAAAGCTAGAGTTTCGATGGTTTAATAAGTTTGCGTGATCGGTTGCTCGTGATGGTTTCTACGT
Organism: Carex pumila; assembly: GCA_033356055.1. Classification (NCBI taxonomy): domain Eukaryota; kingdom Viridiplantae; phylum Streptophyta; class Magnoliopsida; order Poales; family Cyperaceae; genus Carex; species Carex pumila. The sequence goes on along the minus strand of JARJHM010000639.1, from coordinate 96,684 downwards.
TTGCTCCTTGATCAGATTTGAGGTTTGTTTCATGATTACTTGGTTGTTTTAAGTTGTATATGAATTTACTTTTGCGTTTTGTTTCACCTTGATTTGCTTGAAATTTTGTGGAACTGAGATTTTCTGTGCGTGCTATGCTGGTATTTAATAAATACCAATATTTTGCTGATTTATGGTTTTATGTTGTTGGCTGATCAGATAGTTTTCTGATACGGTAGATTTTTTTTTTTGTTTAAAGCTATGATTACCAGGTTAGTTGGTGGGAATTGAAAGCTGGAAGCTTTATCAGTTTTACTGGTAAATATTAGAGGTAAATATCGAAAGCTTGGAGCTTTATCGGGTAATTGGGTAGTGTTATCAGTTTATCAGAATTATTCTGATACCATGTTGATTTTATCTATTGAACATGAAGTTATGTTTATACAAGTTCTTACATCTATTTATACTAAAAGCTTCTCTAAGTTACTGGTTGTACAATTTTATTATTTATGGCAATGCAGTGCATGTTATTGTTTATTTTATTACCATAAAAGTCTATTTTTTATTTTGTTTATTCTTGACCTCTTGATCTATGATGAGTGTTTGAGAACAATCTTCTATATTTCTTCTTTATTTTCAACATTCATATATGTAATTAATGATTATTACCGACTAAGGTCTTCTTTAAATTATGCCCATACTGCAAAAAAAGAAAAAAAAAAGAAAGAAAAAAAGCCACTAGTGTAGTACCATGTGAGCTTGGTACGATACAGTTGCTCCTCATACTGTCTATGGGTTTGAAATTCGAAAAAAAAAATGTTGCTTCCGTAAGGAAATGTCAGGTCAACCACCATACTGCTTTCTTTTTTCATTCTTCATCCAAACTTGACACTCTCCCTCTCTCTCTGTAGAATTTGCCAGAAGCAACTAACAATACCAAAAAACACTACACGAAGGGTAGACACAGCGGTATTGCACCGGCGATCTCTATGTTAACATCTAGATGACATTGTCCATATAGCATTCAAGAAGTTGAATGCAGAGGTGGCCCCTACTTGTTTTGATATATAGATTTTGATTTGTCAGATATATAGATTTTTATTTGTCCAAGTTTCTAGTTGACCCTCATTTTTTTTCTTCTCTATATTGTATCCTTTGAATTTTATTTGACAGTAAATGACATAGATTGACTTTGTTGGGATAAACTAAGCAATACTGCACTGCTTTGTGCCAGTATGCAAAGAATTGAAGAAAGAATAATATTTTTCTGAATAGAAACAACGCTTTATTTCCTTTCTCTCTTACTCAATTACATAGAATTATGCAGTATTTAAAGCAATACAATATTCCTAAAATAACCACCCACAACTTTCCTAAATTAAGCACCCACTACACAACATGCTAAAAATAACCAACCACTATTCTAACAAGTCCTGAAATAACCATGCTTAAAATAACCAATGCCCAAAATAACCAAAAGATAACTATGCTTAAGATTGGCTTTGAGGTTTATGGAAAACCAAAAGATAACACGTCTCATTTACAGTAAATGACATAGATTGGTTTTTGAGTTGATTGTTTGTTGAGCACACAATATGTGGTGTTAATTACTATCTGATAAAGGCTGTCAGTTCTGACAAGAAACAATACGATTTATGGTGTTGCCATTTCTGGTCCAAGAAAGCAAACCCTTCTACTCTGTTTCCACCCCTTTCAATAATTCACTTTAAAAAATAACACTGGTTACTAGTCCACGCCAAAAGCTTGAAATCTGATAAACTCTTGCTCAAGGATAATTCTGTGCAAGGGTCACAAGCAAGTTAATTCTACGGATCATAATAAAAAACAACGTAGAATTAATCTATATTAGGATAAATTTTATTTGCGATAACATATATTGGAATGCAACTTTGATTATACACGTAGAAGGAAGCAGACGGAACTATAAAAACTGAACCAAGAAGAAAATCATAAATTAACAACACATAAGATGAATACCAAGAGAAAACATTTTGAACAACATAATAATATCTATAGTACTTAGAAATTATTGCCAAAATAAAATATACAACCAACAAAAATATGCCGTGTACACTGCACACGAGCGTATGCATAAATGCCATTGTGTATATGTCACAATTAGATAAATGAACCATTTGTCTTTGAAAACTAACCAATTGAAGGAGTAAAATGTGAACCTCAAATTTAAATTAAGTTTTAATAGAAAAGACAATAAATTGGATAAATTTGTGAGTTTTTAGAATTTAAAGCGGTAAATATAATATTATGAATTCTAGAAGGGGGAATATTTAATTTCGATTTTTTTTGAGGGGTACACATGAAATCTCACCTTGAATTTAGTTGGCAGTCAATGACATAGATTGACTTAGAGGTTTATGGAAAACCACAAGAACACGTCTCATTTCCATTTAATGACCATAACACATAATGGACTTTGGTTGTTTGTTGAGCACACAAACATATGGTGGTAATTACCAGCTGATAAAGGTACAGTATAATTTGTGATATTGCCATTTCTGCTCCAAGAAAGCAAACCCTTCTACTCCCTTGTCTCGTTCCCTTTCAATAATTCACCCAAAAAAATAAAACTACTAGTCCACGCCAAGAGCTTGAAATTTGATATTCTCTTGTTCAAGGATAATTCTGTGAAGAGGTCACAAGCAAGCACATTAATTACATCACAATATCATATTAGCATAAAAAATAGTCTACATTTTAATTTATTTTATTTACAATAACATATATTGGAACCAATTACGATTATACATTAGAAGGGATCTAACGTAATTGTACAAAATGAAGCAAGAAGAAAATAAAAAATTACGACAAAGAAGAATACCAAGGGAAAGTGTTTTGAACAAAATAATACTATACAGGAAATCAAGATGACTACATAAATAGAAAGGTGATAGTAATGACAATTTATTGAGGAAATAAAATATATAACCAACATAAGTAGGACAAGAGATATCTATGCGTCATTGTGAGGACAACACTTGAAAAAATAAATAGTAATTAACGACCAATAGAAATGCTCTCCTCCGCTTCTTTATCTATAATGAAATAATTGCTTGTATCCTCAATCTCGATTTCATGTTGGGATCGTTCAATGAGCAGAGTCTCCGTTTCTTCGGGATTGTAATCTTGTCTCCAAGGATGCTGCTTAAGCTTTCCTATTCGAAGAAGTTCTTCGGCTACTTCTTTCATCGTAGGTCGCTGTCCCCCCTTCATACTTAGACATTGCTTAGCCAGCTCAGCAACTGCCTTGATTAATTCCATATCATCTTCATGTTTAATTTCATCATCTAGAAGCTCTTGTATTTTGTTATCTTCCATAGCAGAGAGGAAGCGAGATGAAAGACTCATCTCATCTTCTGGTGCATCAAAATCAACTACAGGCTTGCTGGTTAGAAGCTCCAGAAGAACTACACCGAAGCTGTACACATTACTCTTGTCTGTCAGTTTGCAAGATTGCACGTATTCTGGATCAAGGTAGCCAAATGTTCCTTGCACAAGAGTGACACATTGTGCTTCATCTGTCGGAGCAAGTATTGAGGCTCCAAAATCTGACACCTTTGCCATGTAATTTTGGTCCAAGAGAATATTTGCAGACTTCACATCTCCATGGAAAATTGGAGGAGATGCTGAAGTGTGCAAGTAGGCAAGTGCTTTTGCTGATTCATGTGCAATCTGTAGACGGGTTAGTAGAGAAATGTGTGATCCTGTCTTTTTACCATGTATATAGTCAAACAGGGTACCATTTGGGATAAACTCGTATACTAGCATAGGAACCTCGACCTCTATACAACAGCCTAGGATTTTAACAATGTTCTTGTGGTTAATTTGAGAGAGAATTAGCATCTCTTTACCAAATTCTTTCTTCTTGCCCTCATCGACTATCTTACACTTTTTAATGGCAACCGTTTGATCTCTTAGAGTTCCTCTGTAAACAGTGCCATGGCCTCCATAGCCAAGAATATTTGCACTGGCAAAATTGTTTGTTGCTTGTTCTACCTGTTGCTTCGTGAAGATAGTAAAACCAAACCCTTGGTTTAATTTAATCTTCTCCAACAGAATCCATCCCCCATGTTGTTGAAAGTATTTCTCTTTTACTTTTGAAAGGTTTCTTCTCTCCCAGAGCACATATATGGCAACCCCAAGAAATAATAAAGCAGCAATACCGGCAGCAGTTCCTACATTTATTTAGTGCAAACTTGCTTTAATCTTCTGTAGGAATATTTATAATTATTGCTCCTAGTTAATACTTGTATATGTATATAAATTCATTTCTAGTAAATGTCATACCTAGTGGTATATATGTTTTATCTTTCAGCTTGCAATTAAAGTGGACATGTTATGGAACTTCTGTTTTTAAACATTTGGATATGCTCCTAGACCTTGATTAATCTCCCTCTCCCTCGCTCTTTTTATCTTTTTTGAATTTTTCCTTGGCCGTGGGTTGCAGGAGCATGTGCAGATGCACACAGATCCAACATCAAACCATCTTGATGGACTTGCTAATCAATCATTTTTTGAGAGAATAATTGAGCAACACTTAGTACTATGTGGTTTAGATTCAAATATTGCATTGTTTCTATCTTTTAACAAAAAGTTGTTGGTAGGATATCTGGTACTGTTGTCATTTTCTTACAAGTTTCTAAGGTATATTATTACGTCTCTCAGATTTTAATTTAAGACGAATTATTGAGTGGAATATCACATCGTGGTTGACTGGTTTCTCTCTCTCCTTCATTGTTGTAAAGGTCAATTGTGTTGCATTTATTCAATATATTTAAAGTTAAAGTTGTTGGAATACCGCATATGTCGACTGTCAATCGAAAGAAGTTGAAGTTTCACATACCTGGCCGATGTTAATTATAATATTAAATAGTGGAAGTTTAATGACTGCTGGTTTTTTCCTCGGCAGGGACTTGCTCAAATGTTTTTTTAACACGATGGAGAATCTCTAGACTTTACTTCAAATACTTTTTTGTTGATATGCGGTATAGTTTTGCATGCTTGTGATATAATTTTGCAAATAAAAAAGTTATATTTTAGGATGTTGACAAATTTTCCTCACGTTGGTGATATAATTTTGTTTTGAAAATTGAAATAAAATTTTTTTGAAATCAGCGAAAATATGAAATCAACAAAATTTGACCGATATAACATTAAAGAATTAACGGAAGTATGATATCAACAAAAATATGAAATTTAACATAACTGCTGCATTGATTGTACAGAAGGCAGCCGAAGAAATGATAGCAGCTGAAATTAAGTTTCATATTTGAAAAGTTAGAATATATTAAATTGTTATTCCAAATTAGTACTACTAGAATTTGTTTTAAAACCATGGATAAAGAAATGAATAATGTTGGGGTAAGTGTATGAAGAGAGTTATCCCTAAGACACACTGCATGTTAAGTTATCATAGCCACACTGTTAGGTTATCTTGAAGAGAATTATTACCCGGAACACCCACACTGTTAAGTTATCATATCCACCTTAATAAAATATAAAATAGATTCTAGTAGTGTATGGTATTATATATTACCCGGAACACCCACACTGTTAGGCTTGCACACATAGGTTTAAAGGCTCATTATGTTATGTGTAAAGACTGCACTTTGATAAGTTACTTGCAAGGTTTAAAGACTTGACACAATTACTTTAAAGAGTTGAAGACAGATATTTAAAAACTTGACAAACAAAATTTAAAATCCCAATAAATTTTTACTGTAAACAAGATTGATAAGTAATATACTTACATGTAAGGTTTAAATGTTTGACATGCATACTTTAAATGGTAGTAGAGAAAGGTTTAAAGATTCAAGAAATCAAATTTAAAGTGCCTATGGGTTTGTGCTGTAAAAAACAATTGACAAGTTACATGTAAGGTTTAAAGACTAGATACCAAAAAGAGTTGTAGACAGATATTTAACGGCTTGAGAAATAAATTTTAAAGTGCCTACGGACATTTATTGTCAAAAAAATGTTGATAGGTTACTTGTAAAGTTTAAAGACTTGGCATGAATACTTTAAAGAGTAGTAGACAGATGTGTAAAGACTTGAGAAACAAAACGTAATCCTTTGCCTATGGGCTTTGACTGTAATTTTTTTTGACAAGTTACATGCAAGGTTTAAAGGCTTAACATGGATGCTTTAAATGACTATATACATAGATTTAAAGGCTTGAGAAACAAAATTTAAAGTTCCTATATGATTTTTACTGTCAAAAAATAAAACAACGACACAAATATAACTCAAAAGTATTTCATCATTGATCTAATTTGAAATAGAAATTTGAGTAAGATTTCATAGTTTTTGATTTTGATAAAATTTATCATAAATTGTTGGAAAACTAGACGAGAATGATTGGAAAAAAAAAAGAGTGGGTGAAAGAAATAATTTTAAGTTGAACTAGTTAGATTTTATGTTTATAACTAGGCCTGCTAGTAGTACATTAAAAGATTGTAGATATAGTTTTAAAGGATTGGGCATAATGCTAAACAGGGATAGTTTCGGAACGTTTCGAGGATTGAGTTTGCCGGGGGGGTGTTAATTAGTTTGTCCCTATATAATTATACCAACCAAAAAATTTATCATGTAGTACATTACATGACACATTATAAGGATATAAACTTGTTCTTAGTTCTTATTTGTACCCTTATCCATACTTGTTTTATTAAATACAATAAATATATATGATAAATGGGTATAAGTATTGAGTCCGGCTAGTATGACATTGGTGTCACATGATACTAACTTCAAAATTGATTGAATAAACTTCAAACGACTAATCCAACCCATTCAAACCAATTTACTTATGAGTGATGCGTTTACATGCAATTTTTATTTTATATTTTTAAGTTATTTTAGTATCAAATCAAGTGGTAAAAATATTGAAAAATGAATGTATTAAAATTAACTTTAAACTGACACATTTGACCGCTTGACTTGATACCAAATAAATCCAAAAAATTATAAACTTTACATGTAAACGTGCAACTAATGAAGTCGATTGGATAGATTTTAGAGTTGATGTTATATAGACTTAAATGATATTGGTGTTATATTATAAAATACTAAGTATTTTATTCACAGTACTCCAATAAAAAAATGGTTTAAATTAAATGGATGTACATGATGGATCGAGTTAGCATGCCATGATTTGACCAGATCCGACAGGTTGTGAGTGAGAAGAGATAGTATTTATAACAGCAATTTGCGGTATGAACCATTGACTTCTGGAACTTCTAACATTTATTGTTGACAATTGAGAAGACAATTGTTGATTTGATAATATTTGGAACTGTGGGGGCTCTCTGGGGAATGAGAAAAATGTACAAGTGGCGTTGGTTTTGTTCTATTGGTTTTATTTAAAATACATTAATGAAAAAAATAAATCTACCTGTCTGAGTCCGTCGATTCTTAGCAAATTGTCCCATTTGCATTCAACAAAACAATTGAGGTAGGGGTTAATCGCATGGTTCTGAAAATCGGCCGATTCTGAGTTGACTCGGCTGAGTCGACTCAGAATCGGCAGTGTCCGGGCCGGGTTTTACCCGATTCTCGCACCTAAGCATGTTTTTCAGCAAAACTTAGATGAACAGTGCTTGATTCGGCCGAGTTTTCCGATTTTCCGGTCTAGTCAAGCCGAGTTACACCGAGTTAGGCCGAGTCACACTAACCTGGACCGAGTCGGCTGTGCTGTCGTAGGTCGAGCAATCGGCACTGTCGTAGGTCAAGCAATCAGCTGCACTGTGCTGTCCATTTGATTTTAATCGGAGTCCCATTCGATTTTAATCGGCACTGTCCATTCGATTTCAATTGGCGCAGAAATTTCTGTTGAAGGAGTACGCACGCGGAGAAGGAAATGATAAAGGGGTAAAAGGGAAATGAGTACACAAGTGGAGAAGGAAATGAGAAAGGGGTAAAAGAGAAAATCACAATCTAACCCTCCCATTTTGATCTATAGTCATTACGTTGGATGAAACCAAAACTGCTCTGTTAAAATCTTTACGCTGTGGCCTGTGGCTGAAAATAAGTTTAGAAAAATATTTTGCAAAAAAATTATGGAAACGGAAACTGCTCTGTTAAATTCTGTTAAAATCAAATATGGAACGGAAACATTAGAAAATTTTGTTAAAATCAAATATGGAAACTGCTCTGTTAAATTTTGTCCCTAAAAAAAATATATAAAATTAGACATTCAAAAACAGAATTGAAAGAATTTTAGAGAGCAAATACATAATTTCTACGTATGGAGTACAAGCAGACTACAATTCGAGTAGTAGTCAATTCATATGTTAGATATGAGGATGGTAATAATTCTTAATTTGACACTATATTAATATCTTTATTTTTTGACTCTGTACAACAATAGCCCCATTCGTATTTTATTATAGAGGACGATGAGATGATCCAGCTAGCTCGGCATTGCTTCTGACAATAAAAATGTGTTATATTTGTAATGTTTGTGATACATTATATAATCAGTGGATTATTTAAGAGTAATATTTTGTCTTAATTAACATAGTTTTTTTACAAATTATTTTTATCAATTTTTTCCTATTTTTTTGCTACAAAATAAGGGTTCTGCCAAAAAAACACGAGTTACCGATCCGATTCTTTCGATTCCGGCCTATTCATCCGATTCTGATTCTGATTCTGAGTTTCAGAACCTTGGTTAATTGGATTTGGGTGAGTAGTTTTTTAAGAAAATTGTATAGGTACGACTAAATTTTTGCGGTGTTGAGCTAAGTAGATGATATTTAGTTTGAGGGAGTACTTGTATTTTGTATTTGTCTTGAAAAGTCTTCTCTCTATTTCTATACTTTTAACAACATTCAAAAATTCATGGAAGTTACAAGTTATGTATTTTGAGAAGGTAATAACAAACATGTAACTAGTGCCACGTTGAGATCACATTCTCCCGGACCAGGATTGTTATGAATACTACGCCAACCGAAAGGACAAGAGCAGCGATATCCTCCTTCAAAATTGTGACATTTTCCTGGCTTGGAGCATGCATTTGGGTTGACACATTCGTTGATGTCTGCAAGAATTAGTATATACCACATTATTTGTTTTGTTAATATGATGGGCAACTGTTGTGGGTACCACCGCAGGGATTATAAAAAAGTAAAAATAAAAATAAAAGAGATCAAAAGAAATATAAATAAAAATAAAAGAGAGCAAGACCTTGGCAGCCTCCGTGAAGGTAAGGATTGCCTTCATAACCATCGGAGCAGTTGCAGAGATAACCATGATCAGTTAATGTCAAGCAAATACTATGATTGCTTCGGCATGCAAAGGAGGATGTTTTAGTTTGTACGATGTCGCATGCTGTGCCTTCTATGACCCAGTTGACCAACACCGGCAGTGATTGAGACTGATACCGAACCAGTTGACGAACACCATTAGTTTTGGGGAGCACAAGAGCACTCAGCTCTTCATTGGTGATGTAAGTGGTTTGGAAGATGAACGCAGCCTCCTCGACCACCGTAGCATAGCTGCAACGACTAAAGTTATGCACCTCTGAGTTGTTGCTCCTCTCATCAAACCAGACGTCAATGTAAGATGTTTCTGTGGGGATTGCTGTCTGGCAACAGCCAATTCCAGAGCAGGATCCATACTTAGTCAGGATTTCTAGGCTATCACACGAAGAAAGGCACCCTACTGAGGAATTAGTACTCGAGTCTAGGCCAAGATAAGCAAGAGTATTACACCCAATGACTGTAAATTTGTTCTTCTCGGTGTTCAGCCACACTGACTCACCAAAGTAATATCCCAAAGTATTGTAATCCTCTTTCTTTGTCGTGGTGTTATAACACTGGGAAGCTACAAGGCTGCCGATACGTGCCTGACCCAAGGACAGGCTTATATTTAGAATTGGAAAAAAAATATGGTAAGGTGCAGGTTCACATTATTGTAAGTTGGTGAACTGGCAAGGTAAGGTGTAGGTGTACCATTGTTGTCAGTTGTGCGGCATGTGACATTGAATGCATCATTCAGGGAGCAATTTCGGCCAATTCCGAAAGGGTAAGGGATGGGAATTCCACCACAGCTCTCTTCACATCCAGGCAGAGCTATGATGCTTCCAGATTCAGTGCTTTTGATGTGGAGGAGAAGTTGGGTTAGTATCATTGTCACCAAAGTACTGTATAAGGTATGTACTACTTGCAACGAGTTTCTTTTTGTTTTCTTCATCATATTCATAAATAGCCTTAATTACTGAGTAATCACTATATATTTTCTCTAGATTCTACCAACAAAATATATGCACCATTACTGCAGTTCAAGGTTTTTTCCAAAATGATGACCTGTCCAAAAAAGTATTATAAAAAACACATATACATCACTATTTGGAAAGAGTCAATGTTTACTTGTAATAATAATCGGAAAATAATCAGCCACACATTTATGACTATTTTTTTTTCGAACTCAATGTCCATACGTTCAATATCAACCACACACGTATTGACTGGAACTGTGTGGAGCCTTTGAAAGTAACGTTCTTGTATTAAAGCCAACTGGGTTGTTAAATTCAAACTGAAAGAAGAAAATATCTTACAAAAAATTTCCTTTGAAGTTGTCAATAAAAAAATTCGAATCAAAAGTCACCTTATCAATAATTTATTTTCATTCAAACATCAACATGCATCTGAGATATTTTCTTGGTTGTTTTCATCATGAACCAAAAGTCAGATGGACAACAATTAATAAAAGTCAATATATGAAGTCACCTCCTCAAGTCAACTTAAATTTAAAGCTAGAAAAAACCTTACAATTCAGCAAACGGACCATGATCCGAAATTTTTATTAATATCCAAAACAACTAAAAAAATTCAAATTAAACCCACTTTGCATCGGGATTTCAGAAAAGGCCCAAACCAGTGAGAATCTCACCGGTTCTATAATCTTTTTATGTATTGAAATATTCTAACCAGTTTTTTTTTTAATTTATTTAATTTTTGTATTGAAATATTACAAATGTTTAATATATTTCTTTAAAAATAGATGTAATGCAATATAATTTGATTTATTAGAATGACTATGACAAATAACTTGGATTAATATTTTTCAGGTCGGATTTTTTCCAGCGGTAAGAAAAATTAATATATTTCTTTGTGTTATTCAAAATAAATAATAAAAATGCTTGGATTCTAAGTTATTGATTCCAGTTCAAAAGTCACTTCTAAGTAAATACAGAAAATATTATCATCCATCTAATACATTTAATTTCTAAAGTTGTATCTATTTTTGAAAAAAAACAAAAACTTTAAATTATTTAATAATTTTTATTAAAAAATAATTATCAAAATAGATACAACTTTTTAGAAATTAAATGTACTAGAAAGAACACAATATTTTTTGTATTATCTACAAGTGACTTTTAAACTGTGATCAATAACTCAAATTCGAAACATATTTATTTTTTTCAATAACACATAAAGATATATATTAATTTTTCTTATAGTCGTGAAAAATCATACCTAAAAAAATATTGATTCAGGTCATTGGTCGCAATGTTTATAATAAATCAAATTATATTGTATTCTATCTATTTTCAAAGAAATATATTAAACATTTCTAATATTTTCATACAAAAAATAAAAAAATTATGTTTTGTAAAAAAAACAAAAAAATAAAAAACTGGTGCGAATCTCACCGGAAAGAGATTATAGAACTGGGTGAGATTTTCATCGGTTTGAGTATTTTCCGAAATCCCACTAAAAAGCAGGAAGAATTTGAAAAAAAAAAAATTGAATATTAATAAAATTTTTGGGACCATCATCATAATGGCGAAATTAAGGAACATTCTTAAAATATATTTACTTCAATTTAATTATTATTTACAAGTAGTGATGTACATATGTTTTTTGGAAATAGTTCAACATTGTCAATGATGAACTTTTAAATACTTCACTATTTGGTGACACCAGGTTACACTCAATATTTTCAAAGTCCAACAGTCGATTCAAACCATTCAACACGATGGATATATTAAAATATGCATGCATATCAAATTTTATATTTTTTTTATTTTTTTTACTATTTATTAAAATGGGTACAAAAATTCAATAGTCTGAAAATAACAATTTTGTAAAATACTTAATAAATAGTAAATAAATTAAAAAAAAAAATTGATGTGCAAATACATTTTAATATATTCATCATGTTGAATGTTTTGGATCGACTGTTTGAACTTTGAATACTTTGAAAATATAAAATGTAATCCGGTGTCACCAAAAAAAGATTTTTTTTAAATAGTATTTCTTTAAATTATTTCAACGGAACAAGTCTTGTTTGAGCGGATTTTCGAAAACTAGCCTCTATCGATTTCTAGAATCGGTGTAACCAAAAAAATCCAACCTACACCGGTCCTAGGGACCGGTGGAGCCAACATTTTACCCCGCCAGAGATGTGCTACATCAAAAGCCACATCAAAACCTCCACCGATTCACAGGATCGGTGTATTTTTTTTTTTTTTGAAATCATGATAGAGGCTATATCGGTGTAGTTTTTTTCTTTTTTGAAATCATGATAGAGGCTATATCGGTATAGTTTTTTTCTCTCTTGCTTTCCCTCCTCCTTTCTTTAATGGCGAGCCACATCACGCTGTTGAGCTGCTCAGTGCTGTGCCAAGGTTCTAGTAATGGTGTGTGCCTGCAACCGCGTGCACCAAAAATTTCTTCCGAGATATTACTACGACTGTCCTCTCTCCTTTTCTTTTTTGATTTTATCTAAATTCCTCTGGTACTGATGTGTAGGTTCGATTTCTACTTAATTTTAGTTCTAATTATTTGTATCCAAACAACTTCCTTTCTATTTAGAACTTAATTGTGTATTGAGGTTTTTACTAATAACTTTGCTAAGAAACAATATCTAACTATCAAGTATTAACAGCGGAGCATGCTATTGGTTTTATTAGTTCTAGTAACTTTGAATTAATCTAATTGTTTGTATTCTATTCTCGTAGAGCATGCTATTGGTTTTATCCTCTCAAGGAAAGGCTTTGTAATTAAAAGCGGAGCTCCCGTTTTTTTTTTCTGGCTTTGTTATTTTGGGAGAGAAGAAGTTGTTGCCGTGACGAAAAGAGAGACGAAAGAGAGACGAAGAGAGTTGGTCAACGATCAAGCATTGGGTAGAATTTTTTTTAATAAATTGTACAGGTCCTAGGGATGGTTATAATAAAAGAATCAATCTAAGCCGTAAAATAAAATTGAATGGTTCAGATCGAAGAAAAGGGGGAGCCTGCAGCAGATGTGGATCCAGTAGAATTCGAAATCAAGGCTCCACCGGTCCTAGGGATCGGTGGAGATATAGATGAGGGATCTTCTGTGACGAGGCTATCTGCCGGTGCAAAATTGGCTCTACCGGTCCCTAGGATCGGTGTAGATTGGAGTTTTTTTTCCTCCACCGATCCTAGGGATCAGTGGAGGCTAGTTTTCGAAAATCCACTCAAATAAAACTTGTTCTGTTGAAATAATTTAAAGAAATACTATTTAAAAAAAAAATCCCCAAAAAAGGGTGTAAGTGGAACCCTTGATCCTCTATTTACAATTGAAAATATATGAATTTAAATAATTATAACAATTCTCTTTTTAAAAGTACGAAATTAAGAAATATCACAGGGGCTAGCAACAAAAAATTACTACATAAAGTTTGTAACATATTGTTTATACTACAATATAAAGTTCGTAATTAAGATTATATTTATCGCCTGAAGGCCACGTGCACATGACTTTTCTTTAGAAAATATTCCAAAGGAACAATCTCACACAGTTTGAAAGACTCTAATCTGTAGTTGAATCTATAGAATCACCTCTCTCGTGATTTTTTTTTTTTTTAAATTCAAATTTAATTCTATGGAAAAAGAAAAAAAATTCTTCTTTGAAAAATTAATGGAACCACACCAATGATACAATTACACCAGATGCATGTTTCTGGGACCAAAGATTTATCCCTTTTTTAAGTTGTCAAACCCCATATTGACCATAGGTTTATCCGTAAACGAATGAGACCGCAACATTGGTGCGGTTTCATTAGCAGTTCTTTGGTGAAATTGCACTTCTTGAAGAAACAAGCAATCAATCATTTTCCTGAGAATTTTTTTTTTATTTCTACCAAAAAATACTCACCGGTGGTACCTTGTCAGTGCCTTATCAGTTTTTAGGTAAATTTGAATCCGCATCATCCCTGGTTCCTTGTCAGTGCCTTATCAGGTTTTAGCCTAAAACTTTTAAGTATACTCTTATGAAAATGCCAGAGAAAATATTGTGCTTTAATATATACTCTTTTTTCGGATTTTTATATTAATTAGGGGCTATCGTAAACATGAAATTGAACCCATTCTTTGGATAGTTTCACTTCTATAAAGCTAGATTTCAAATATAATATGAAAGTGTAATTTCACCAAAAAAAATAATTTAATCATTATATAATTGTGAATTTCCAGAAAAATAGCATGCTTAACTTCTATTTACGCTTGCTTTATAGTTTATATATATAATCTCCCGCTCATCTCTGTTTCAGACTTATAAAAAAATTGCATAAATTATGTTATCTTTTGGAAACATTAAAACATTAGGTCATATAAAGGACCGATTTATTTATATAGATATTCATGTTATCGTTACTCCTTGTGATATTTCTAAAGTCACATATTATAATATTAATTTAGTGGTTAACCAAGCAACCAACTAATTAAGAACTGAATGGAACTAGAGAAGGGTTCAAATGGCTTTCATTTTTGTACCTCCATCATGCCTCCAACATTAATTACTAAGATTAAAAAGTTTTAGAGTTCGTTTATATGAACCAAAAACTTTGAGAGCTTCATTAGACCAACTGTAATTATTTCACAAAAAGCTTTATGATTCACACAAATAAATAATTGATTTTCTAAACTGCTCAAAATCAGAAACTGTTTCATTAACTCTCTGTTTTTTTCATTACAATTCATCTCATGCTTACAAAATTAATATACAAAATATATTTTTAGACCTCCACTACCTCCACAATGTTCTAAAATTGATACATACTGCCTGAATTAACTCCGCTAAATATAGAAATATGCTAATTATACAAATTGACACACGTCATGCTTCTGACTAGAGTATTGCTGTCGGATAGGGGCAGGGCGGGCCGGGCATATCCGGAGACGAGCACGGGTAGGTATCAGGTACGGGTATCACAGGTAGATGGGTACCACGGGCCGGGCATCATGGGTTTTTTTTAAAAACCGTGCCCTATCCGTCTTATACCTGTGCCCGTCGTACCCTTGAGGGGCAGGGCGGTCCGGGTAGGGGCAGCCGGGCAGGTCTCTATTTTTTTTTTCTTTCCATTTTTTTTTTTGACAGTGTTGTACGAATATTATTACGTGTTTATAGTTCGACTTTTAAAATCAGAATAGTTCAATATCAAATAATGTATATCAATAAATAAAATTTGTAACTTATATATAAAAATTATTCATGCGAAAATTTGTATATTTATTCGGTCAAGTACAAATGTATTTATTTATTTCTTTACATGAGTCATTTTATTTTATTTTCAAATTCTCATTCTAATTATTTTTAAATTCTAATTCCTTCACATATTCACAAAAATAAATCTAACCTATTTTTTTAACCTATTAAAAATAAATCCGAATTTCAAAAATAAAATCTAACCTATTCAAAACAAATCTAATAACTTCACATATTCACAAAAATAATTCTAGTACATTTTTTTAACCTATTCAAAATAAATCCGAATTTCAAAAATAAAATCTAACTTATTCAAAACAAATGAAATTATTTCACATATTCACAAAAATAAATCTAACCTATTTTTTTAACCTATTAAAAAATAAAAATAATTCTGAATTTCAAAAAAAAGATCTAACATATTCAAAACAAATCTAATTACTTCACATATTCAAAAAAATAAATCTAACCAATTTTTTAAACCTATTAAAAATAAATCCAACATTTTAAAAAAAAAATCTAACATATTCAAAACAAATCTAATTACTTCACATATTCAAAAAAAAAAAAATCTAACCAATTTTTTTAACCTATTAAAAATAAATCTAACAATTTGAAAAATAAATCTAACATATTCAAAACAAATCTAATTACTTCACATATTCACAAAAATAAATCTAACATCTTTTTCTAACTGATTTTTTTTATTTATATCCAAAAAAATATATAAATTTAAAAAACTAACCAAATCGCTTGTTTATTTCGAAAACTACCCAAACCGAAAAAAAAATTTCCAGTTTCAATACCAATTTCCGGAAATTGGATCCTAAATCCGGAATAATTTTTTCTGGATTTAGGATTTTTTTTTCCCTAATTCCGGAATAATTTTTTCCGGAATTAGGATTTTTTTTTTACGAAAATTTTCTTTTTAGGAATTTTTTTTCGGATTCTTTTTTTTTCATTTTTCAGTTTTTATTTATAATTTATTTATTTTTTGTATTGAAGTATTACAAATATTTAATATATTTTTAAAAAATAGATGGAATACTATATAGTTTGATTTATTCGAAAGACTACTACAAATAATCCGGATCAACATTTTTCATGCCGAATTTTTTACGGCCGTAAGAAAAAATAATATAATATAATATATGTATATGTATATGTATATGTATATATAATATAATATATGTATATATATGTATATATAATATAATATATGTATATATATGTATATATAATATAATATATATGTTAAAATTTTTATTCAACCCGAACCGTTCAAAAAACAATGATTTTCTACCCATCTTAAAAAATAGTGAAAATTTTAAAATGTGCTTGCAGATCAAATTTTACATTTTTCTAAATTTTTTTACTATTTATTAAGATTGGTAGAAAAATTCAATGGTCTGAATATAGCGATTTTGTTAAATACTTAATAAATAGTAAAAAAATTCAAAAGAATATAAAATTTGATATGCAAGCACATTATAACATATATATTATATTATATATATATATATATATATTATATTATATATATATATATTATATTATATATATATATACATATATTATATTATATATATATATACATATTATATTATATAGAGGAGGGTTCAAATGCCTCCATTTTTTAAAACTTTAATAACTCAAAATTTAAAACTTAAAAGTCAAAATAAAACAGTTAGATGTCATCTATGTTATTTTCTCTATGTGTCCATAAAAAATTATGGCATTTCAATTTTGTTTTTATGTGAATCAATAAGTTCAAAAATCAACATCTATAAATCATCCACATTAGTGCATTTTTTACAAGCTCTTGATGACAATCAAAATAAAATTAAAATGTCATATTTTTTTACATGTGCATAAATAAAATGATGTAGATCATATCCAATGGTTTTATTTTGACTTTTAAGTTTAAAATTTTCAAAAAAATGGAGGCATTTGAACCCTCCTTTATTATATATATATATATATATATATATATATATATATATTATATAGAGAATGGCTAATATCAAAACGTTTGCACCACGCCTCCCGTGCAACCGATTCATTTTTCGATTTTTAAAGTTCAAATGATAAATCTAAACCGTTAGATGTGTTCTCCATATTAAAATGTGCTTGGAGACCAAATTTTACATTTTTTGGAATTTTTTTACTATTTATTAAGCCACTTTGAAAATCGCTGATCCAACGGTGGCTGTTTGGAACAGCAAAATCAGAAGCCACCGTTGGATCAGCGATTTTCAAAGTGGCTTAATAAATAGTAAAGAAATTTCAAAAAATGTAAAATTTGGTCTCCAAGCACATTTTAATATGGAGAACACATCTAACGGTTTAGATTTATCATTTGGACTTTAAAAATCAGAAAATGAATCGGTTGCACGGGAGGCGTGGTGCAAACGTTTTGATATTAGCCATTCTCATATTATATATACCTATACATATACATATACATATACATATATTATATTATATTATTTTTTCTTACAGCTGTAAAAAATCCGGCATGAAAAATGTTGTTCGGGATTATTTGTAGCAGTCTTTCGAATAAATCAAATCATATAGTATTCCATCTAATTTTTAAAAAATATATTAAATATTTGTAATACTTCAATACAAAAAATAAATAAATTATAAAAAAAACTGAAAAATGAAAAATAAAGAATCCGAAAAAAAAATTCAGAAAAAAAAATTTCCTAAGAAAAACAAAAATCCTAATTCCAGAAAAAATTATTCCGGATTTAGGATCCAATTTCCGGAAATTGGTATTGAAACTGGAAATTTTTTTTTCAAAAATAATTACTTCACATATTCAAAAAATAATTCCGAATTTCAAAAAAAAAATCTAACATATTCAAAACAAATCTAATTACTTCACATATTTAAAAAAATAAATCTAACCAATTTTTTTAACCTATTAAAAATAAATCCAACATTTTGAAAAATAAATCTAACATATTCAAAACAAATCTAATTACTTCACATATTCACAAAAATAAATCTAACCTATTTTTTTAACATATTAAAAATAAATCCGAATTTCAAAAATAAAATCTAAGATATTCAAAATAAATCTCAATATTACTAAACATATTCAATAAATTTAACAAATCTAACATAAAATAAATCTAACAAATCTAACAAACCTAACATAAAATAAATCTAACAAATCTAATTACTTAACATTCAATAAATCTGGCATAAACTAAATATAACATTCAATTTAAATTACTCTACAAAAATAAATCTAACATTCAATATTTCAATATAACAAAATATAATGTAACATGAAATAAATGTAACCTTTAATATCGCAGGAAAATCTTCGAGAATACCTTCATAATTCCGTTTGCGTTTGCGTATTTGTAAAATGAATTAAATTAACAACTATATTTTTTTAAACTATAAAATTAAAATTAGAGATTAAAGGAAATATTGAGATTGAGATTGAGAGAATGAGAGATGAAAATATTGAGATAGAGATGTGATAATTTGTGAGGGATGAGGGTTTATTTATAGAGTTTTGTTTGAAGGGATTGCAAATTGAAATTTGAATTTTTTAAAAAAAATTGAAAAAAAAATGGTCAAATCCGGTCAAATCGGGTAAGGGCAACGGGTCTGGGTAGGGCTGTGGGGTATGCAGGTATGGTCAGGTCTTTTCCCCAAAAACGTACCCTGCCCGTTTTATGCCCCTACCAGTGTACTCGTTTATCCGACCTATACCCAGGCTCGGGCACGGGTACCCCAGGCATAGGACACGGGCTGCCCGCCTGGGGTAGTGTCAAACCACTACTTCTGACTACTGATTTAAAAAATGCTAATGACAGCAACTTTGATCAATTTAGTATAATGTCTCGGTGATTCAGGATTCCACCTCGGCCACGGATGCTTGGAGGTGGGAGGCATCTACAATTTTCTCAACCTTATCAGCATACAAAGCACTACACAGTAGTGGAGTCACATGCCCCTTCTACACCAGACTATGGAAGATCAAGACCCCGTCCAAGGTAAAAGTATTTTTTTGGGTAATGTTGCAAAATAAACTTTTGACGAGAGAGATTTTATTAAAGAGGGGTTGCATATCCATCTCGGGCTGTACTCTACGCGGACGAGATATTATGGATACTGCAGACCATCTCTTATGGGAATGCCCTTACACTCAGGCCTTCTGGTGGACCCTGTTCCTGTTAGTGCAGCTTAGGCCCATACCTCCCACTGCATTAAACCACATTCAGCTATGGCAATTGAGGCCTCGTAATACACCACAACTGTGGGACACTGCTTGGGTGGCGTGTCTTGGGCCTTATGGTGCGAACGAAACAAAAGGATATTTTCCCAACAGTCCAAGCCAACATTGATACTGGCTAGAGAAACTGTCGGCGAAGTTCACTAATGGAGTAAAAAATGTTGAAGACGAGATGCAAATTAACAATAGTAGGCGACCAAGTTGTAAATAAATTTCTCTTTTTTTTTTCTTTTTTGCTAATTGAACCGGCCACTTGAGCCTGTAAATATTCTTTTATCAATGAAAATCTGTAAGATAGCAAGTTCCTACCTTATCCTCAAAAAAAAAAAACTTTGATCAATTTTAACAGTCCCCCTTGATTCAAAAGTTGCCAAGTGCTATTTGGAATAGCTCGAATTTGCCTCGTGACAATGCCTTTGTGAGTATGTCTGTTGCTGCTTGTCTGTATTGACAACTTAATGCGACGTACGCTGCTTTCTTGTGTGTCTCGCAGTTTGGACAGACCCATATGACGTATTTTTTTGTCATGGTCATTCACTTCCTTTCCCGGCACACAACAAGATGGCTGTCATGTGTCTTTGCAACTAAGATATATACTTTGAATTTCAGTATGAGAGGATGTGAAAGCCTTCAAAATGGTATACGGAGAAAAGATAATACTGGGTTTGCAAAGACGCATATCACTGGTATTATATTTTCACAAATTCTTTCAAAGAGTTGATATCTAGTAAATCCTTAGTCAACATGACAACAAAATCTATAGCATGGAAAATAATTGAAAAACTAAATCTTACATAACTCTAATGGCAGGCAAGCACTATTTTTGCAAAGGTGTTTATTTACAAAAGAAAAATTAAATAAAAAACAACTAAGAGTTGCTACAAAACTCCATTTTCACATACAAATACGAAAAAGGAAAAACAAGGAAAATGACAAATGAAAAATTTAAAAGGCACACAAACCTGACCAAAGAATTACAAACGGGAATAACAAAGCTGAATAAACATTTGAAAAAAATATATATAGCCCTTCTATTAAATTTCCTTTATGTGTGTTTCATGATACCCCCATCTCTTCTTTTCTTGTGCAGTTCTCAAGCTTTGACTCCTTTTTATTGCAAAATCTACAAAACTCAAACAGAAGATAGGTCAGAAATTTCAGTTATTGAACTTTTTGTATATTGTGAATTAATTTAATTCCACAGTAATTATATTAAGCTGATAAATTTTCAAATTAAATTACTAAAGTCTTCTAAGTCTTTAATCTCTTTCTTGTTTCTTTTATGGAACTTTATATTTACACTACCTAGCTTTAGATATCCTAATTTCTCACTTATAGCTTAACTCAACACACAAAACAATGGTGAAGATATATATATCGTAGCAAAATTAAAGTGGTTTCCTGGGATTACATCCATTCAGTATGTGGCATGATCTATCAATTACAGTCTAAATTGACTTGATAAGGGTTTCGAATTTTGAAACTACTATCAATGAGGTTGACATGTTATGGTAACAAACATGTGTTATTGGTTGTACACTGATATTATTGGTTGTATACTCATTTCCTTTAAAGAGTTTATTCCTATTGTTAGGTAAGGAAAATTAATGTTTTTCTTGAATGACAAACAATTTAAAAAAAATAATGTTTTTTTTAAGGACAAGTAATAGACCAGACTTATTCAAATGTATGGAAATCGCAGTGATTCCTTCGTATTAATGGTACATACCAGGTAACAGACCAGACTAATTTAATTATTAGTACTATACTCCATGGGTTATCAAAAGATCTCTTGAATTTGCAATCAAATAAAGCACGAAATAAAAACAATAAATTAGCTCATATAAGTGGCTACCCAGATGCAATAGAAGTATCATGGACATTTTATAAATATGACAAATGAATCAGAAATCCCAATAGAATACATGATATGATAAAGCTAGTTAGACCAAGCAGAGGAACAATATACCTGAATAAATATGCCAAGATCAAGCTTCTACTTTTCTGGTCAGTTCATCTGAACTGAGCTTGTGCTGACATTGGTGGCGAAACTGAATGGTGTCTTCCGATAAGTAGCATGGAGGGATTCATCCCTTGTGTGAATCTTCACCTTGGAAATGTGCTTGAATTTGTGCCACTCAGAACAACTTTCTCTTTGGTTTGCAATGTTCAGGAACAGCTTCTCATGACACCCAATTATTAGCTTATGTGTCATTATGGTCATCAGGTAATCTGGTAGGCATTTTATTTTATAATCACCTAACACCATGGTCCGTAAAGAGTTACAGTTCATAACATCCCTTAGATTTGGGCAGTCTTCAATTTTAATATGCGAGATGCTGGGCAAATTTGAAATCCTCGTCAAGTTTGGGTTTCTAAGAACCCGAATATCTTTGACTGACAGGATATTCTCTATGGTAATCAGCTTATCAGCACCATATATTTTCAGGTACTCCAAAGAAGTAGCATGGAGTAAAAGACCCTCTGGAAGAGATCTCAACTGGGGACAAGCTGAAATAAATAATTTCTTCAACTTCGGCATGGCTGGCTGTCCCTCATTCCACTGCCACTCTTTCCAATTGGGCATCCCATTAAAGGTTAGATCATTTAGTTTGGGAAAAGCCGGTATAGCAGAACAACTCATTGTATGGACTACTGGATCTCTGCTTTTGATATTTCCCTGCATGAACTCTTCTCCCACCCTCACGACTGAATATGCACCTTTTATTCGAAGTCTATACAAGTTGGGGAGTTGGCCTAACATGGCCAGCACCTCAAAGCAAGCACAATCACAAATGTCAACCTCTCGCAAATTTGGAAGGGCTGCTCCCAAATTCAACCAATTAGGAAGGTATCTACCAAAGTAACCCTCAATTGTAACACAATTTACAGAACTTGGAGGACAAAGCTCGTCTAAAACATCCTCTATTGTTCTCTTCTTCTCATTAGTTTGGGAAAGTTGTTCTTCCGAGCCCAATGAGGTGTACCTAAGGTATAAGGTGCGCAATAGATTCTTGCTTCTAAGGTTGGCTCTTTCTGCTATGTTCCTATCAGATACTCTCTCCAATCTCTCCAGCGTAAGACAAATGAGATTTGATAAAGATTCTAACCCATCTAGGCTACTAAATCCCTCCAAACTATTTTTGTATGGCACGAAGCCAAATAGATGAGAAAGCTTTTCTAGATTATTTAATGCCGTTGGGATTGCCTCCACCTTTGTTTGCCGAAAATCAAGATGCCTTAGTTCCCGTAGATTACCAATGCTTGCGGCAACATGTGACAACTCTTTGCAGCAGAAGCAACCAAAATATACTAGATTTCTCAGATTTCCTATGGAATTTGGAATATCTGCTAACTCTGAATTACTCACATCTAAGTATCTTAGATGCACAAGGTCGCACAAAGAATCAGGTAGGCTTGACAAATTGGATTTGGACCGACCGAGATCTATGGTGCGGAGGTTTGTAAAGGCTTTACACAATTCATCGAGTGCAATTTTGTGTTCAAAAGAAATCAATGTTCTCAATCCTTTTTCTTTTTTAATGACTTCAATGTTTACCTCATTTCCTTCAATTGATAGCCTTCGTACTCTCATTGAACTGTCAGACCTAGATAAAACTTGGCCCCCTTGTAATAGACAATTCTCGTCTTTCCCTAATTGACGGGCAAAAGACCACAAAAGGTCATGCATTTTGCATTCTCCTTGATTATAGTATGCCTTGGTATCTTCCAAAAGATTGCGATACAATAATTCAGTGTAATACTCATTTCCTAACTCCCAGAAATCATCATCTTGCAAAAAGCCTTCCGCTAGCCACATATAGATTAAAGAAAATTTGTAAAACCCAAAATCTTGAGGAAAGAGGGAGCAATAGATGAAGCACTGTTTCAAAGGTGGTGGAAGATCCTCGTAGCTCAAATAGATTGCACGATGGATATCTTTTGGTAGTCCATCCATAGACCACACGTTGCTTCCAAGAATTGCTTGCCAATCTTCTCTGGAGTTACCTTTTGTGGAAAGTACACCTCCTAAGCTTTTAATGGCAAGGGGCAGACCATCACATCTTTCAACAATTTGCATCCCAATTTCCCTCAGATCTTGAATCTCACTGTCAATCCCATTTGGAAGTACCTATCATATAATTATGTGAACATGAAGTTAGTAACTTTGATTGTTTTTATATCTGAAGTCTTCAAAATTAATGCCAATTGTATTAAAAAAAATTCAGCTATAAATATTAAAGAATTAAGTTCAAAATTAGGCCACTAGTTGTGATACAGTTGTAATCATATGCTGATCATCAGATATGTGTAAAACAGCTCTAGTTTGAATTGTTGGATCATAGTATCCAAAGTTGAGCATATATGTAATATAATTATGAATTGTATATTGTCATGTATGATTGTCCTACTAAACTGATATCTATGGATTAAGAATATTTAACAATCAATGTATTTATTAGGATGTGGTCGACGAATATGTAGACCTATACAGGCAAAGCTCAAATTATTGATAGACTAATTGTGAGATTTGCAATTAAGGAGAATCACAGAGATTTGCAATTAAGGAGAATCACATGTATACATAGTAGATCAAGCAATTTTAAGAGATTTGTGCATGCCACATGAGGATTCCTACAAGCTGCACGAGAGTTCCTGTGGGCTGCACAATTCAATCTAGAAATTACAGATTTAGTTGAATTTCAGAGAGTTGTGTGGTCCGGACAACGCTCTTGAAGTTTTATGTATGTTGGTTCTCATGTGTATCTTTGGTACTGTTTGTCACAAAAAAAAATAGTGCGGGCCGCAGGTGCACTACCAAAATTTGTTTCCTTATTCAAGGTTATTGGACCCCAAGGCACAAGACATCAGAATCCAACACAGTGAAACTAAAAATACATTATAGAATACAGATTTGTGGCCTTCTCTATTTCTTTCACCATCTAAGAAAATATTGGAGAGATCCATAAGGAAATTGGAGGGTTTATCAAGGGAAAGTCTTGTAGTCTTGGAAAACATATTCTCATGACAAGCACGGCAAGAAGGGCTACTTGCGATTAGAAACAAGTCTCGTGCTCACAAAGATGGTTGATGATCTATCAAGAGATTGACTTGTTCCATAGTATCTTCTATCAAGTCAGGTATATTAGGTTTCCGCACTTTAGTTATTTAAGTTTTGAGTTGATTTTAGATAATATACAGGATGATGTACAATGGAAGTTTACAACATCAGGGGTATTTACAGTAAAATCAATGTATCATGGGATGAAAGATGAACCATATATCAGAGAGAATGTCCATAGAATATGGAAGTTGAAAGTTCCTCTGAGAATAAAAATTTTTGGTTGGTTGACTTATTATGAAAAAATTCTGACGACTGAAAACTTACAAAAGAAAGGGTGGAATTTACCAAGTATGTGTGTATTGTGTAGAAGACAAGGCGAAACCATCAAGCATCTGTTTTCCGAATGCATAGTATCCTTGGAGGTATACAACACACTTACAGCTAAATTTCAGTTACAAGGCAGGAATTGGCAAAGAGAATTACATGAGGAAGGCGCGCATAGATGGATTGTACAGAAAAAAGGAGACTCAAAGACAAAGGAAATCTTGCTATTGGCCATGTTCATTTGTTGGAGAGAAAGATGCAATAGAAATTTTAGAGATCAATCTAAAAATGTTCAACAATTGGCAATGGAGGTCCAAGAGCAGTGGAATTATGCACACTAACACAAAAGATGATTCAAATAAGTGCAAGAGCTATGAAATCTCTTACTGGCACAAGGATTGATATCAATAAAAGTGACAAGAGAAGGATGGTGCAGCTGGACCAGAGAAGACGAGAGAAAATTTTACAATTTTACAATGGATGGTATTGTAACTTGGTAAAATTGTGAAACATATTGAACATCAGAGGAAATTGCTTACTGGTAAGAGACTGGATATTGGTGACCGAAAATAGTGGAGACTATGAATACTAGTACAAGAATTGTCAATCACAGTGATGAATTACTTGCTGGTACAAGGATCGGTACCAATGACAAAGATACTTAATACGAATTGAAGGAAGTTACATGATGATGGTGCGCAACAATGGATGGTATCGTATTTTCAAAAGAGCAGTGCAAAGTGGCATAAGAAGAGATGGCGGAAGATCAATAACAGTGCATCTCTCTTCACTTACAAGAAGAGTTTTATAATTTTTGCATTTTAAACCCTGCTTTTGACAAATTTATATTTTCCTTTTTTCAGTCTTTTTTATAATATTCAACTGGGTTGAATAACATTAAGTTTTTGTAATTGGTTTCATGTTGAAACTTTTTATGATTAATAAAAAAAATAAGGACTAGATCCTTATTTTTCCTCAAAAAAAAAAAGTTTTGAGTTGATTTTGGCAAAGAATGGTCCTTAGGATTATGCTGGGTAATTGTTTCTCTTTTTCGGGTCGAAGTGTTTGACTCCTAGATAAGGTATAATTGTTTGACCTCCCCAACAAGTGGAAATAATAGTCTGAAGTTAGCTCATTTTAAAAAAAAAAACGTATGATGTGTATTTCTTTTTTTATATTATGTAATCCATTTGGATCTAATAGTAAGAAAATTCAAAAAATATAAAATTTGGTTTCCTGTTATGTTTTAATATGGATATCATGTTGAGCAATTCAGATTGTCTTTTTGGACTTTGAAATTGAATAGAAAGATGCTGGAATACTATTGGGACATGAAGCAATGGGGCACTTGAGCCATCCCCATCAAATAATATGAGTTATTATATAGTTCAACACTATG
Source organism: Carex pumila (assembly GCA_033356055.1). NCBI lineage: Eukaryota > Viridiplantae > Streptophyta > Magnoliopsida > Poales > Cyperaceae > Carex > Carex pumila. The sequence goes on along the minus strand of JARJHM010000639.1, from coordinate 70,162 downwards.
AGAGATATGAGCGCATAATCAAATAAATTTGTAACTAGTTGTACAAATAGTGTTTTGATTATATGATTTAAATTAATTATGTTATTTTGGTCAATTATATTGTGTCAAATGATACAGGGTTAATAGACGAGCGCATGGATATGCGAAATACGCGAAACAGACTTGTAGATCAAAAGATATGGCCAAAAGAAGGAATGTTGACGAAAGTCAAACTTGATCAACTGTGGGATTGACCAAAGGATGAGAGTTATGTTGACCTGGTCAACATAATGAAGAGATGAGTGTTTTCTTGGAGAACAAGTCATAGTGTGGACCATAAGGGACACATTGACCTCGCCTTGATCCAAGCCAATCCGCCACTACCCACCAGCTACCGCTTCAACCTAAACCAATCGGCCTAAGGAGGTCCGATCGGCTTGAAGCTTGGGGATCTTGATCCGATCTCCTAGATGAAGATGCGGATCAGATCTTAATTGTGCTGTGTGCCTTCACTCAATGCTACTCGCCTTGTTCGAGCCGCCTTTAGGTCGTGCGCAGCTCCCACAGCCGAACTGCCCAAGTCTTACGGGTTTGGGTCCGCCGTTTCCGCTTCTTTTAGATCGAGCTAGACTCAATTATTTGAAGAGATGTAAAATGATCCGTTTTCAGATTCAGACTTGTGGATGCTCCTCATGTGGCCGAGCACCTAGTATCGTCGCCACATCATCTCGCTTGTTCTGATCACCGTCGTTGCTCTTAGGAGGCTGATCAACCTTGTAATTGATTGAGCCTCTTCCTTGCATCCTTTCGAGTTGAGATTTGGAATAGCACTTAGGTGTGTGTTGATCGTGTTGAACGAGCTTGTGTTAGATCGATTCAACTAGCTGTGAAGTCGTGAGACAAGCTCGAGGATTTGTAAGAAAAGAGGACTGTAGAACGAGCATTTGATCTCCTCTTTTCTCGACAAAACTGTGGTATGCAAAGTTTGAGGTTTTCTATTTTGGAAACTAGCGAGGTGACTAATCAAGGTGACTATGGAGCTGACAACTGTCTCCCTCCACTTGTTGGAGAGATATGTGTTATAACACTTTGGTAACTCTTGCGTGTACACGATCCCTATACTGTTTGGGTTTGATTGCATGTTCTATTGTAAGATCGTCTCTCGATTACAAGAAAATTTTAAAATGTACTTCCTAGCCTAGAGAATTACCCAACACCCTCCACCATTAGCAAACAGTGAATTTTACAGTAAACGAACAGCCTAGTTTAGTTGCAATGATCGAAAACTAATGTTGTGTATTGGAAAATTATAAAGAATGTTATATATATTTGACTGCAAGTACATGTAAAACTATATGTTTAGAAAAGCTAGTCAGGCCTGCGGCTTCAAATACCAGAAAGTCAATAAAAAAAATATGAGCAAGTTGACACATCTTATATTAATTAAAATGAAGGCTATATTATTGTTGCAGTCAAGAACAAAAATAGAGAAAACCTGAACAAGTTAGCACATCTAATTTTAATTTAAATTAGGAGAAAATTATAAAGTGGCATCTTAGTTTTCAGCAATACCTGTTTAATTAGTAAGGACCATCCATCTTCGTTGGATAACTTCTCCACTCGATGTGATTTTGCTGCCCTCATTCCGTTCGCAACTCTTTCATCTCGAGTGGTAACGAGTAACCTACTCCCATGTGATCCCCTACTCATGGGAGCCCGCAACAGGTTGTCCCAAACTGCTCGGCTCTCTTCCCAAACATCATCAAGAACAAGAAAGAACTTTTTTCCCTTGACGAGCGTCTCGAGTAAAGGCACCAGCTCTGATCTTTCATTGGCGTCACCATGCTCACCTCCTGCTTCACGGATCACACACTTCAACAATTCTACTACTTTCACCTCCTTTGAGATGCATACCCAAATTTTTAATGGAAATTCATCTTGAATTCTCAGATCACGGAAGATCTTTTTGGCAAGAGTGCTCTTGCCTATTCCGCCCATCCCCACAATAGCAACAACACAAACATTTTCTCTCACCCCCTTCTCTTCTTCGGTTAGAAAGTTCACTAGCATCTCAGTATCTTCTTCAATCTTTTCTCCCACAATATCATCTACAACAATCGAGGGATCAGTCTTGCGGTTGATGATTGAGTCCACTTGACGGACTCGACCGGAAGGAGTAGGAAAGATTTTTGATTCTGCCAAACCCAGATAAGCCCTTCTCTTGGCTATCCCCTCTAGCCTCGTATTGATATCCTTGATTTTATAACCAATCTCATGAGCAAAGAAGGGGTTGCGGAAGCAAGACAGAAAAGGGAAGCCACAGGGAGCATTTGAAGAGGAATACAAACTGGAGCTGGCAAGGCTCTCCTTTGCCTTGATTTGGCAGAGGTCGATTACATCATCTGCATCATACATGACATCTTTGACCTGCATGAGCCAGCGTTCAATGGAACTGCCCTTCCTCTGCTTTCTCTCAGCATCGGCAAGGACACATTGAATGTCACGAATGGTCTCACTGAGCTTCTCAATCTGGCCAGGGATGCCAAGCAGCATGCCCACCTCATCGTTCACCATTTGACCGAGAAATGTGCTAAACTTTGATAGGAAAGCATCGAGTATCATCACCATGTTTGTTTGAGTGAGAGCTGAAGTTAGTTGTTAGAGGAATGGAGATTGGAATTAATGGGGATAGTTGAAAATTGGTGTTTTGGAACTAAAGAGATGGTGTGGAAGTAATATTATAGCATCCTTTTGCACATGTGATGACAATCGGGTCTGAATTGTTTGTTTCCTTGATTACTAGGATTTTAGTGGGGCCACTATTATATTTGAAAATGAAAAGGGAAAAATAGAAAAGATGCTCGGGAGCAAAGCATAGAATAAACACATGGAAAGAAAAAGAGAGAGGACATAATAATCAATGCAAGCAAGCACAAATCCCATTTTAGTGGAATATAGTTTCTACTTTCCACCAATTGAAGTCCACTTTAGCCTCCTTTGAGACAAGTACAAAAATAAAGTGAGAGAAAGAAAAAGACAGAGAATCTATTATTCTTAGAGCAGATAGCCTCATTTGCAGCAATTTGTGTCTGGATAGCTGAGTCATCCCACACGAGTTCAAACCATGCAACCTAACTGCTGATGTAATAGAATTAATATTATCCTACTCTAACTTGAGGTGTTCAATCTATACAGTTCATATTGAATTGGGCTGGACCGATCGATCAAATCAGATGGCCCAGATAGAACGTAGCAATTGCTGGCTATTCATAAAAAATAGCTGAAGAAAATCTGGAGTATGTACAGCTCAGAAGCAGCTATTGAAGCAGATTTACCCATATCTGCTCTGGTAATTTGGTAATTTTGATTATATAGTAAGTACGCTGCATGTAGCCAAAACTGCTCTGTTAATATCTTTACTTGGAACTTGGATGTATATACTTTAGTTCTTTGTTTAGAAGTAGTTAAATATATGTATGGTGAGGTTTGTGCTTGAAACTAGGTTTTAATTTGAGTGTAATTAATGAAATTGATTTGGATATTGAATATCTTACTATACATCTTCTGTTTCTATACAGGTTCAACTAAAGCTGCATCGAAGGAAATCGACAAAATTGATCAGCTATTTAATGTCTATGCTGACAAATCCTCTGGCACAATTGAGTGAGTTTCAAATTTTTCTGGTAAATTTTGTGTGGTGTAACGTAGTGAGTGACAAAGCTAGTTTAGATTATGGGAAAAAAAAAGTTAGGTACAATTATGGGAAAAAAAGTTAGGTATAAAAAGAAAGAGGAGATAATAATCAGTGTAAGCAAAAGAATATATCCCATTTTAGTGGAATATAGTTTCCACTTTCCACCAATTGAAGTCCAATTTAGCCCTCCTTTGAGAAAAGCATAAAAATAAAGTGAGAGAAAGGAAAAGACAGATAATCTATTTATTCTTAAGAGCACATATCCTCATCTTCCACAATTCGTGTCTGGATAGCTGATGTATAGAATTAAGATTATCCTACACTAACTTGAGGTTGTTTAATCTGTACAATTCATATTGAATTGAGCTGGACCAATCGATCAAATCACATGGCCCAGATACAATGTAGCAATTGCTGGCTTTGCATAAAAAATAGCAGAAGAAAATCTGGAGTAGAGCATACCGTTCAGAAGCAGTTATTGAAGCTGATTTACCCTTATCTGAAACTTCACTTGAAAGTATCCCCGATTTTTCATTTTCATCCTTAAAAATTTATAAAATTTTAGAATATTCAGTCATAATTTTTCATACTTTTGACATTTCCAAAAGAAATAGCATTTTCATCGATATATAATAGTAAGTTCAACAGACCCTTCAGCCATGCATGTTCTTTATTAAACATGACATTGCTACATTAATGTCATGCTAACAGCACTACAAGGGCAATAGATCAAGAGAAGCACTTGAAAACAGTAAAAAGTGAACTACAATATCTTCATGCAACTAAGGAAATCAAAAGGAGAAAATAAGCAGTGCAAGCAAAGCACGACCCATGTTAGTGGAATATAGTTTTCACTTTCCACTAATTAAAGTTCAATTTGGCCACTCCTTTGATCAAAGCATAAAGAAAAAGAAGAGAGAACGAATCTATTTACTTAGAATAAAGCATAAAAAAAAAAGAGACAGAAAAAGAGAATGCATCACTTATTGGCTATTGAAGCAAATAGATGTGAAATCCAAACTAAATTGCATTTTTAACCAGAACTCCGTAAGTTAAGCATATCTCTTATCTTAATCACAGTAACATATCAGATCCAATTATACAAATTAAAAAGCAATACAGATTATATCCACCAAACAATGATAAACTAAGAACATGAACATATTACAACTTCATATAGATTGCAAAGCACAAAAATAACATCAACCGTAACAACCTTATTGTGTTTATCTTCCTCATTTCATCCATCTCGTACTGACCTGAAATAGGAGCAAACAATAAATGCTTCTTTTGGGAGCTTAAGTAGGACCTAATTTATAGCTATTTCCAAGAAAAAATTTAGCAAATTACAAATTATTATGCACCAAAAAGTATAAAGATAAATATATTCTAGTAGGTTTGTATTGCAGTACAGTTTAAATCCTCATTTGAGGATGATTAAAACCAAAATAACTTACAAGCATGCCATTTTCTGAAATCAAATAGAAGAAAATGTGAGGAAACAATTATTTAGATAATAGGGACATGTTCCTTACATCACATATTTACAAACTAGGTCGGTCTTTGACATTGCCTTGTCAGATTTTTGGTAAACTTTTCCCCCTTCAATCTGAGTTACTATAAAATGAATTTTGTTAATTCCACATCTAATCTGTTCCAATAGAAACCAAAACAACAAGCATTGACTTATACAAAAGTTTGTCAGATAGCATAGATTTTGATATTTGAAAATTTCTAGTTATGATCCTCATTTTTTTTCGAATGAAAAGGCCGTATAGTCCAGTACTATATCAATACAAAAAAAAAAAATCATTACAAGCTACTTAAAACCTTATTTCTATCCTTTTCCCCACAATTCCCTTACTGGATATGTAGTAGTATAAGCTCTCAGCTACTCAATACCTTTATTTTTTATTCTCTATATTGTGAACTTTGAATTTTACTTGACAGGAATTGAAATAGATTGGTTTAGAGGTTTATGGAAAGCCAAATGATAACACGTCTCATTTACCTCTAATAGCCATAGCACTCGACTGAATTTGGTTGTCTATAGTAATATGGTATTCCCATTTCTCCTCCTTTAAAGCAAACCCTTCTTTACATCCATCCCTTCCAGCACTTCACCTAAGAAAATTAATAACACTACTAGTCCACTCGAAGAGCTTGAAATCTGATATTTTCTCGCTCAAGGATACTTCTGTGCAAGGGTAACAAGCAATCACATTACATCATAATATCATATTAGTAAAGAAGTAGTCTTTGTTAGGATTAATTTTATTTCCAGTTACATATCTTGGTACCTAATACGATTATATACATTGGAAGAAAGATGACAGAATTATACAAACTCAAGCAGGAAGAAAATCAAAAGTTACAACATAATACAATACAATACAATGCCATAAAATACAAGAGAAAGCATTCGGAACAACCTAATACGATACAATACAAAAAGTCAAATTACTACATAATGAGAAATTTGATAATAATGAGAAATTACTGAGAAAATAAAATACACAGTCGACATAAATAGGACAAGAGTTGTATGCGTTATTGTGAGGACAACACTTGAAGAAATGAACGTTAATTAACGACCGATGGAAATGATCTCCTCTGCTTCCATGCTTGTATGCTCAATCTCTATGTCAATTTGGGATCGTTCACTGAGCATAGTCTCTGTTTCTACGGGATTGTACTCTTGGCCCCAAGGATGCTGCTTGAGCTTGCTTACCCGAAGAAGTTCTTCGGCTACATCTTTCATCATAGGTCGGTCCCCCCCCTTCATACTTAGACATTCCTTAGCCAGTTCAGCAACTGCCTTGATTAATTGCATGTCATCTTCATGTTTAATTTCATCATCTAGAAGCTCTTGCATTTTGTTCTCTTCCATAGAAGAGAGGAAGCGAGACGAAAGATTCTTTTTATCTTCCGGTGCATCAAAATCAACTACGCGCTTGCTGGTTAGAATCTCCAACAGAACTACACCAAAGCTGTACACATCACTCTTGTCTGTCAGTTGGCCAGATTGCACGTATTCCGGATCTAGGTACCCGTACGTTCCTTGTACAAGTGTAACAAATTGTGCTTCATCTGTCGGAACAAGTATTGAGGCTCCAAAATCTGACACCTTTACCATGTAATTTTGGTCCAAGAGAATATTTGCAGACTTCACATCTCCATGGATAATTGGAGGAGATGCAAAAGTGTGCAAGTAAGCAAGTGCTTCTGCTGATTCATGCACAATCCTTAGACGGGTTTCAAGAGAAATGTGTGATCCTTGTTTTTTATAATGGATATAATGATATAGGGTACCATTTGGGATGAACTCGTATACAAGCATTGGAACCTCGACCTCTAGACAACAGCCTAAGATTTTTACAATGTTCTTGTGGTTAATTTGCGAGAGAATAAGCATCTCTTTTCCAAATTCTTTCGTTTTTCTCTCATCGACTATCTTACACTTTTTAATGGCAACTGTTTGATCTCTTAGAGTTCCTTTGTAGACAGTGCCATGGCCTCCATAGCCAAGAATGTTTGCACTGGCAAAATTGTTTGTTGCCTGTTCTACCTGTTGCTTCGTGAAGATAGTAAAACCAAACCCTTGGTTTAATTTAATCTTCTCCAACAGAATCCATCCCCCATGTTGTTGAAAGTATTTCTCTTTTACTTTTGAAAGGTTTCTTCTCTCCCGCAGCACATATATGGCAATCCCAAGAAATAATAAAGCAGCAATACCGGCAGCAGTTCCTACATTATTTAGTGTAGACTTGCTTTAATCTTCTGTTGGAATATTTATAATTATTGCTCCTAGTTAATACTTGTATATGTATATAACTTCATTTCTGGTCAATGTCATACCTTGTGGTATATATGTTTTATCTTTTAGCTTTCAATTAAAGGGGACCTGTTATGGAACTTCTGTTTTTAAACATTTGGATATGCTCCTAGACCTTGATCAATCTCCCTCTCCCTTGCTCTTTTTATTGAGTGGAATGTCACAATATTGTTGTTTCTCTCTCTCCTACATTGTTGTAGACGTCAATTGTGTTGCATTTATTCAATATTTTTAAGTAGGCATATGTCGACTATCAATCGAAAGAACTTAAAGTTTCACATTCGTGGATGTTAATTATAATATTAAATAGTGGAAGTTTAATGACTGCTGGTTTTTTCCTAGGCAGGACTTGATCAAATGTTTTTGTAACACCATGGAGAATCACTACTAGACTTCAAATATTTTTTTGTTGATATGCGGTATTGTTTTGCATGCTTGTGATATAATTTTGTAAATAAAAAATTATATTTTAGGATGTTGACAAATTTTCCTCACGTTTGTCATTTAATTTTGCTTTGAAAATTGAAATCAACAAAATATGAAATCAGCAAAAATATGAAATCAACAAAATTTGATCGATATAACATTAAAGAATTAACGGAAGTACAAAATCAACGAAAATATGAAATTTAACATAACTAGTGCATGGAGTCTACAGAAGGTAGCCGAAGAAATGATAGCGGCTCAAATTAATTTTCATATTTGAAAAGTTAGTATATATTAAATTGTATTCTAAATTAGTACCACTAGAATTTGTTTTAAAACCATGGATATAGAAATGACTAATGTTGGGGGGTAAGTGTATGGAGAGAGTTATCCCTAAGACACACAATGTTGGGAGGTAAGTGTATGAAGAGAGTTATATCCCTACAACAAAGTAAACATTTTTTGCGAGGAAAAAAACACATTTATGACGGTAGTCCATTACAAAAAGTATCGTTGCAAATAGAAAAAGCTAAACAGTGAGGGTAGTCTGTCGCAAAAGGTTATTTTTTTATCCTAGCGAAAAGTGTCTCATTCTTATTGTACCCACACTGTTAGGTTATCATATCCACCTTAATAAAATATAAAATAGATCTAGTAGTGTATGGTACTTTTCTATCGACGGAGCTATAAATTAACTCGCTCATAACATTATACTCGTTATTATTACATAATAATAAAAATATAATTTTGTAACAGTTTAAATTTTGATAATTAATGTTCTTTTATTATAAATCAGATATAAACATTAAATTTTTCGTATGAAATATTCATGAGAGCAGACATGTCTAGTTATTTATACCAAAAAAATATTTACATCCGGAATATTTTTATAAATAACAAAACAGTAAATATCAAAAGGGTTGGAATCACATCTAGCAGAATTACCAAAAAAAATTACAATGATAAGCATGCTTGTGTGCATAATATAATTTAACCTACTATTACTTGTTAAGTTATGATCATATATATATGAGTTGGGCTACGGTGAGTTGTGAAGTAATAAAGTGACTATTTTACTTCACGCTCATATTTTGCGATTTTAAAGTTCAAAATGTCGATCCGAACCGCTCAACATGATCTCCATATTGAAATGTGCTTGGAGACCAAATTTTACATTTTTTGGAATTGTTTTACTATTTATTAAGCCACTTTGAAAATCGCCGATCCAGCGGTCCAAAAATTTTTAAATAGTAAAATAAATTCCAAAAAATGTAAAATTTAGTTTCCAAGCATATTTAAATATAGATTAAACATCTAACTATTTGAATCAGCTATTTAAACTTTGAAAATGAACATATTGCATGAAGTAAAAACGTGTTTTACTTCGCAACTCACCGTAGCCTTACTCTATATATATAGAGAGAGAGAGTAAAACTGGAGTGTTCTTAAGTTCACCAAGCCCTTTGGTGAACAATTCGGATCGGCTACTTGGACTTTGAAATCTCAAAAACTGACTTGTTATAACTTAAGTTGAAATTATAACGTTATAACATTAGCCAGATATATATATATTCTATTCTTAATTACCTGTTTAGATAACAGATAACGAAATGAATAACTAATAATTATTGAATGAACTAGTAACTTATATAATTTAAGCTAAAATGCGTAGGTTTAAATACCTCGTCTTAATTTCATGTCTCAATCATGTCTGAAATCCTTGTCGAATAAACTAATAGCTTAAATATAATTATTGAATAATAGCTTATACATAATTATCAAATAAATTAATAGTTTATACATAATTATTGAATAAACTAATAGCTTATATAATTTAACCTAAAATGCGTAGGTTCCAAAAATATTGTCTTTTATTCAAAACTCAATATTTATTATGCAAAGTGATTTGAAAACTTTAGAATTCATCTTATGCTAAAAAAGAGATGAAAATGAATCATTATGTTAAAAAAGAAACTAACTTTATCACAGATAGATTGGTTTCCTATCCAACTGTCTTTATTCATTGTAATTTTGATAATTTTGTTAAAATTTCGGTCCGTCTCCAAAACAAATTACTGAAGAAAAGATGACTTGTAAAATAAGAAAAATATTATTTTTAAATCACTAAAATCCCAAATCATTTGGCATACAGTGAAGCATATACAAAATCTCATTACTTCTTTTTTTATAGACATGATATATGGATAATATAGGTCTTCTATAACATGGGATTTTAAATTAAAATTTTCTTTTTAAAGATTTTCAAAATTGTTAAGATTATAAATTAAAGAATTGTTCAAAATGAATGTTTGCTATCAAATTGAATATTTTTTATTTCTCATTTTTATTTATAGAAATAATTAAGGTCTCTAAAAAAAAATATTGTAGCTGACTGCCCCACCACTGGCTGGTTTGATAAAAAATAAAAAATAAAAAAGAAGGTGACTGCCCAAAGACGGGGTAGCTTGGTGAATAAAGCTGATCATCCCACGTTTGAGCGGTCAGAGCAAATTTGATATTTTTTTCATTTTTGAGGGTATTAATAAAAATCTCGGCTCTATTTCTACACTTGTAACAACATTCAAAAATTCATGGAAGTTATGTATCTTGAGAAGGTAATAACAAACCTGTAACTAGTGCCACGTTGAGATCGCATTCTGCCGGACCAGGATTGTTATGATTACTACGCCAACCGATAGGACAAGAGCAGCGATATCCTCCTTCAAAATTGTGACATTTTCCTGGCTTGGAGCATGCATTTTGGTTGACACATTCGTTGATGTCTGCAAGAGATAATATATGCCACATTATCTTAGATGCCTACATATTACTGTACCATATTTATGAATAATCTTTGTTTTTTCTTAATATGATAGGCAATCGTTGAGGGTGCCAACTCAGGGATTATAAAAAAGTAAAAATAAAAGATAAAGAAAGCACAAGCACGAGAGAGTGAGATTGTGCGTGCATCTGTATGAGAGAAAGAGAGTGTGTGACCTTGGCAGCCTCCATCGAGGTAAGGATTGCCTTCATAACCAACGGAGCAGTTGCAGAGATAGCCGACACCACGGACTGTAAAGCAGCTACTGTGATCGCTTCTGCATGCATAGGTGGATTTGTTTTTCAGTGCAGTGTCGCATGTTGTGTTTCTTATGGCCCAGTCGAACACCATAGGCCATTCTTTACCACCATTGTAGTCATTATAGTCACCCAGCACTTTCATGGTGACGTAAGTGGTGTGGAACTTGAACTCCGTCTCCTCCACCACCATAGCATAGCTGCAAGGATTGAATTGATACACATCCGAGTTGTTGTATCTATCATCAAAATGGATATAAAAACTGTTTGTTTCCTTGGGAATAGCTGTCTGGCAACAACCAATTCCAGAGCAGGATCCATATTTATTCAGGGTATCTAGGCTATCACACGAAGAAAGGCACCCTACTGAGTAATTAGTAGTATAGTCAAGACGGAGATAGGCAAGCGTATTACACCCAATGACTGTAAATTTGTTCTTGTCAGAGTTGATCCGGAATGATGTGTCACCATTGTTCATTAGGTACGTCCATCCATGCCCTCTCTTTGCCGTTCTGTTATAGCACTGGCGAGCTGCTGTGGGGAAGCTTACACGTGCCTGGCCCAAGGACAGGCTTATATTCAGAATGGTGAAACTGTGCAAATGACTTAAATCCTCAAGAACAGGAATTATAGTAGTGTTAGATGTTGAATGTAATCCAAGTCAGCAGCCAAGTCAGCAAGGCGCATAAGAACTGCAGTTTCTAGAAGCTACGTTTTTAGTTGTAGGTCTATTTCTGTTAAGAATTAGTTGTAATCTGGTTGTTAATTATAGGCAGCCACGTTTTCTGTTTAGAGGTGTGCAGGAAAGGGTAATTTCTATATTTAGTTTGTCATGTAGTGGGTTGGTTATAGGTTAGTTACAGCAGCGTTATTTTGGGATTAGTGGGTTCTAAATATAGCTGTGGTTAGTGGGTGCTAAATTAGGATTATGTTCTGTGTTAAATACTATATATCTTGTATCAGTTATGGAATAAGTTGAGTTAGAAAAATCCAGATTCTGTATTTTCTGTTTTTCTATTTTCTGAAACTTCCAACATTAGAATCATAAGATGGTCGGCAAGTGACATTGAATTCTTGAGACAGGGAGCAATTTCGGCCAATGCCGAATGGGTAAGGGATGGGAATTCCACCGCAGCTGTCTAGGCAACCGGGCAGAGCAATGGTGGTCTTCGCAGATTCAGCAGTTTTCAAGTGTAGGAGGAGAAGAAATTGGGTTAGTATCATTGCCACCGCCATAATAAACGAGAAATCTACTAATATCTTATCTAGTTTATATTAATGGATCGATGTCACATTACAGCATTTCGACGCTATTTATAAAGCATAAATTTGCACGTTGATAATTGAATAAATTAATGAGTCAATTATTTAGTGGACCACAACTCTAAATCCCTATTGCTAGTCTTCAAAATGACGCGCTTAATAATGGACTGACCAAGATTATCAAAATGACGAGTCAATATTGCTTTTTATTCGTTTTAATTAATTATTCCAAACTACTTTTAATATTACTAGTTTGTAATAATAATCGCAGCACAGTTTTTAATCAATGTGCTGGGTTTTTTAGGCCCAATCAGTCCCGTCCAACTTCCCTCACTCTTCCCTTTATATCTCTTGTGACCTAAATAAGTATAGGTTCAAACATTACCATAATATTTTCTGGTCAGGAGCTATCATTGCCCTAGGTTTTTCAATCTTAGATCCTAGATAAATAAACAACACCAATTTCAAGGCACTTAGCGCAAATAAGTCTATTCTACAACAGGATGATGTTGGATTTATTGCCAACCTCATTAGATTTAATGCCAACATTGAGCATATATATAATCTAATTATGCATTGTTTACTGTCATATATGATTGTCAATTAAAGTGATCAAATAAGGAAATAGACAATCAATATATTAATTAGGATGTAGTCCACAAATGTATAGAACAATTTAGACAAAAATCAAATCATTGATGGACTGATTCTGAAATTTGCAATTAAGGAAACCAAATTTCCAGCTGCTGCACGGATTTTGATGCAGTTGCACGTTTTTCAATGCACGTTTTTTAAGTTGGCATGTGGCAGAAAATTGGTTTAGGGTTAGGATTAGGGTCTGGCAATATGCCGACTCTACATCTCTATAAATAAGTTGGTCCCCAAAGCACAAGAATATACAAAAAATTGTATAATTTTCTAGCCGCCATCAAGTCAATTCTGCAGCCTTCTCTACTTCTCCCCATTAAAGAATAGAGAGGTGAGATAATTAAGAAATTGTGAATACGATCTCACAAGAGCAGTCTTGTAGCTTTGGAAGGTTTTATCCTACCACTAAGGAGGCTGCCAATACTTCAACCTCTACATTAGCACGAAGTTTTTCTTATTACTGTCTTACAAGTTCATCAACCGCTTTTGAGAGAAGTTTTGCATAAATACGCTAATGGAGTTAGGTATTGCGTCTGCTTCCTAAGAATTGATGAATTTTGCATAATGGCCATTTTGGCATGGGTAGATCAATAGTGGCATATAGAATTGAATTGTTTATGTAACAATAAGGTTCCAACAAGTGGTATCAGAGCCACTCCTATGCCAATTTAGATTATTTGTTTAGGATTGATCTAGAGAATAAACAATTGATTGTTGATTTTTCAATTGCTTTGAAATTGTTTATTTTTTATTACTATGTTATCTTAGTAATAATCACAAAAATACTTTACTATGTTATAATCAATAATTCAGATAATTTTATTACTAAATCAGAATATGCAATAATTATGAATTTATTGATTTATTTGATTCGGCTGGCTATTCTGGATTTATTGATTTATTGATTACTATGGATATTCTGGATTATATGATTCGGCTGGATTAGTTTTGGAATTATATTCGGGTCAAATTCTGTTGAAATTTCTATTTTGATTATAACATAGTAAAGTAATTATGTTAAATCAAGTTTTTTAAGTATTCCGCTGCTATTTTTTTAGACCACAACAAGTATGCAATAATTTGATTATAGGGTTAAAGGCAAATTTTGGAAACTATAGATTATTGTAATGCAATTAAATTTTTCCTTTTGCATTAGTTTGATTGCACATTTAGATTATATAATTAGGGGATAAATTATTGTTCTTTTAAAGGCAAAGGGATATGTAATTTGGATTTGAATTAATTGATTCCTAATTGTACCCAAAGGTGCCTCTTTTGATGAGGTTAATTCAAATGCATTTTATGAAGGAAGTTAAGGTGCAATTAATGGATGTAATCATTATCGGCCCAAAGGAAGGTAATGATTACAAAAATTATTTGTGCAAGTGAGTAATAATAAAGTATAGTGATGATAAAAAATTTTACACATATGTCAACATTGTCGGCCCAAAGGAAGGCATGTTGTTCGGTATGTTCTAGGTTATTAGTATTTTATTATTGCACCAAAGTATCATAAGAAATTGACCCGTTACCCAAAGGTAGCCGCTTAATAGAAAACGATACTTTGGTTTTATGATGATATTAAGACTCATAAAATATTTGGTGATTTATTGAGATAAGTTACGATACTATGAATGTAACAATGTCGAGGAAAGTTCTGTCTAGACAAGTCGAAATTCGAAGTGTATCCTTAGGGATCCCTGACCTACCTAGGAACTTACTTGGTTGTGAAATTTGTGTATATAGTAACAAAAGGGAAAATCATCTCATATATTTTGAGCAAGTTGGGCATTTATTTGAATGTAATTTATAAATTTAGATTTTTTATTCGTGTTGTTCTTTGTGATTTTTAGTTCGTGATTTTTCAGTTAGCATTGTTAAAGGCCTAAACAATATTTTTTTATGTTGAATGGAACCAACTTCAAATTTTGACATAAGAACACAGTAATAGTTCTCAGTGTCATGGATCTGGACCTTGCGTTTAGAAAAACTTGTCTCACTATTATGGATACAAGTACTTCTGATCAAAAGAAGAAAAATGAAAAGTGGAACAGGTCTAATCACATGTGTCTTATGATAATGAAGATCCAGAGATGGGTGCAGGCCACTCAAGGTTGCATGAAGTTTTGGAAGACGTTATTGTAGGCCAGATTGTTTCAGAAATGTTGGAAATCCTCAAGAAAATTCAGAAGTGCCAATTAAGAAATATAATAATTCACTGACAATGACATTAGGAAATTACCTCCATTATCTAAAGATGTGAAACTCATTAGTAATGAGGAGTAATATAAAGCTCGTCTTGTCATCAAAGATTTAAGAGATTTTCTATTTGATTTTATTTAGTGAACGCAAGCATTAACCAGCCCAAAGGAAGGTTAATGATTGTTAAAATTATGTGTATATAGAGTATAGTGATGATTATTATGTTTACATATAATTAATATTGTCGGCCCAAAGGAAAGCATATTGATTGATATGTTATTTGAATCATCAATATTCTATTTTTGAAAGTCTCTTTAAATATCATATTGGCATTGATTATGCATTTTAATTTGGAGCTTTAGTAGATGGATATTAAAATAGCGTTTCTAAATTGTGACATTAATGAAGCAATATATATGGTGCAACTAGAAACCTATGTGTCAAGAGGCGCAAAGTCTATAGTGTGCAAACTTAAGAAATTCATCTATGAACTAAAGAAAGTGTCTCAACAATGGTATTATAAAATCATAGTGAGATCATCTCGTTTGGTTTTGAGATAAATTTATTAAATGATTTTGTATACCTTAAATTCTGTGGGAGTGAGTTTATATTTCTAGTTTTATATGTGGATATCATATTACTTGCCAATATTGATATAAATATGTTGCAAGAAACTAATAAAACAGTAAACTAGAAAATAAATCTCAATAGTGAAAGGAGACAAATCTAGTCTCAACAAGTTTCCCAAGTATTATTCAGTTAATGAAACAATGCTAAAATAAAAGATAGAGTGCAGAATGGTGAATTGAAAATAGAACATGTTGGAACATACTCTATGTTAGAATATCCTCTTACTAAGAGATTGACACCGGTTAAGTTTCAAGAGCATGTTGCTCATATGGGTGTAATCTCTATCGAGAATATTCAGTTTTAGTGGGAGTCTGTTATTTGAAATTTAATGTTCTATTTTTTATTGTAATTTTGGATATGTAACTTGTGACATGTAACAAGTGTTATATATATTATGAAGTTTTGACATTCTGTTTCTCATTTATGTTTGAATATTCAGTTAATTTATGAAATTCAGTTTCAAGATTTAAGTGGGAGACCAAGTTAGAAATAGGCATGTGAAGATCACAATTGCATGTAATTTCTATGCTACACATCCACATCATGATTCATGTCATTCAACTATATTAGTGATGTGATTATTGAGGGTTTAGTTGCGAATAAATGTGACGAATGCCGCTTTAGTCCTTTACTAGTATAGTTGATGGACCGAATTGGTTGGGAATATATAAGGAGGACAGTAAAGAAATGTGCGCACATAAGGAACACAATGCATAATTAAAAAGTCATAACATATTGCTCAAGTAGGAGATTGTTGGATTTATTGCCAACCTCATTGGATTTAATGCTAACATTGAGTATATATGTAATCTAATTATGTATTGTTTACTGTCATATATGATTGTCAATTAAAGTGATAAAATAAGAAAATAGACAATCAATATATTCATTAGGATGTGGTCCACAAATGTGTAGAACAATTTAGGCAAAAATCAAATCATTGATGGACTGATTCTGAAATTTGCAATTAAGGAAACCAAATTTTCAGCTGCTGCACAGATTTTGATGCAGTTGCACGTTTTTCGATGCACATTTTTTAAGTTGGCGTGTGGCAGAAAATTGGTTTAGGGTTAGGGTTAGGGTTTGGCAATATGCCGATTCTACATCTCTATAAATAGGTTGGTCCCCAAAGTACAAGAATATACAAAAAGTTGCAGAATTTTCTAGCCGCCATCTAGTCAATTCTGTAGCATTCTCTACTTCTCTCCATTAAAGAATAGAGAGGTGAGATCATTAAGAAATTGTGAACACAATCTCACAAAAGCAGTCTTGTAGCTTTGGAAGGCTTTATCCTACCACTAAGGAGGCCACCGACGCTTCAACCTCTACATCAGCACGAAGTTTTTTTTGTTGCTGTCTTACAAGTTCATCAACCGTTTTTGAGAGAAGTTTTGCATAAATACGCTAATGGAGTCAGGTATTGCGTATGCTCCCTAAGAATTGATGAATTTTGCATAATGGTTATTTTGGCATGTGTAGATCAATAGTGGCATATAGAATTGAATTGTTTGTGTAACAATAAGGTTCCAACATATAAACATTTTACCAGAAACATGTGAAGTTACTCTTTGGTTTCTCAATATATTCCACCCATTTTTTGTACCTTAGCCTGACCAAATATTAAGATTTAAAAAAGTTTAGAGAAAAGAAGCCAAGATAGAAAGAAAGAAAGTTAACTGTTTGAATTATGAAAATTAGCTAGCTGTCAAGGACCATGCACAACCCCCCCACCCCCACCTGTCTCCTCCAATTAAAGCCATCTCTTTTTCTAGTAGTCTCTATCAACTATTTCCACTTAGTGTTCTTGACTTTGGATTCCTTTTTCTCGAGATGAACGTTACAACAAATCCAAAAATTTCTCTGTTATTATAATATTATGTTCTGGTATATCTTTGGTAACTGTTATTGATAGAGAAAAACAGGGTCCAACTTTTCATCAATCACAACAGTTTAGTATAGCGAACGGTTGGGATTTACTCATTCCTTCATTCAGAGGAAAGTTATTGCGGACTGATTGCAGGGCAATAGCTATGTTATATTTTCCACTTTTACAGTTTTACTACTCTCTGCTCCATCAGTTATTGCGCACTGTCAAGGCACGGGGAAGAACTGTGTAAATTGTCATCAAACAATGGTCACAGAGACCATACCCTCTAGCCCTTGTCTGCATTCCAATAATTGCTAGCAAGTGTTGATAGGATTGAAAAGTTGAACCTGGTGTTGAATTAAATGAATAAAAACAAGCCTTTTAATTCTCTTTTCCTGGTGGTTATGGCATGAACCGGAAACAAAAATTTTAATTGGCGTGAAAAGCAATGGACACCCTCCAAAAATTGGCGCGAACACCCCATACGGTACCCTTTTTATTGGAAACAAATTGGACCCCTTATCAGTTCATCATCAACAAAAAAAAAAAAAGGACAAAAGAAAGAAAAATAAAAAAATTGTACTATTGATTAGTGTTTGGCACTTCTTTGTTAGAATCGGGATGCATCTGATGTATGACTATTCAGAACTGTTCAATTCGCTTCGTGGACCCCAATTATGTCAATTTGGAACCGTCCAATTTACTTCATGATCTTTGCGCACTCCTTTAATATTGAATTGTATACAGTTATCTTCTTTTTTTTCATTTTTTACTTATTTCTGATCAGTGCTTTTTGAGTCACGTTGGTCCAAATTGTCACACACGTGAATGAAGTCCATTTATGAAAAATTATGAGAAGAGGTTGGAATTTCCACAATATGTAAAGACACATGCTTATATGAGGTAACAAATAAATATTTTTTGTTATATGAAAATACTTACAAACTTGAACGGTGCTTTGAAAAAAAAATGAATTAATATGAGCATACGAAGTTTTTGGACAAAAATGATCTATTTATGTAGAAATTATATTTAAAAGTGTTTTGAGTGGTGCATTAATTTAATTAAGCGGTAAGCAATGAAAAATTAATGCTGTTGGAAACAGGATAGCACAAAGAACTGATACTTATACAAATCAACACGCGACATAAATTTTGAAAGGATGAATGATTACAAGTTATTAACATGCGAATATTTTTTATCAACATATTTTCAGTTGCAGTTCCAATTAATCTGGTAGCAAATACTTGTTTTTGCGGCCAACCAATTAATTGGTTGTAATAAAATTAATTGGTTGCAATAAATAATATTTAATACAACCAATTAATTTCGTAGCAATATCATTTATCTAATGCATCAAAATTTTGTTCAGTTGCAATAATTTGTCGCAAAATCTCTATTTTGGAGTAGTGGTGGCTGCTCGTGCAAGACAGAAAGTGAGAAAGAGAAAGAAAGGAAGAGAGATTGTGAGATATATTGATTGCTTGTGCTAACAATTGGAATACTCTTGTATCCAGGAGCGAATCTTAGTGTATTGGAAAGGTGGCTAAGCTACCCATATGATTTTAAAATTTTAGTTATGTTTATTGAAATTTAATTAAATTTAATTTTTTTAGAACTTTCTATATAGTCCAGCCTGTCTCAATAATAATCAGATGTTTACTTGTAGTCTAGTGATTAGAGTTTTATTTTGTAGTTGAGAGGCCTTATAGGTTCAAATCCCACTTGCTATATTTATGCATTTTAATTTTCAGCCTCCTTTATTAAAGTTTTCTAGTTCTGCTCCTGCTTGTGTCACTTGTAATTTCTTGTTTAATAGTAAAGTTTGTGATCGTGTTTCTCCCAATGGAGTAGGCTCGACCAAACCACCTTATCTTTGGGTTTGTTTTCTCTTATATGCTTGTTGGACTCGATCTATCTCACAGTAACACATTTCCTCTATTGTTGGTGTTTGGTTGTATGCAAACTTACATTTGTCTCTAATTTCTCAGTTATACTTGGTATATGATTTATTGTATCTATTGTGTGTGTTTCTTGTAGTTGGTACGGGGTGTACAGATATTATGCATTTCTAGATTTGAGCCCAACACAATGTTCACAATTTTTTTCAATATTTAAGAAAAATAAAAATTTGGTTCACCAACTTGAGATAGATATACACCATTGACCTCAGGTCAAGTAACTTTATACTAATTACCACACTATCAATAAAGAGGTAAAAAAAAAAAAATTGAATCGTCTGCTGTATCTGTGCAAATGACTGAATCTCATTACCCACAAATAATGTCAACTAAATTTAATGCCTTAGGTTATCCTGGAAATTTCGTTTGCGCGCATCTCTGGACTATCTCAACACTGCAAGACAAAATTCTAGACTCGTATACTAGGCTAAGCTGAGTCATTTGTGGGCCCTACTGGAAATCATAGAGGTTTTTCAAATTAAAATGAAAAACATGTGATGCCAAAAAAAAAATGTACTTGTCATAACTAAGCTTGGAACACTAGTACAGAAAACGTGACCATACACGATATATCATACATGGACAAGAAAAAATTGCACATTAACAGTGTAATAAGAGGTGCTTTCGTGACCATACACGGTATATCATGCATACCCACACAGTCCATTAGTAACAGACCGTGTATGAAAGTCACCAACTTTTGTTCACAGTTTTATAATACTGAACAGTGCATGATAGTGCATAATGGTACACCGTTTGTCACCAACATTCGTAACATGCAGTATTCAGTATTCAATTTCTATGGTTATCACTAATCTTCAAACACAAATTTATAGTTTCAAACTGAGTAGTCTTTGTTCTCGCTTTTTCAACAAAGTCTGCTCAAAATTAATTTGTTGTACCAATTGCCCCCTCGCTGTGCTCACCTTCTCACATTCTGATTTCTCTTCATTTTCACTCTACTTTCCATTTTGTTTTTAACCATCATATTTGTGAAGGTTTAATCACTAAAGTTGTGAATAACAAGAGTCGTTGTGATCAAACGTGTTTCAAGAGAACTCTTAGATTTAGAGTTTTATTGTCATTAATAAGTCAGTGTGAGTTATATGTTTAATAAATCTAGGTAGAATAAATATAGTTAGTATTATAATGTTTTTAATTGAGTTTTGTGGGTATGCAGAAAGCAATTGTGTTTTGATAATAGAAAAAGTAGTTAAGAATATTGTGATTTAGAGTATTACATACAATTTAAAAGGAATCAAAACAACATCTCGAATAAAGATGAACTGCATTAGTGTTACTTTATTAAAGGGATCTTCATCCAAATAAATTCTGGCCTTTATTAGAAAGTAGAACTTTGACGCGCATTAATTAGTTGTTGTTGGTTCTAATTATTAAAGGAAAGTAATATTTTTTATGAAAAAGAGAAAAGTAATACATGTTAAAACTTGCTAGCTAGATTTACTTGCAATTAAAATATTCTTCATTTGCGAAATCCTAGGCATGAACAATCATTTTTTCCCAAGAATCAATTCTTAAGGAAAAATTACTAGATATTTTTGTACAAAAATGGTCATAAACAATTTATAATTAATATGTCAATGCACTGACATGCTAACAACTAATCATGTTACCAATTCGATCGTTTTTTTAAATTGGTGTTTCATTGATTCTTGGACAGTGCTGAATAATAGCAAGCATTTATTTATTTTATTTTACACGTGTCTTAATTCCATTATATAGCAAGCTTCCTTAGAACATGAATTAAGACTAGAAAAGATCTAATTAAGAACAAAGAATGAACTAATAGCTAAAAATATTTCTTTAAAGCTCACTAAATCACATATTACATCTGATTTGGAATTTTTTTTAAATATTTGCATCTGGATCGTGTAGTTTTCAAATTGTAAAGTTGATAAGAAAGTTTATTAAGATGTCATCAAGGATTCTAACGACCTGCTGAAATAAACTTTACATAATTAATATATTCCGGTGATGGCCTCAAAACTTTTCTAAATTATTATTAAATTCAGAAGTTGATAAATGAATTGTTCACAAAACAGTTTTGTCTAAAAACAAATGTTGAAATTGATGAAAGGTTTTTCCAACTTGATGATCCATATGATATTGATCCATTTGATAAGTTTCAAAGCACAAATAACATTGATAATTGATTAATTAAATGAGTCCATTATTTAGTGCCCCCCAACTTTTACTCCCTATTGCTAGTCTTTACACAGGGGTCAGTCCGTACGGATATATAGTAAGTTGAATATTATGAAAATTTGAAATGTAATACTATTTTATTCTTATCTTATCTTCTTATCTTTTATTTTTTTACACTTGTGATGTGTTGATTAATGGATCATTTGAAAGCTTAATCTTCCTCTTTCTTTAAAAAAATGGGGAATATAACTTTTTCAATGGATTCTGACTAGGCAAATCTACATGATACTATTATAATAATGTTAATAGGCTAAGTCCTCCCAGCAAAGACCAATACTTGGAGACTTCTGGGTCACCATGTTTAATAAAAATAAAAATAAGGTTGTTTTCTAAATAATACTTTAACCATAAATCTTATTTTGTACTTCTATTAATAGATTGAGGAATGTTGGCTTAGAAGATTAATTCAGATTTATTTTTTCATTCACAATTATGAAAATATCCGAATATTCTCCTCTGCATTTCAAAATATATGTTCTTCTGCATCTCTCTAATATTCGCCTTGTGTTTTTCATTAGGCTTACTACTTTTAATTTTTTTTTTTTTAATGAATCTAGCACTGCAGGCGCTTTATAATTTCCAAAATATGATGTTAAGATAGTAAAGCATGTATAGTCTTTGACACCGTCTAAATAATAGGTTTCAGGATGACACCTTATTGTATTTTGGCTATTACTTCTTCATAGGAACTCCCAAGTAATATAATTCAAAGTTCTGTGGAATCTTTACAAAATATCATACAGCATTCATGTTTTGAAGAACCAATCTTTGATTTTTTTTTTCTAAAAGGCTAAAAGCCCATTTCATTGCCATGAAACTTAATAGTCTTACAAAGAACCAATCTTTGATCTAGTGGCATTTAAAAGGCAAGTTTCTTTGTATGGGGGATTGTGAATTTGAAATCCAGATTGTGGAGTCCTATGAACATTAAAATATGGAAGGCTAGATTTCTGTCTTTCTCTAAGAAAAACAAATAAGAACTTTTATGTTAGAGTTTTCCAAGAAACAAGAGGCATTGTGATCAAACATGCGTGTCAAGAGAACTTATATGGTTAGAATCTTATTGTCATTGATAAGTTAGTGTGAGTTGTATGTTTAATCAATCTTGGTAGAATAAATATAGTTAGTATTATGATGTTTTTAATTGAGTTTCGTGGGTCTTCAGAAAGTTCTTGTTAGGGCTACTAATGATCAAGATTCGGCTCAAATTTAGCTCGCCTCAATGAGAGAATCAAAATGACTCGGCTCTAGCTCGGCTCGGCTCATGTAAACACTTGACTCGACTCAGCCCAACTCCTCGCCTCAATGAGAGAATCAAAATGACTCGGCTCTAGCTCGGCTCGGCTCATGTAAACACTTGACTCGACTCAGCCCAACTCGACTTGGCTCGGCCCTGCTCACGAGCCGGCTCATACTATATTTCAACAAAGCTCATACAATATAACAAGTCAAATTGTTGCGACTCCTGAAAGAATCAAGCCAATGCACGGTGGATACGAATAAGACAGTGCGAAATTTAAATTTAATTTCTTCAAAGGAAAATGAAGAAAGGATATTTTAAGTTATGGATTCATACAGATGGCATGAACTTTACATTTAAATTTTTTACAAAGGACCCCCAATTAGTTTAGTTCTCCAGCTTGTGGCATGACACCATTTGATCTAATCACAACTTAAATCAGAGGATCAGAAAGGATGAAAACAAAATGAAGGGTCCCTGAAAAAATGCTCCAATTTACTCCCAAACAGCAACTTTTTCCACCAAAGTCTCGAATTGGTGCAAATTGAGGTGAATTAGCTATATTTTACTGCAATTCTTTATAATTACCGAAAGTAACTCATAATCTACTTAAAACATATAAAATAAAGGAACCCATGATCTAGAATTTCACGTCCTTACATGAAAGCGAATCAGAAAAATACCTTAAACACAGAAACGGAGCGAGGGAATGGCCCAGGCACCGCTATTCGATTATTTTTTAAGTACCCTACTTGAAAGGGATTTTATTATTGCTTGATTTTCAAACCGACTGGCTGCGTTTTGGTTTTGGTTTTGGGTGAAAGAACGCTTCAATCGGAAGAAAAACCGCCAAGTTTATGCTGATTCTTGCTTTTAGTTTTTTTGTGAGAGAGCGAGATGAGATAGCGAGCCACAAGGTGAGAGAGCAACAGACGCGAGAGAGCGAGAGAAGGAAAAGAGAAAGCGACAGAAGGAAAGAGCTGATTTGATGGGCTCATGAGCCGGTTCGGCTCAGCTCGGATTTGGCCTGTTTAAACGATAAAGTGTGAGTCGAGTCAAGTCGATTTTTTTTCATTTTAGAGTCCGACTCGATATCAAATATTGAGCTGATCTACTCATTGGCTCATGAGCTGGCTCGGCACATTAGCAGCCCTAGTTCTTGTGTTTTGATAATAGAAAAAGTAGTTAAGAATATTGTGATTTAGAGTATTGAATATAATTTAAACGAAATCAAAACATCTCGAATAAAGATGAACTCCATTAGTGTTACTTTATTAAAGCGAATCTTCATCGGAATATATTCTGGCCTTTATTAGAAAGTAGAACTTTGACAAACATTAGTTGTTGTCGGTTCTTTATTAAAGAAAAGAAATACTTTTTTTGTGAAAAAGAAAAAGGTAATACTTGTTAAAACTTGCTAGCTAGATTTAATTGCAGTTAAATATTCTTAATTTGTTAGTACATAAATCGGAAAGATTGATGAAATCCATCGATTGACTGTATCACTCTTTAAATATTCCCGAAATTTTAGTTAGCACCTTAAATAAAATTTCCAGAGTTGGCAACATAGTGGCAAAAATTGTTATCTTTGCTGGAATGCATACCTAGTCTGCATGGATTTAAGAGTGGCACGTGGACTAGGTCTATGCTGACTTACAAGTCTGCATAGACCTAGTCCGCATGCTACTCAGTAGAGGCATTCAATGACATCACCGCATTTTAAGAGGCTGATGTGTCATTCTTTGGAGAAGCTCAAGAATTTCAGTTCGCAACACTTTTCCACAAAAGAAGCTATCAACTACGCAATCCACCATTGTCACATAAAGGAAAATATCGAGATCAGACAGACAAACAGCAACACAACAAGATTGAGATATAAATGCAAAAGTAATCGATTCCCTTGGCATCTTTTGGGTGAGCTGGGTTTTGGAATTTCATGCATTATCATCGATGCATCTAGTGGTTTAGTCAAGATTTGAACTAGAGTAGGTAGAAATAGAATTCAGATTTTTTTTTCCTGAACGGGTTCGGGTTCAAATCGCCTCTAAAATTTTCTTTCCGCCTCTGTCTGCCTATCAATTTGCATCTTTTCTTATCGAATCAGTTGTATTAAATTACTAATTGGTACCAAAATTACTAAAATAATTACTTGTAATTTCTAAAACAATTGGTATCAATTGGGTGAAGGAGAATCACAAATCTGAATTGAACAAAGATTTAAAAATATCTTTCTTCTCTAATTAGATTAAACGACTTATGCATCCATCTTTGAAGTAAGAACTTACAATCGCTACTCTGAATTGAATTCAGAAGTAGGCCAAATCAAATTCAAGAATAGACAAGATCCACTGAAGAACCTAATTCAAAAAAAAATTTATTACTGGGGTTGTAGCACTGTAGCTCCACCCTGGATGCATCCAGGTTAGATTATACACAGTTGACATCCATTAGAATTGCAGACATCATTAAATTGATTGACAGCAAAGTTAGCATAAGGAATAAAATTGATTACGACCGTTCACGCCTCACTTACTCGTCCAATTAATCTGAAAATTTAATCTCAACCTTTCACAGTTTGATTCATTTATCAAAGCCCAGTCCCGGACAGTAGGAAGCCCAGAAGTATATTGGGCCCTTTTCAAGATATCCCCGTGATGGGCCATTAAACATTTTGAAATACAGAGACGTGAAATCAATACTATTTCTTGTCATAGCGAAAGATCATGAAACAACAAACGCAGATTCAGTTCCTCTAGAGACTGAGAATTAATTGTTGGGCTTCATCAATTGCAAAACTAGGTCACATATATTAATATATGAACTTTTCTAATATTATGTTAAGGCCTATCGCAAAATGCAACGAAAGAGAAATCAGCAACAAAATAAACAAAGAAAATATAAAAGGCAGAAGAAGAAGAGGAGGCAAGAACTACTAATCGGATCCGAATCCAATTGATCAAGAATGATCCAATTCGCCAATTCTTCTAGAAATCAGCAATGATGAGACGCTCCTCTAACAGGAAGTCTAACTTGTCTCATTGTCATCCAGAAGACAAAAAAGCACGTGGCTCATGGCTCGCTCATTTTTGGCTTGGTCCGAAAACGAGCAAGCCATGAACCAATTTTTTAGCTTGAACTATAATGTAGCTCACTCGTGAATCACTAGCTTTGAAAACGAGCGAGACACAAGCTACCCCTAACTCAGCTTGTTGCTAGCACTAGTGTAGCTTCGCCTCCGCCACCGCTGTTATATTTCTTTTCTTTCTGTTTGCTACAACCTATATTTTCGTCATGCATGTCTAGGAGTCTCTTTTGTTCGTTGTAGGCCTCGGAATTACACCAATAGATGAGCTACTAGATTTTTCCTTTTAATTGTTTGATTTTGGAGGAACTTGAACACGTATATACTTTTTCTTTGTTGAAAATTTGTTGAAAATTTCTGCATGTAAAAAAACGACGCTTATCTCACCGAGTGTTTGGAAAAAGCAAATCCAATCAGCTCCCCTCAAAATTAATAAAATGATCCCCGCTTGTTGTTATTATCCATTGCATAAATGATAGACCGCTCATTATATGTGTATGTGTAAAATATTGATAATGACACTACTAGTTTGTGTATATCCATATTTTTTATAATTAAAATTAAAATTTCCATAATTAACTATACAAGAAACACCTAGAGATCTTATAAGGGAATAACTAATAAATATGGAAGCTGATAATTGTACCCCAAACAAAGTATCCGCACGCATTCCCCAACCTTCTAGAATGTCGGCGATAAAAAGATCAAGTTTTACTTTATACAGCGCAATAACAGTATCAATCTTTCATTATTATACATAATTTTGCTGCATGAAGAGAAAAACGCTATGTTAAAAAAATTAACAAAGGCACCACCAAATGCAGTGAAACAATCGGATAATTTAAACATATAAAGGAAAGCGTTTAAACAACTACGTTCAAGTGTTTAACTTTCATTGTAAATGAGTTAATTTTTTATTTTTTAAAATAAAAACGAATCCCCGAATTCGTCCCCGAGCATAAAATTTAAAGCTCTAAATTTGTACCAATACCCGAGCGTGTCCCCCACCAAAATGTTTACAGCTCTGAATTTTATGTTAGTCAAAACTACTAGTTCTAAGCAAGAAAAGCTCTATTAAATAACAATGAAACTACTGGTTTGAAACAACAATTGTTAGCAGCCTCATCAATTATTTTATGTTAGTCAAAACCCCAACAATTACAATTTCTAAGCATGCAAACCTCTGTTAAATAATAATAAAATTACTACTTCGAAACAATCATAAATTTAGAACTTGTCTTAACAATGCCAATTTCTAAGCATGTAAAACTCTATTAAATAACAATGAAACTATTACTTCGAAACAACAATTGTTTACAAAACAATATAAACCTGTGTGTAAAACATATAAACCTGTGCAAGTAAACCAATATATATTGGCAAGAAAACAACATTTTAAAGCATATAAACCTGTGTGTAAAGCATATAAACCTGTGCAAGTAAACCAATATATACTGGCAAGAAAACAGCATTTTAAAGCATATAAACCTATGTGTAAAGCATATAAACCTGTGCAAGTAAACCAATATATACTAGCAAGAAAACAGCATTTTAAAGCATATAAACCTATGTGTAAAGCATATAAACCTGTGCAAGTAAACCAATATATACTAGCAAGAAAACAACATTTTAAAGCATATAAACCTATGTGTAAAGCATATAAACCTATGCAAGTAAACCAATATATACTGGCAAGAAAACAACATTTTAAAGCATATAAACCTGTGTGTAAAGCATATAAACCTGTGCAAGTAAACCAATATATACTGGCAAGAAAACAACATTTTAAAGCATATAAACCTGTGTGTAAAGCATATAAACCTGTGTTTACAAACACATTTTAAAGCATATAAACCAGTGTTTACAAAAATTAAAAAATCTGTGTTACAAATATATAAACCTGTGTTTACAAATATATTTAAAACTTATTCTTCAAATATATTTTAAAGCATATAAACCTGTGTTTACAAACATTGAAAAATTTTCATTTAATGGATTACTTGTTCAAAATGGAGACTGTATTTTAGTTATTAAATATAAAAAACTGTTAATTTGCATAATTAAAATTAGAACCAATCCCCCATCGCGTCCCCGAGCTAACTGGGTTTAAATTGTACTTTAAAGTACGTTCAAGTAAGTAGTTAATTAATGAATAGAGGACTGTTAACAATCTGGGGGACTAATTCGGGGATTGGTGATTACAACTGTTTGTAACAGACTGTCCACGAAATTAAAGCGCAAGACAAAAGCATGCAAAGCTAACATTTAAAGCAATCAATGTAAAACTGCAATGCATTAAAACAGCAATTCGTTAATTAATGAAAAATTAATAAATTACCGTTATTAGTGGATGGTTAAACCCAGTTAAACCAGTTCGGGGACGGGCTCGGGGTACAGGAACATTTCTCAATAAATATATCAACAACAAAATTATTTTAACAACTGTAATGCCAAAGCTTATTGAAATTATGAATACATTAGAGATGCAATTAAGAATAACTTAGTCACTTATTAAATTTCAACACAAAGCCAAACTAGTAAATTCTGAAATCAATCTAAGAAAAAAAATTGTTTTCAAAATTACTTCAAATTTGACACATGGTTGATCTAATTGATGATATAAAGCATATCTATATTAATTTTATTTTTATTATTATATTGTTAGCTATTAAATTAGCTTTTAAAAAAAAATCACATTTTATGTTATTTAAAGCCATGTTACAGGTTGTTCAATTAAGTCTTATATAATAACTATAAAATAATAGATATAAATTTTGAAAAGGGAATAGGTACATTTACAATCAATTAATTTTGACAACTTTAATAAAAAAAGTCAGCCAAATTTCAAAAATATATAATAACTACAACATTTGGCATTTCGATAGACTTTTGTATAAAGCATGGTGCAATTTGAGGATAATTTAGTCACCGTACAGATTTTTAATTTTATGTTGACCCTATTATCATGATAATTAAATATGTTTATTAGTTTGTTAACCGACATGCTTTAATAATTCATATGTGTTCTATATATTAATAATTGATCACGTTTCACAATTTTTGTCTACAACAGAAAATTGCAAAACTTTAACCTTACACCTTGTTTGGATGGAGAGTAGAGGAACGGAGCGAATGGAAAGAAAAAAAAAATTTCCGTCGAATCGTGTTTGATTGACAAAATTATATCGGAGGTGAAGGGTACAAGAGGTGAAAAATTTAACCCTGCATCATTGTAATTAATAGAATTGGTTTCCTTCCCAATTTGACATGTAACAGATTGAAAAAAAAAATTGTTGCAAATATTTTTAGAAAAAAATAACACAAATGTCCAATTCTATATCTTACTAATATAATTCTCATACAAATTTTTTTATCACAAAGCTATAATAGCCACCAAATTTATCATTAACATTCTAAATTTTAATCAACCAAACAAGAAATGAGACGGAAATGAAAGTAAAATTTATTCTCTCATTAATCATCCAGACACAAAAAAAGTTAAATATGTTAATCTTCCTTTATATTCCATTTCATTCCCCTTCCTTCCTCTACTCTCCATCCAAACAGGGTGTTAATAGAATAAAAGATATACTAAATTATTAGTCTTTAATTAGAAGATTTATCAAATTCTATATTTTTTTAGAAAGTAAAGGATGGTGCATATATAATTCTGTACTTAATTTTCTTTTTTATTGTACCTTAAAAATAATAATAAAACCAGCAGCAACGATGCAAACCTAATAAAGCTTAAATATGGATACATTTTCATATTATTTTGTCTTCCGTAGGCAACACAAAATTTAATTGGGATCAAAATTATTGAATTTAATATATTTAAAATATATCACTAAAAATAATCTGTTAAATTATCCTCATTTATCAAAATGCATATTGAGTTTGGATGCATATATAAATCACAAGCCAAAAAAAATTATCCTAATTTATCACAACGGCTTTTACAGGTGCGCCAATTTCAGTCTTATTGAGTTTCAGACAATTAGACTAATCTGGATTAGAGTTAAAATATATCATATATAATAAATACATGTGTACCATAATTTTGTTCTGTTTAATAAAAGATTTACGAATTGTTTTGTTTGGTGCAACATAACTTCTGAATTTTGTTTTAGGAAACATAGACTAATATAATATAGGAGTCCAGCTAATATGATAACAGCAGCATGTGACACTGATTTTCAAAATTTATCAAATAGACTTCAAATTATAAATTCAAATTGATATATTTTTTGAATGATGTGTTTATATACAAAATTTATAAATTATTTTAGTATCAAGTCAAACGGTCAAATCTAATGAAAAAAATGCATTAAAATTAACTTAAAAAGCTCTATATTTGACAACTCGAGATGATATTAAATAAATTTTAAAATAATCAAGTAAACACACTACTCATGAGCTATATCATTTTAAACAGTTTAAATTTGTCATTTGTAATCAATCTAATATATTTTGAAATTTTTTTCATTTAGAATGAAATAATATTCATGTCATACTAACCTACATCTATTACATGTTATATGCTTTATGGAAGTACAAGTATGAATTAATTTATTTAAGATTAATGATTACTTGATAATTGTTTATCTTGAAAACTTTGACAAATTTGACAACTTCAATAATAATAAATATATTGTTGAACAAATGGGTAGACTACCAATGAATTACGCCGACTAAACATGATTGAAAAATATATCTCATGTCGCTATCAAATACTTCTGGGTTTGGATGGACTCGTATTCGGATAACTTTGGAATCAGAAAATTTTTTTGTTTTGGTATATTATGGGTAATTGGTGTTTGGATAATTTATTGTTTGAATTTGGGTTTATTCAGGTTAATTTGGAATTTTTCAGATTCGGTCAATTACGTGTTCAGGTCATTTAATTGTTTATCTGATGGGTTAATTTGGTCGGATCAAATTTGTGATGTAATAACAAATATTTTGTAATTTTTTATCCATTAAATTTTAGTTTCAAAAACAGGGAAATTAAAGGCCCAAATATCTTAGATCCCTTTCTTTGTTCTAATTAGTAGAATAAAACATATTTAATGGTATTAAATATTTGACAACTGTAAAATGTTAATGGATGTGCAATCATACATAGGAGATTCCTATTTGTTTAAAATTGAAAATATATATTAAATTATGGGAGATAAATTTCCAGCTATTCCTTCAATTCCCAACATTACAAAAATCATGATTTAATTTGATATTGGTAAAGTATAAAGTGGCCAATAACTTTTTGGGAGGGAAGGGAGATTCATGAGAGTTTTGTGTTCTTCAGTTTTTGAGTTGTTCTATTGATTTTGACAGTAACTAATTAATAGATGCTGTACTAGGTAATGATGGTGATGTTATGTACTATTGATGTTTCTGGATAAGTTCTGTCAAGTTTGGTACCAGTGGTTTGTACTGGTACCTACATAACTCTGTAGGTTTCGTATGCTAAATGAAATCTGTGAGTTTTCCCCACTTCTATAAAAAAGATTATATTACCAAATTTTGATTGAACTGTAAAGGCAAGCCTTAGTACTCTAAATTGGAGCTTGTGGGGTTAAGCTCCAAGAATGAATTATTACAGATCCACCACTGTAGCATTAATATTGCTTAAAATTCATTATTGATGAATAATTCGGAATAGATACACTCCAGAATAAAGAAGTTTTAAAATTACTCAAACAATTTAAATATTCAAATTACATTAGCTAAATAAGTACATCAATAGTATCATAGAAAGAAAAAAAAATTACAGTAATACACAATTTATTGAGGAATATAAGAAAAGATACAGAACTACAATATGAAGTAATGAGCAACTTACATTATAACTAAAATTGGATAAATACTCACATTATTTATAATGAAAAGAGTTCATTTACTGAGAGAAAAATCTGATGATGACTGTAGCTCTTGATCGAAACTACATTGGATGGACATTGTATCAATCCCTGTGTTGTCGTCAAGTAGCATAAGCTGCCTATCTTCCAAACTTTGAGACCTTGACAAATGTTTGGGATGTCCGTTGTGTTGCCACAATACCTCAAGCTGTACCTCCACTTCCTTCATAGTAGGCCTTTCTTCTCCTTTCAATCTCAGGCACAATTCTGTAAGGTTGGCAACAGCTTTGAGTTCTGTTCGGCGCCCCTCATTCACAACTTAGGGATCTAAAATCTCAAAGAGACGGTTCTCTTTCATAGCAGCATTAAAATATGCAATCAAACTACCCCCTTCAAACACCCTAGAGGAGATTAGTGGTTTTTGTCTTGTTAACAATTCAGCTAAAATGACACCAAAGCTGTAGACATCACTTTTTTGAGTTAACCAACCAGTGCTATAGTACTCGGGGTCTAAATACCCGTATGTACCTTGGATAGCTGTGGTCACACCCGTTTGATCTATTTGTACAGATCTTGAGGCCCCAAAATCTGACACTTTTGTTGTGAAATAATCATCCAATAGAATGTTTGATGATTTTATGTCTCTGTGAAAAACTGATATAGAGGCTGATGAATGAAGATAGGAAATTGCTCCTGCAGCCTCAAGAGCAATTCTTAACTGATGCTTCCATGTCAAGGAACAATGTCCCTCTACATGGATATGGTTAAAAAGTGTGCCGTTTGAAATGAACTCATAAACAAGCAATGGGACTTCGGTCTCTAAGCAACACCCATAGAGTTTGACAACGTTCCTATGGTTGACTTGTGAGAGAATGACCATTTCATTTATGAACTGATCGATTTCAGTCCGATCAACAATTTTGGACCTTTTGATGGCCACAACATGTTGGTCAGATAAAATACCTTTATAAACTTCTCCATGACCTCCCCGACCAATAATGAGTGCATTATCGAAATTGTTTGTTGCTTTCTCCAGCTCATGTAATCTAAAATTTCTCATTTTTTCTGTTGTATCTTCATTCGAAGCAAGTAGCTGTTGTAGAAATAACCCCCGATTTTGAAAAAAGAACTTCTGTTTTAACTTTTCCTGTTTTTTCTTTTCAAACAGTTGGATGCGCTTGGCTATAACAAAATATAATAAAATAATGCTACAAGCAGCTATAAATCCCAGCATTACTGTCATACCTGCATACATAAATAAAGCAGGTTAGAAAAAGAAAGGAAAAATTATTTTCCATCGTTTTATATATGAACAATTTCGTAGGTGACTAAACTATTAAATTATGTGCTACGTCAAAAGGAGTTACATAACACGATCCTATCAGTAACTGAACTTTTATTTTATTTTCATTAGCTCACTCAATCCAAAAAAGAAAAACAAATGACGATCTGATAGATCATGTTAAATTGTTAATGATCTGTTGTCAACGTAAACTTTTTTTTGTTGATATGATTATTTTTTTTTTGGTGATATTAACAACAGTATGTCGTTTTTGGAACAAAATGGTAAAAATAAGTGTTCTAATTTCTAAATTGCAGGTTCAAGTGGCACATAGAGTTACCTGTCTCCAAATGCTACACTGCCAAAAAAGTGTAACATTATTTATGGCTCTGAACCGGCACTGGAGAGAGATCATGCAAAGACTTTAAGAGCTAATGGTGCTTGGTGTTGCTATAATTGTGTTCAGGGCATTGCTGTTTGATGGTTGGAAAGTTAATTTGACCCCAAATTTTGTAATTCAGACCTTGGGTGAGTGACTTTTCAAGAAAAAATATATGATCAAATTTCGAGTGTGTCAGATGGCTTGTTGTGATCAGATTTTTCCGCCTCAATCTATGTAGGCAATATAGTTTCAGCAAACTGTATTTATTTTTCATTTATCCTGAAAAGCAATCCTTGCTCTCTAACCTTCTCTATATACTTGTAACAGCATTCATAACTTGATGAAAGTTATTTATCCTGAAAAAGTAATAACATACCTATAACCAGTGCGATGCTGAGATTGCATTCTCTTGGATTGTTGTGATTAGTATGCCAACCGGAAGGACAAGAGCACCGATATCCTCCTTGTAAATTGTGACATTTTCCTGGCTTGGTGCATGCATTTTGGTTGGCACATTCGTCTATGTCTGCATGGATATGACACAACATCTATAAGCCTACATAATTATGAATTCTCTCTGTTTATTTTTTTGTATATGCTGGACAGCATAGAAGGCAAAATCGGAATCGGTCACTTAACTATGGAATCGGAATCAGATGAATAGGTTAGAATTGGCTTGGTCGGGTCCGATTCCGGGTTGACTCGAATCAGCCAATTTTGCCTTGCCATTCGGCATCTCAGCCACCACAAAGATTATAAAAGGTGATAAAAAAAAAATTATAAAAGAGATAAAGGGCAAGAGAGAGTTAAAGATCAAAAGACCTTGGCACCCTCCATGAAGGTAAGGATTGCCTTGATAACCATCGGAGCAATTGCAGAGATAACCACGACCTCCATCTCTGCACACACTGTTATTGCTAATGCATGCATAGGACAATTTGTTAGTCTGTGCTTCTTCGCATGTCGTGTTTCCTATGGCCCAGTCGAACACCATCGGCAGAGTAGCATTACTCAGCTCATCAGTGGTGACGTAGGTGGTATTAAACTTGAACTCAGCCTCCTCCACCACCATAACATAGCTGCATTTGCTAAAGTTATATACCTCCGAGTTGGTGTACGATGGGTCAAAGTCACCATCAAACAGGTGTGCATCTTTGGGGATAGTTGTCTGGCAACAACCAATTCCAGAGCAGGATCCATAGTGAATCAGGGTATCAAGGCTATCACACATAGAAAGGCACCCTACTGAGTAATTACTATTGTAGTCAAGACGAAGAAAGGCAAGTGTATTACACCCAATGACTGTAAATTTGTTCTTCTCGGTGTTGAGCTGGAATGGTGTGTCACCATAGACCGATGCTGGCCTATTTGGGTTAAGGCCATGATATATTATGTGAGAATCTTTGGGGTAGCACTGTGAAGATATAACATTCTTTGTACGTGCCTGGCCCAATGACAGGCTTATATTCAGAATCTCAACCTCAGAATTTAGTTCAAGGAATGGATATGGGTCACAAACGACATCGAATTCTTCAGACAGGGAGCAGTTTCGGCCAATGCCGAAAGGGTAAGGGATGGGAATTCCATCGCAGCTTTCTGGGCATCCAGGTAGAGCGATAGGGTTCTTCGCTAATGCAGTGCCTCTCAACTGCAGGAGGAGGAGAAGTTGGATTAATATCATTGGCAATACAGTGTATAAGGCACGTACTAGTTTTAACGAGTTCCTTTTTGTTTCGCTCATCATATAAATTAAAAAGTAATCCACTAATGTTTTATCTACTTTCTATCAATGGATGGATGCTCCATTACTGCCCTTCAACGATCTTTATATATAAAACATATGCACAACTTCATATTCCATAGTTGAGTAGTTGCTATCAGTTGGAATATATATGTCGTGTGTGGATACAACATCGGATAATGGGATCGAAACCTTATCCCATGGCAAAGACCAAGACTTGGGACTTAGCCGTGGATCAATACCCGAAAACATATTAAATTCACCGTGTTCATACAAATGCATTCATCAATCGATCCGAAGTTTAAAGAATAGATTGTGAAGTGTTGGCAAACAAGCATGCATGTAAAAAAAAAATTCAGTCACAAAAATTACAAAAAATCCTAATAATCTCTTCTAAATTTCTAAATAAATCTTTTTCTTCATCTCTTTTAATGAATCTAGAACTACCCGCTTCAATAATTTTAATGAATATATCTTTAACAAGTGTGTTCTGAGAATTGAAAACGTAGTTTATAATATTTAATGGTCCAACGGCTAAGTGATTCAGAGTATTGTATTCAATTTAAATGGAATCAAAAATACATTGCGATAAAGATGAACTCCAGTAATTTCACTTCATTACAGGGAATCTTCACCAAATTCACTGTTGCTATTGTTTACGACACATGTCAACCCGATATGGAAATATAGTCAGTTTAGTACAATGAAACTATAATGGAAATAAATCTGCTACAATCCTCTGGAGTGAATAGTAACCCTATAATTTCTCCTTTTTCAAATCCAACCATCTATTTTTTTTAAAGAATGAATCTCAAAGCAACTTTCTTCAGAACTTTTATGTGCACATATCTCGAAACAATTCAATGGTTGGATTCGGAAAAGGAGGGATTGTTGGGTTACCATTCACTCATGAAGGATTGTAGCAAATTTATTCCCAACTATGATATATGTAGCTATATCAGTTAAAATATAATTCGAGAAACTTTTTCCAATGGCTAAGTTTAGTTGTGTGTATAAGCACATGCATGCGTTGAACCCATGTTTAATAAAAAGTATAAATAACCTTGTTTTCTTAATATTAATTCAACTGTACTTCAAACTTCCACTACTAGATTGAGAACTTATGACGTGTCAAGGAGAAACAATATGGTTAATATTGTGGTGTTTTGAAATGTCTTTTGTGTTTCCGAAGAAACTTATTTAGTGTGTTTTATGAATAGAAAAAGTAGTTGAGAATATTGAACGGCTCAACGGCTAAATGGAATCAAAACTACATCTCGAATAAAGATGAACTCCATTAGTTTCACTTTATTAGTGGGAATCTTCAGGAAATTTTTTAGAAAGTAAAACATTGACGCATATAATTAGTTGTTGGGTCTAATCATTAACGAAAAACTAATACTTCACTACTACAGAAAAGGCGACTATACATACTTGGAAATGCTAATGACACAGTTGAGCAGATGTGTCCATGGGCATCGTGTATGAAAGTGTCGTTAAATTATACACGATTCAGAACCATGTTTATATATAATTTACATACACAGTTACTACAAGTTATCCGTGCTAGATCTTCACAAAAAAATAGTAAAATAATACTATTAAACGGTGCAAGTCTACTTATTTGACTAAATTAATAAATTAACCGTGCAAAACAAGCTTCTGATCTAATTCGACCAATTTAGACCGATCGGACCGAACTGCCAATTTCACTACAAGTTAACCGTGCAAGTCTATGTTTCTTAAGGATATGAATAAAAGTTTGGTCAAATAAAATTGTGCTAACGTATCAAAAAACGGTGTGACTGCATCGATATCCGTGTGAACTGCACAACCCTCCATAAAGGTATTTTCTGAATTGTAAATTTTTAAATCAATCTATTAATGATTTGATCTTTGCCTAAATTGTTCTACACATTTATAGACCAGACCCTAATGAATATATTAATTGTTTATTACTTTATTCGATCACTTTAATTGATAATCATATATGACAGTAAATAATCCATAATTAGATTACATATATGCTCAATATTATCATTAAATCCAACAAGGTTGACAATAAATTTAGCAATCTCTCATTTGAGCAATATATTATGACTTTTTAATTATTCATTATGTTCCTTATGTGCGCACATTTCCTTACTGTCTTCCTTAAATATTCTCAAACCAATTCAGTCCATCAACTATATTAGCAAAGGACTAAAGCAGCATTCATTGCATTGATTTGCAACTAAACCCTTAATAATCACATCACTAATATAGCTGAATGACATGAATCGTGATGTGGATGTGTAGCATAGAAGTTACATGTAATTGTGATCTTCACATGCCTATTTTTAACTTGGTCTCATATTTAAATCTTGAAACTGAATTTCATAAATTAACTGTATATTCAAACATAAACGAGAAATATAATGTCAAAACTTTATAATATATATAACACTTGTTACATGTCACAACTTACATATCCAAAATTACAATGAAAAATATAACATTAAATTATAGATAACAAACTCCCATTAAAACTAAATAATCTCAATAAAGATTACACCCATATGAGCAACATGCTTTTCAAACTTAGCGGGTGTCAATCCTTTAGTAAGAGGATTGCTAACATAGAATCTGTTCCTACATGTTATATTTTCAATTCATCATTAAGTACTCTTTCCTTTCTTTTACTTTACTTTAGCATTATTTCATTAACTAAATAATACTTTGGGCACTTATTGAGACTAGATTTGTCTCCTTTCGCTATTGAGATTTATTTTCTAATTTACTGTTTTGCCATCATCCTTAAGGAGAACCTTATCGATATAATTCATTTGGGATAAACTTAGAATACTTTTGGATCTTATCCATAGATATTTCAATCCCTAGGCTAAATGATACATCACTAAAATCTTTCATCTTTGAATTTTTTATTAGAAAGTTCTTAATTTCTTGTAACATGTTTATATCAATATTGACAAGTAATATGATATCTACATATAAAACCAGAAATACAAATAAACTCCCACAGAACTTAAGGTATATAAATTCTTTCAATAAATTTATCTCAAAACTAAACGAGATAATCTCATTATAATTTTGCAATCATGTTGTTGAGACACTGTTTTTAGTTCATAGATAGATTTGTTAAAATTGCACATCATAGATTTTGCGTCTCCTGACACATAGATTTCTAATTATACCATATAGATTGTTTCATTAATGTCACATTTTAGAAACGTTGTTTTAATATTCATCTACTAAAGCTTCAAATTAAATTGCGTAACTAATGCCAATAAATACTTATTTTGTACTTCTAATAATAGATTGAGAAATATTGGCTTAGAAGCATTGAGATTTATTTTTTCATTCACAATTATGACAAATATCCGAATATTCTCCTCTGCATTTCTAAATATATGGTCTTCTTCATCTCTCTAATATTCCCCTTGTGTTTTTCATTAGACTTACTATTTTTTTAATTATTTTTAGTGAATCTAGCACTACCGGCGCTTTTATTATTTCCAAAAGATGATGTTAAGATAGTAAAGCATGTAGTCTATGACACCGTCTAAATAATAGATTTTAGGATGACACCTTATTGTATTTTGGCTATCACTTCTTCATAGGAACTCCAAGTAATATAATTCGAAGTTCTGTGTAATCTTTACAAAATATCATACAGCATTCATGTTTTGAAGAAGTAATTTTTGATCTAGTGGCAAAAGGCAAGTTTCCTTTGTGTGGGAGATCGTGAGTTCGAAATCCAGATTGTCAAGTCCTATGAACATTAAAATATGGAAGGCTAGATCTCTGTCTTTCTCTAAGAAAAACAAATAAGAACTTTAATGTTAGAGTTTTCCAAGAAACAAGAGGCATTGTGATCAAACATGCGTGTCAAGAGAACTTATATGCTTAGAATCTTGTTGTCATTGATAACTTAGTGTGAGTTGTATGTTTAATCAATCTAGGTAGAATAAATATTGTCAGTATTGATGCTTTTTTAATTGAGTTTTGTGGGTCTTCAGAAAGTTACTGTGTTTTGATAATAGAAAAAGTAGTTAAGAATATTGTGATTTAGAGTATTGCTTACAATTTAAACGGAATCAAAACAACATGTCGAATAAAGATGAACTCCATTAGTGTTACATGATTACAGGGAATCTTCATCCAAATATATTCTGGCATTTATTAAAA
The DNA here is from genome assembly GCA_033356055.1 of Carex pumila. Taxonomy (NCBI): domain Eukaryota; kingdom Viridiplantae; phylum Streptophyta; class Magnoliopsida; order Poales; family Cyperaceae; genus Carex; species Carex pumila. The sequence continues at coordinate 30,580 of JARJHM010000639.1, read as the reverse complement.
AGTAGAACTTTGACGTGCATTAGTTGTTGTCGGTTCTAATTATTAAAGAAAAGTAATACGTTTTGTGAAAAAGAGAAAAGTAATACTTGTTAAAACTTGCTAGCTAGATTCACTTGCAGTTAAAATATTCTTAATTTGTTAGTACGTAAATCGAAAAGATGAGATCCATCGATTGACTGTATCAGTCTTTAAATATTCCCAAAAATTTAGTTTGCATCTTATATCCAGAGTTGGCAGCTAACTGTCAAAATTTTGGATCTTAGCTGGAACCAGTGGCGGAACCAAGGGGATGCGAGCAGGGGCCAGGCACCCTCCAATCCCTCGGAACTTGCTTAATAGCGTACTTGGACATCCGATTGGGGCACCCCTCAAAATACAAGGCCCATTTGTAAACCCGGTAAATACAAGGCCCATTTGATTTGTAAAGGCTTGTGATAGAAGGAAAGCTCCTGGCTTGTGATTGGCCGATCAAAATTGAGACTTTTAGAGATTCATATTCACGTCTGCATTCAAGGCTTGTGAAAGAAGGAAAGTTCCTAGCTTATCGGAGTGATGAAGAAAATAAACCTCTACCTGCGCTAACTTTATTCATCAGAAGGACGATTCACGATTCATTTTCTTAATTATTCTCTTCTCTTCGAATTTATTTCTCTTTGTAAATTGCAATCAAATCCAATCGGCTACTGCTTGAAGGCTTCATCTAATCCGACTAATTAAAAAAAAGCAATCAAATCTTTGTAAATTGCAATCAAATCTTCGAATTTAATAGAAATGTAGGATTTAATTTTTATTTCAAAAAAGCAATTATTATGCATACAACATATTTTTTGTTATAGAGATGTTATAATTTTGAATCTATTTAGTATTTAATATTGTTGTTAAGATGGTTATTGTTTGCGATTGTTCTTTCGTCTTTCGTCTTTCGGCAGCTCGGCCCCCTCCAAATTCAAATCCTAGTTCCGCCCCTGGCTGGAACACATATCTTGTTTGCATGGATTTTAAGAGTGGCACACGGACTAGGACTACGCTGACTTACAAGTTTGTGTTAAGAAAGGATAATCTCAGTTGGAATGAGGATGGCATGGAGTGTGTTCACCAGTTATGTTCTTAACATAGCGCGGAGAATATAATAAAAATAACACTAATACTACAACAAAGTAGATACTTTTTGTGAGAAAAAAAATGCATTTATGACGGTCATCCGTCACAAAAAGTACTGTCACAAAAAGTCATTTTTTTATCCTCGCGAAAAGTGTCTCATTCTTGTAGAAGGATAAATCCACCATTAAATGATTCAACATTCTGATTAAAAATAAAAACCGAGAAAATTTGAAGAAGGCATGGAGGCAATTCATAGTATCAATCCAGCTACTTTGTACTCCCTTAAAGACGGTCGACAAATATCAGGAGATGATGTTGCAGAGCTAGCAAAGCCATGGAAGGTGTACCAAACTCGTGATGTCGGTTATGTCTTCAAGCAGTATCGTGATTATGACTACCAACATTTCTGAGCCACTCAATAATGTCTTCAAGAAGTACCGCAGGTTGCTAGCTAGTTGCAACTAATAAACAAGGTCGAGAATATTTTCAATAATACATCCTTTTAAATTGAGACCCTGATAAATTGGCAAATATATAAAAGATTTGTGTGTATTCATAGTAGGTGCAACTAATAAATAAAAGAGGACATAAAAATAATTCCCACCAAAAATTCAGAAATACTAGTTATGAGAAGAGGATGTAACATAGGTCCCACCACCTTGTTCCAATTTGGGATTTAATGAAATCATTCGGTGTATTTGGAACGCATAATTTCTTATTTGTATCTATGCATTAGAAGAATCACCCAATGAAATCATTAGATATATTCAGAACACATAACCTCTTGTTTGTATCTATATGAGAAGAGGATGTAACATAGGTCCCACCACCTTGTTCCAATTTGGGATTCAATGAAATCATTCGGTGTATTCGGAACGTATAATTTCTTATTTATTTGTATCTATGCATTAGAAGAATCACCCAATGAAATCATTAGATATATTCAGAACACATAACCTCTCGTTTGTATCTATATGCTAGAAGAGTAAAACCAAATTGGGTAAGGTGTAATTATTTTCTTGCATTTACTTTCATCATAGAGTTGTACCCTACTAACACACTTAGTCTATAAAAATTCTAGCTTAAGGAAGGGATACAAAATTTAAGGGGATGAAAAATCGGTATTGATCAATTTTAGGATTTATTTTACCATAATAATATTGAGATGTTTTGTTTTCAAGATATTTCAAAATAAGGTCAAGGTGTTGTGAATGCAAAGGTTTATATTTTTTTATAAAATTCACCAAGTACAAATGCTACGAATTGAGTACTATGTTTGTGTTAGGTTGAATACTTAGGAAATACTTCAATTATTTCTAAGTCTAGGTCAAGAGGTAGTGACAGTACCGTGTGCGGGGTAATCTATGGGACAATTTATGCTGCACACGGTAGTGCCACGTATGCGGGGTAGAGTGACGTCTGAATTTATATTTATGTAATTAGAAGGATAGTAAACTTGAACCTTAGAGGCTCTCTATTTAATAATTTAACTTAACGCTTATATTCGATTAGCACCACCGCATCAAATCTAAAGAAAACCCGTATAAACCAACACCCTAACTAGTGAAAATTGATAACAATCTAATACACTATCTCTGTGGATCAATACCTCAATCTATACTAGGCAATAGGATTATGCGTTTGTAATCCGATAGCAAGTAGAATGTAGGGTAAATAGGTTATTAATTTATACTAAAAGTAGTAGTCACGATTTGACACATCAAGCTTTTTGACATCGTTACCGGAATAGAGTAAGAATTCTCTTTGTGAGAAAGTCTTACCTTGTCATTAGGTGTCAACATAGTAACTAATATTAGGTTCAAAACTTTTATTTTCAGCACATTTATTTTTTAATACTTTTTTCTTTATTTACTTTTCTATCTTTTGGAGTAGGGTACTTTGATATATTCCTCTTGTAGGTTGTCCCCTGCAAGGAAAACATCACATTAACATCTCCTAAATAAGGCCTAACGGAAGATAAGCTAACCTCAAGTTCAAGCAACATGAGTACCTTTAGCAATCCTCCAATCACCACAGATCTACCACCCATATATCACAAGCCCAACCGCAGGAGCAAACACTAACACATCAAGGCCGCCAGGGGCGGATCCACTGTATCACAGAGGGGGCAGTTGCCCCCCTAATCCTGATCCTGTCATAATCTGCCACGTATTTATACGTAAGGCATGAGCATACTGCATACTTCATCAATATGCCCCGGTGCATCCCTCTGGAAAATTTTTTGCGCCTCCCTAAGCCCAAACTTGAATCGGTTAAAACTTACGGGTCAAATCCAATTAAAATAAATGCAGAGTCGCTGGCCCGCTCGGATGTTTAATAAAAGAAACAAATAACTGGCTCTGCCTCTTCCCAATTGAATGATTGATCAGTCTGACACGAATAAGAAAAATTCAACAATTGAAGTTCTCCTTCTCTCTCTCAATTGGTTGGTCTCTGATTCGACTCTCCCAAATGGGTTTTGAATAAAAAAAAGTGAGAAATTAGGATAAATTGAATTGAAGTATAATTCACTTGAATTAGGGTTTAGGTCTACTTGAAGTAAATTAGGATAAATTATGCTTTGATTGTTATGTTTTTTGTTATGTTGAATTGTACCCAATTAGCTAATGGTTTTAGATCCACCTCAACAAGTTCAAAAGCACTTGCAACGCGATCAAGGTGAATGGCTACACAGCACTATTCTAGTCTCTGCCTAAAGAACTTCCAAGTAGGCGATTATCAATAAATTAGAAGGACTAGAATTAAATAATTAATAAAAGTTATTTCCTATCTATGCATGGGAGCATATCTCATTTGATTCAATCACAGACCAAAGGTGGTTATCAAAGTTTCACAAGGTGCATTCCTCAACAATTGCATTTGCTTCACAACCATTTTAACATTGTCAGACTTAAACTGTGCAATACATCTCCTGTTTGAACCAGATCGAGCACTTGTAATATTGTAGGAAGAGCCATTAAGCCCATACCTTATTTTGTAGATTGTATATTCAAAATCTGGATTTTCAAAGCTACCCTTCAACTGAAAATGTGTATAGATTGGAGTTTTGTATTCCGGCTCTTTTAAACCTTGAAATCCTTGAAATTTAGATTTTTTTTTTAAATATTTAATTGAAAGTTTCTCATTTCTCAAATAGAAGAATGTGGGTACTTCGTTTGAAAGCAAGAATGGGATAGTTGAAACCAGAGAAAATTTAATTGTATTTTGAAGTCAAAAGTCAAGCTAGTTGCATTGTTTGACTTGGTTGCTTGATTGCACTTAGCAGCCCTATTCAACTGTAGCAGTTCAGCAATATTTTTGTTTCAAAATTTAGCTAATCTATGATCAGTTCACATGCATTTGATTCTGAGAAAAAACTAGAATCAAAGGACGTAAATATTTCAAGTTTCCTAATTGCTAATCATGTAACATTTTATGTACTAATTAACTAGTTAGGTCATTATTTTAAAGTCAAGTATTAGCTATTGTTTATTTCAAAGTGACATTTTCTTAAAAGTCATATTTTAGACTATAAATCGGGGACCACAATTTTAAAGTTGCTTTAGATTGCTTTGCAAAATAAAAGGCTTAAACTAAAGGCTATCTAAACTTGACTGTTATTTTGTTTTTTCACCTGCATATATTTTGTCTTTATAAGAAGAAGAGTGACCCTTCTCTGTTTGTAACACAAGCTTGCTCTTAATAAGAAGAAGAGATAATTTATTTTTTGACATGATGCGCTTTCAAAATATAATTCTTGCCTCAATAGTGGTGCTCCTTACCATTGGCTTAATGCTTATCACCCAAGCTCAAGTAGTGCAAGCTGGCAGAGTATCAGGTACTTCAGGTTCATCTATATCAGTTGAAACAAATATTTTTCTTAACAGTTAACTAATGATAACATAGTTTTTTTTAACTAGTACTTTAGAAATTTGCATTAAAATTTAATAATATACTTGGTTTCTTGGCCTAAATTTCTATCATTTGGTTATCTTCTATGGACTCACTATTTAATTTTTACTGTATAAATCACAAAAGAGAACTAATTTAACCAGTCTCCATTCAATTTTATTACTATGTCCTCTTATTTATTAAACTTCAATTATAAGGAAAACTAACTATATATTCCCATTTGAATTCTTAATAGTACATGGAGCTCAAGCTACACCTCCACCGTATGATAATCACTCAAATACAGGTGTGAACGTGCCCCCGGCGCCTGAATAGTTTGAAGAAAAGAGAAAATATTATCATTTCAATTTTTTTTTTTAATATGATTATAAGAAAACAGCAATCAACATTGTCTCCTTTTGGTAGAGGTGCAGCGGATGTGGGACAATTGTATGAAATTTTTATGAAAAATAATATGGTTATGTATAACACTTGTCTGTAGCACTAAGGACCTCAATTAAACTGGTAATTGACAGAACTAGAATTAATAGAGCAAATTGAGAAAATTTTGGAAAATTGGACATTGGAGAAACAATAATGGCGAAAATTATTCCGACATGGTACATAGATAACCATTTTATAAATAGGCGATCCCAGTGAAGAATGTTGTGAATGTTCCGAACTAATAAGGTCAGATGGGACCCGTTCGTCAGCACCTGTTTTATAATTAATTCCCTGACAGCATTCATGATAAGCTCATTCCTTATGCTTAATGGTTTTGGCATGGCAAGGAGCACACTATGTAACAAATTGCTCTCATAAGAAGAGTCGTCATCTGACGAGTGAGACTGAGAAGAGGTAGGTGGTGAGATTTTTTTTCTTAGCTGCCATGAGCAGAAGCAACTCTCTCTGAATTTGTTGTGCTGATTATTGTTTGTATGAAAAAAACACTCTAATTTTATGGATGTGTGTGTGTGTGTGTAAAATAAGAATTGATGTTTTCTTTTGCATCTCCTACGAACTGCATAATTAGATAAATAAGGGATCGAGCCTTTAGAATTATAATTTAAATCTACGAGAATATTTCGTCCAAAGTTTATTATGAAACAGAAAATTATTCATCTCAAACCACTAACCTCATATTCTATAGAATGGAGAACACCTTAATTAAGACCAGTATTATCTCAAACCATGTTATCTATCATAAAATTCCAAACAATGGTCCCCCACTTGCTACTTCCCTACCGAAAATAAAAACAAGATTTGTTGGTGTTTATGAAAAAAAATGTGAAACAATGTTTTCTCTTTCCTTCAAATTCCTGCCTTCCTTTTAGTGGCCCACTCCAGGGTCGGGAGGAATATACGGTGATGGATTCTGTTCAGCTCCCGCTATAAAAAATTAAAATGGGGGATATATAGATATTTTAGCTTCAGATTAAAGCAAATAAATCGGTCATAGAACGAATTTTACGTGGAGATCGAGTGGTTAAACTAAATAGGGAGTCATCCATAGGAGATTTCCTAAATGATAGTTATTTAGGAGAAGAAACCAAGTAATATGTTATGAATCAAATTATATATATACCAATTGTTTTAAAATTTTGATGTAATTAAATTTATAAAGTACTAGTTAATAAAACTATGCTATCATCTCATTAGCTGTAGGAATAATATTTGAAACACTGATATAATATAACAACCAGTTTTATTCAAAGAAAAAAAAAAGAAACCGAACAATGATAAATGAACCTGTTGTACCTGGTACTCTGCCAGCTTGCACTACTTGAGCTTGAGTGATAAACATGAAACCGACTGTAAGAAGCACGATTATTGAGGCTAGAATTATATTTTGAAAGCGCATCATGTCAAAAAAAATTATCCCCTATGGAAATGAGTGTTACAAACAGTGAAGGGTCTCTTCTTATAAAGATGCAGGTAGTCTTGTATTTTACATCATAGCCCTCTTAAAGAGGTGTATTACGCGTGCATAACAGACTTTCAGGAAATTTTTGTTTGAGAAGAAACTTCTAGGATGAAATTAGTACTAAATATTGAACTAGAATCTATATATTATGAGTAGAGAAAAAAAAAAATGGTTTTTGTGTTGCACTCTAGGAACACTTCAGGGTGACAACCACATATTCAATTGTTGGAATTACATGTGGTAGTGATATTTTTAATCTTCTTAATTAAAAGTATCTTCAAGCTTCTTATAAGTATCTTTTTAAAAATATCTCCAACCACATATCCACAATTCCAAGTTTCTTCATGCTGTAGTCCATAATGTGGGGTGATATGCAAATTTTAAATTTGCAGGCATGTACAGACATAAACATCAGTTTTAAAAAAAAATAAAAAAAAATAACTAGTTTGAAAAGTAGTTAGACAAAGTCAGACGTAATATTCACAGAAAATAGTCTCAAGTCTAAATAGCCTTTAATTTGAAGAATATATAATCTGAAGAAGCTTTCAAGAAGTCACTTTTGAGATGCAAAAAATTCAATTGCACAACACGGTTTGGAAAAATTTGTAATGGTCCCAGTTCTATTGGATTCGGACAAAAGAAAAGTATTCTGGTTTTGAACAATATATATGATTAGTTGTACGTCATCATTATATTTTAGCCCAACATAATTAGCATACTCTTGACGATAGAATCAGAGAGTAGCATTAGCTGAGAATTGTATAATTTCTATGATGACTACAGCAAAAAAAGAATATAATATAGTTGTAGTGTTAGCAGGGGTGCAAAAGGATCGGATATGGATCAGATATTGGTAAAACTCTATCCATATATATATATATATTTATTTTTCAGATACATATATGGATTGGATATTAGACGGATATGTATGGATACGGACCAGATATCGGATATTCGTAGATATATACATAAATAATTTCATAATATATATTAAAGTATATAATATATATTATGAATTCGGATACAAATAATTAAAATTCAAAACCATATCTGTATCTGTATCTGTATCTGTATCCGCACAAATATTCAATATCGGATATCTGTATCATATTTTTGGATATAGATCTGGATACGATCGGATATTATCCTATCCATTTGCATCCCTAAGTGTTAATTACACTCCATTAAATACTTTGTTGGTATTACATGTGCTAGTTGTGGTCTTTATAGCTTTCTTGAAAGTATCAATAATTTCAAGTCTCTCCAAGTTGTAGTCCTGTATAATGGGGGGATATGCAAATTTTAAATTTGTAGGATATAGATGTAGTAAGTTGCAAGTTTGCAATATACATGTAGAGATTGTGAAAGTTTTATTTTGGAAAACATAAAATTTCATCACAATTTGTAATATTTACAAACTTGAGGGTTAAATGAAAATTTCATATCTAATTAATTTAATTATGTTTTTCTTTAACCTTTGTTTTTAAGAAAATTAATTCATGAGATGTTTGATGCATTTATGAAAGCCCAGTCACTGACAGTACCGAACCCAAAAGTATATTGGGCCTTTTTCAAGTTATCCCAGTGATGGGCCATTAAACATTTCGGAATATATGGGCCATTAGACTGAGCATTAATTGTTGGGCTTCATCAATTGCAGATCTGGGCTTAATATATATATATATATATATATATATATCTCCTCTATATTATAAACCTTAAATTGAATTGGATGACAGAAAGTCGTGTGGCTGAGATTTATTGATCGAAATTCAGATTGAATCTGAGCCTTCTAAACAAATAACATGCCTTCTTTTGATTAAATACACTATTTTTCTGTGTAGAAGTCTAAATTTAATGAAAGTTCCACCCGCCACACGTATTGTCATACATATTGTCACATATGCAAAAAATTTCGCTGATCCAAAATTTTTTTTTTTTGCTGTCTGCTTCCCCCGACCCTTTCTTCCCAAAGCCAACCCTCCCCGTTCCTTTCTTCCCAAAGGAGAAAAAATCTAATCGGAGTTCCTTCAGCCGTCCCCTCCCCGCCACATTTATCGCTACACCACTAATATCACGTCAACGCCTCTTTTTTCTCTGATCTTCCTGTCTCCTTCTCTTCTGTCAAGTAAACCCTAAGTGCTCCTCTGACCAAGTTTTCGACGGTTAGCCGCTACTCATGTCTTTTACATTTCTCACTGCGCTTTGGCATCACCGCTTTCCTCCTTTTCGACCGTCGTCGTGGAGGACCCATGCTCCACTCCAAATTGATGTGGAGAGTGGGAGGAAGAAGTGCCTTTCCAAATCAAATAAGAATTCCTTTTCAGGTCCATATTCGACGAGACTTCCTTTTCAGATCCACAGTTTTGTGAGCAAATATAGGTACTGAAAGAATTTTTTTTATATCTTATAATCAATGGCTGTTTAATTACGAATCCCTCCTGTTAATTTCAACTTTTGTGTGATGTATGCGGTTATCTAGGCAGTCTGGATTGTACCCAATTACTGGTTCAAGATGGTATGTGAATACATTGTATTCACAAGTCAACATATATTTTTTAGCTGTGGTATGTTCTCTCAAACACCTTGGCAGAGGAGGCCACTTCACCGCTTGGAAGTTTTCAAAGGAACATGGCATCAATCTTTTTTTCGTACTTCTCTTTTTTTAGCATTTGGGGGTGAGGGGTTTGCATAGTTTCATTGTCATTTTGAGCTATAACATTTGCATTAGTAAGAGAGTTTAATGTACCAAGCTTCTATCTAGCAACAATTCAGCTTTGGGTATGATGAAATTTCAGCTGTTAAGAGCTTGTAGCGGAACTATGTTGTTTGTATTCAATGTTACCTTGGATGAGTATGGAAAGTTGTTTTAGCTGTCTAATAGGATTTAGGATATATGTGTTACCAAAGTGGCATCAATACTTGCACTGATTGGTTTGATCTGATTTTTGCCAATTTGCAAGTCAAGAATGTTAATGGCAAATGAGATGATCCCATAATGCCATGTAAAACTTGCATGTAACTTCTGTTTGTTCACCAATCTATCAGTCAGTTGTCTTGATTTATTGGACATAAGCAAGCAAAGTACTACATTTCTTTTTCTTTTTTGAAAATGAATAGATCTTGTTTCTTTGCTTTTCTCTTATTAATTTCTAAATTGGAAGTTAACAGATGTCGACAAACATTACAGAGTTACAAATGGAGTTGAATGAAAAGAGATCAGAGTTAAAACAACTTCAAGAGGAAAGAATCACAAGGCTAAAACAAATCGAGCAGAGGAATCACCTTACACTTTAAAAAGTGTGATTGCAGCTCTAAAAACAGAAATTCCAGTACTCAAGGTCTCTTTTCTCTCCTAAACTTCTATTATTTTGTTCGGTTTGGGCATCCAGATATTTTCTTGACCGTGACTTGCAATCCAGCTATGTGTACCTTTGTATTTAAGCTGGTATGTGACGCATGTTTTAATAAAGGAATTTCATTAAAGTCGTGATTTCAAGCATAAAACACTCATTTTCAATCAACTTTATTGTTTTCTTTAAATTTCTTTTTCTCAACCTATTGCTGCACTTAAATGAGGATAATATACATCTTACTGTTCAAAGAAATCAATATAATAAATTATTGAAACCAAAGGATACAGTTACTGGTTTCACAGGGGCAAAAATATCCATAACACTGAAAAATCATTTTCTCCCAATCTATATGGAACTTAGCAATGAAATTTATACAGTACTTCAAGCATAGTTATATTAGTTAGTTGGAATTTTTATAGAATTTTTGGACATACACATTAATAGGAATAATCACAATTGTTCGAATCAGGAAAATAAAAGAAAAACAGTCTACTATGAGCTGACCTGATTAAATTTGATGACCTCCTTAATAAAATGTTTGAAGTTAAGTTGTGTAGACCTCTATACATGTTCATACATCACTTCTAAGCATGTTCATATCTTTAGATTGTATAGATTAAGAGTGAGGCGCATCACAAAATAGGTTACCAGTACCAATTTGTCTTATGCTTGCATGTTGTTCACATTATTTGATTTTTCCAAAAATTATCAGGCAAAGACTCTTATCCTGTCTACCGGAGAAGAAACAGTGGGTGACAAGTTCAAGTTCATGGTTCGTACTTGGATAATAGATGGAATGGTCATAGACATCTAGGAGTTGGTAAATATTGTCACTGGTCAGAGAGAGTTGTTTTGAATTATTTCAAAATTTGACCAAGTAGCCATGCTTTGTGCTAATTAGATAATCATCAAATTCCATCTATTTATTTCTTAAGTTGAATTCCCAATTGATATGTATATATTTAGTTCAAGATGTTGAAGCTTGGAGATCCATCTTTATCATCTGTTTGAGCAGGCATCTGATGCAAAGCACATATGTGCTTTGTGTTACCTTTTCAATTTTCATGTTTCCTTTTGATTCCGTTTTTAGTTCTTTTGTACATGACATTTATTGGAGGCCATAAGGTCATGTTCTTGATGTAGTTATGTACATGACTTATGGTTTTATATAGCCATTTATACATTTGTTCTATTAATCCTGATATATAGTATATAACCATGTTGACAATTTTACCCATCCTAACAGCCATATTTTGGAGAATTATTGTGAGCAATTGGCTACATAGATTTTGTAGTTCTTTATATCAAAGTGTTTGTTAACTCAGGAGCAATGTGCCCAAAAATTGTTAAATATTACAGACTCAGAATCCAATTAGAATCATAGTTTTGTGTAGGTCAAGTTGGTGACAATACACAATGATCATGCTGTTTACCAGTATGAGATTCAACAGATGTTTAAAATTACTTAGAATTTCCATTAAGTACAGAGGTGTTTATCATGATGTGCTCTATCTGTTGGTATGATTTTGGGGTAATCCATGTCCAGTAGCTAGGTTTTTAGTTTTATTTTCATTTGATCTTTTTTGGAGTTGGTACTGTACCAGTAGGGTGACTATTGCCTTTTCCTTGTTCTATGCTTATAGTATGGATGGTACAACATGTTAGAGTTAAGACAGGGGCCCTACAAAAGATAAGGCATATAGAATTAAGAAAAAAAATGGACCAGAAAAAAAAATATACAGTGGACAATTTGCCAATATTAAATCGATCTGAACCAGCTGAGTGTACACCCTCCAATCCACCACTTGAAGTTGATGCAGCTTTATTATATTTTCTCTCTTATAATTAAAGTATATTATACAAACTAATCTCTGATTTTTTTTTGTTTGGCCGAATTTTATTAGTATACAAAAAATATAGTATACTGGGAGGTCTTGAGTGAGGAATAAGGTATGAACTATATTAATTCAACCATTCTAATTTTAATATATGTTTTCATATTTTATTTCTTCATTTAACAAAAAAATAATCTATTAGAATATGTGCGGGTATTGTATAAAGCTGGTATGCCAAGGAGGTCTGATTCAATTGTAGCAAAGTGCCTCATTGGGAGGCCGAAAACTGTGGAGAAGGCCCAAGCATCTTTTGCATTCTCTTTCTATCATGTCAAATTTTATTTCAGACAATTATGTGATATTATTACTTTTTTAACAAAATAATTATTATTCTCATTGAAATGTTTCTTTAATAAAAATATGTTTTTATTTTCTTATAATATATCCCGTTGCATCGCACGGGTACGATACTAGTATATATATATAGAGAGAGAGTTAGGCTGGGGTGCTATGGATAGCATAGTGGCCTCTATGCTACGGCTCAATATTTGAGTTTTCAAAATCCAAACGGTCGATCCGAACCGTTCATCTTATTCTCCATATTAATATCTGCTTGGAGACCAAATTTTATAATTTTCTGAATTTTTTTACTATTTATTAAGCCACTTTGAAAATCACTAATCCAACGGTTTTACTGTTTTGTGCAGCCACCGTTGGATCAACAATTTTGTAAAATACTTAATAAATAGTAAAAAAATTCAGAAAAATGTAAAATTTGGTCTCCAAGCAGATATTAATATGGAGAATAAGATGAACGGTTCGGATCGACCGTTTGGATTTTGAAAACTCGAATATTGAGCTGTAGCATAGAGGCCACTATGCTATCCATAGCACCCCAGCCTAACTCTCTCTCTCTCTCTATATATATATATATAGGACTTGGCTACGGTGCTATGGGTAGGAAAGAGGCCTCTACGCCTCAATATTCGACTTTTCAAAATCCTAACGGTCGATCCAAATCGTTCATCTTGTTCTCCATATTAATATGTGTTTGGAGACCAAATTTTACATTTTTTGGAAATGTTTTACTATTTTTTTAGATTTATTGAAAATTGTTGTTTTTCAGACAAATCTGGACCATAAAAAACAGCGATATTCAATAAATCTAAAAAAATAGTAAACAATTTCCAAAAAATGTAAAATTTGGTCTCCAAACACATATTAATATGGAGAACAAGATAAATGGTTCGGATCGATCGTTAAGATTTTGAAAAGTCGAATATTGAGCTGTAGCACGGAAGGCCTCTTAGCTACCCATAGCATATTAGCCAAATCCTATATATATATATATATGGACTTTTCAGATATTATGTTTAGGCTTATCATAAACATGAAATATGTTGTACTTTCCATCCAGCCCAATAAGGAAATAGAAAATCATGGATTTTTTTTTTAACAAATATTTTATTCTTAGCATTACAAAAAAAAATCATAATTAAAAGTAACAGATTATTTTTAGAAATTTTAGAACTTAGAAGACATTGACATAAATCTTCTACTTTGATATTTTTCGTTTCTACGAAGCTTGATTTAAAAAGTATTATAAAAGTCTGGTTAATAAAAGAATAACAATTATAGGTTTATTAATTGGTATGCCAGATTTGCTACTTTTTAATTTTGATTTTTTTCCAAATCTGAAGAAAAATACAAAGAATAAAAAACATAAAAGGCTATTAAAAAAAATAACTATTTTAGGAAACGCTTAACGCTTGTTATATATATATATATATATATATATATATAACCTCCTGCTCCTCTCGGTTCTCCAGTTCGATTCGCGGCAGCCGAGAAACAAAACAAACAAAGCAAATATAAAAAGGAAAAATAAAATCAAGAAGAAGAGGCAAGAACTACTACTACTAATCGGATTCGAATTCGCTTGATCGAGGACCCGATTCGCCGATTCTTCTAGAAATCAGCGATGATGAGGCGCTCCTCTAACCGGAAATCCAGCTCCGCGGCCGCCGCCGCCGGTATATTTTCTTCTACTCTTTCTATTTTGCTAAAACCTAGATTTTCGCCGTGCATGTAAAACGCTAGAAATCTCGTTTGTTCGTTGTAGGCGTAGGAATTATTCGGATATTAGACTGGATTTGTCCTGTGATTGAGTTTGGAGGAACTTGGGTTAATGATTTTAAGAGAGCAGTTTTGGCTTCATACAGCGCAGGAATCCTATGCCCTGGCGCGCTGCTGTTTTGATTATATAGTACGTGCGCTGCATGTAGCCAAAACTGCTTTGTTAAAATCTTTACCTGGAACTTGGATGTATACACTTTAGTTCTTTGTTTAGTAGTAGTTAAATATAAGTATGGTGAGGTTTGTGCTTGAAACTAGGTTTTATGAGTGTAATTAATGAAATTGATTATGTTATTGAATAGTTTAATATACTTCTTTTGTTTCTGGACAGGTTCAACTAAAGCTGCATCGAAGGAATTCGAAAAAATTGATCAGCTATTTAATGTCTATGCTGATAAAACCTCTGGCACAATTGAGTGAGTTTGAACTTCTTTTCTGGTTAATTTTGTTTGGTGTAACATAGTGATAAAGTTCATTTAGATTATGGGGAAAAAATGAAAGTCTGGTACAATTATTGACTGGCTTCAATTTGTTTAGTATTATAATTTTTACCATTACTTTCTTAAACATTTGGGTATTTAGTAATTTGATGGACCTCAGACTAAATGATCCGAATCAGTAAAGCATAATTAGCAGTTTTACCAATCAAAATTGATGCTAATTTGGTACAAAGTGTTTTTGATGATTTTACCGATCAAAATTGAGCAGACAGAGTAAATAAGATAGTTTATTATACCTTCTCAGTATCTTATTTCATGGAATTAGGATATGATATTAATTTTAATCACTACAGAACCACTTATCACTATTTAAAACATTGGGTTATGTTTTATATACTAGGTATCTCTTTGACATGGAAAATTTTATTTTGCATTTTCTAATGTGTATTTTTTTTTTACGTAACAGCCCAGAGGGGATAGAACAACTTTGTTCCAGTTTAGAGGTTGATTATACTGATGTCAGAATTCTTATGCTTGCATGGTAAGTATACTACACTTGTTTTAGTACCATGCTAGTCAGATCAGGTACTGTTACCAATATTTTATTGATCATTTTTGGTTCTGTGTTTGAATGTTTTAAGGTGAATACCTATATTTTTATCTTGTTTAATTAACTCAATAATGTTATTAATAACTGTTGCCATATTTTGTAGTAACAGTCATATCTTGTATATACCTCTCATATCTTTTTTAATCTTTTCTATAGGAAAATGAGGGCCCAAAAGCAAGGTTACTTTACTTTGGTATATATCTACCTTTATTTTATTAAACTACAAACTTCCTTGATATATTGATTCATCTATTTATTCATATTGTTTCTCTATGTTTAACAGGAGGAATGGAGAACTGGTTTGAAAGCACTAAGAGTGGATTCCATTAGCAAACTAAAGAAGACTTTACCTGAATTAGCCAAAGAAGTTTGTAATTTTACATTATCCTTAAAAAACCAATTAAACACAGAAGAATCTAAGCAAAACGCTATTAAATTTTAGATCAAATTGGTATTTGGTTGTCAGGTCTGATGTATACATGCAGTTTTTAAGAAAATTTGCTATAAATTATGCTCATATACATATTTTTTTTTTATATTAAACAGGTCAGTAGGCCAAGTGATTTCCTTGATTTCTATTCATATTCCTTTCGCTATTGTCTTACAGGTACAGTGCTTTCCCTTCCTATTATAATAATTTTATTTTTTGTATTTCAACATTTTGAAATTTTTTGGTTAATTCCAGAGGACAAGCAGAAGTGCATAGACATTGAGAGCGCATGTCAATTGCTAAGCCTAGTTTTAGGGTTTCAATTTGGACTGCAAGTAGATAAATTTATTGAATATTTGAAGGTAAATTTTCTCCTTTTTATGCATATGATTTGGAATGTGGAAAGATTCATTTCATATATTCCAGACAAGAATAATTTAAATTACCTAAATACTCAAGACTATGGAAGTTTTATTAGTACCCAAATGTGGTTTAGTGTGATAATAAAATTAGATGCCATTAGCTCATGGCAAATCTGTTGTAATGTATTATGAGTGAGGCTATGGTACTATGCATAGCACAAATTGGTCCGTACTATGGATTAATATCTTTGTTTTCAAAGTTGAAATAGTCAATCTGAACTGTGCAACATGATTTCATATGAAAACATACTTGCAGACTAAATTTACATCTTTTTTTTTTTTATTTTTTACTATTTTTTTAGAAAGGTTGAAAATCACTACTTTTAAATGGTCTAAGGTTATTTGGATCAAGTGATTTTCTTCCACCTATATAGAAAATAGTAAAAAAATCTAAAAAATGTAAAATTTGATCTACAAGTACTTTTCTATGTGAAGATCAAAACAGTTCAGATCAACTCTTTGGATTTTGAAAATGAGAATATTAATTCATAGTATGGACCAATATGTGTTATGCAACAGTGATGGTCATTTGTGGAACTTTTTTGTACAATTTTCATTAGACTAGCATATTAAAGCATAAAGTTCTCTGTTCAGTATTCGTTTATCAGTAATATATTTCAGTTTTCTTTTTATCTGTATTTTAAATTTCGAAATTGGGTGTTGTAGAACCAAAGTGAGTATAAGGTGATAAACATGGACCAATGGATGGGCTTCTATAGGTTCTGCCATGAGGTAATATTTTATGTTTTCCACAATTTGTTCATTTAATATGTTAGGGTTTTGCACCAAACTTTAATATATTGACAAATTATAGAACAAAATACCATACCAGTAGTATATGTCAAGTACTTCATCCAACTACTGTGTACAATTAATGAGTTTAGATGCCATGGTCTCTCTCTCTCAAAGAATTTTTTGTTTTTCAGATACCATTCCCTTCTCTTGAAAATTATGATTCTGATCTTGCATGGCCACTGATTTTGGATAATTTTGTGGAATGGTTCCGTGAAAATCAAAAGTAGCTCTACTTCCCATTTATACTGGTATTTCATGGTTGCTGGCCTCTTCTTCCTCTTATTTCTCATGGTATTACTTTCTAGACTTTTCCTCTCTCCTTCTTACCTTATTTTGATCTATTTATTGCTTATATCTTAAACTCTGTTTATTTCTTGATATTATATTTACAGGACACTGCTGGAAATAGTGAGAGACAAGATGATGCTAGATTATATTTTTTTTTTTTAAATTGGGTTTTGTTTTGGTCAGTGGTACACTTAAAGAAATACAAAGAACCATCCATACCCTTTATTTCCCTCATATTTGCATCTCCTTGCTTAATGAAATGTTCCCATACTATATATTTTTTTTTTTCATATTTTTTGAATCTTGTAGTTAATTTAATATTTGCCAATTGTCTTCATTAATTTTTTTTACCATTATGATGTCTGATTTTGTTTAAAAAATGGCCATATTTGGGCAAATAATTTATCTCAGATTCATGCATCAAGTGTGTGAACTAGTTCTTCTTAGTAGTACTCTGAAAGGAAATAAACGGTACTCTGTTACACAGGTACCTAGATAGCCAAAAAGTAGGTATTTGGTATTAGGCACCAGCAGCTCTTTTGAGCTTTGTAACTTTAAATAGAGATTAGAAATCATAGTAAGTAGTAATCTTGTAAAATATTGAAAAGTAACAATAAAATTCAACAGAGCCTTGTCAATTATCATAACTTGTATGTTGGATTATTTTTATTAAGCAGCTTGGCCACTTGGGGTAAAATGCTCTAATTTAAATATTGAAATAAATTATCTACATCATGTGTATCTCATAGGGGGAGCATTGAACAATAGCAACAATCAATTTCTGAATCAGGAAGCACTGGACATGCATTTCAATTGGTGTTGATTTAATTCTTAAATAATCATTTTTTTATTATTTTTTTGATAGTGATGGCAAACAAAAAGACAACACATCATGCAAGTGTGGAAAAACTAACAAGATGCCAAAATCATGAAAGATACACAACAGATAATTAGATTTATAAACTAAATTTTAAGAAATAAAAGACAAACATTGAAACGCATCAATTTACATGATTTCAAATAACTGTGGCAAGATTCATGAACAACATGCCAGAAATCCCAACACCACAAGGAAATCAAAATTCTTGTGAAGTTTAAAAATCATCAGAAAAAAAAAAGGGATCACAACATAATATTTCTGATTGCAAATTAAGAACCTTGTAAGAGAATTAATATCTATCACACATTATAAGCTAGCCACTCACACAAGCAAGTTCCCTAAACCCCTCTTTCTATTATCATACAATTAGACCCTCCCAACCATCCACGTGTCAACAGCTGATTAGCCAAAACTTACACGTCAGTTGGTGGCGTTTCACCAGGCTCCACCTTTCCCTGAGCAGACCTAAGCATGAAGCTAACGCCACCTTCATTACTGTCTCTATTCTTACCGGAATCTTCGTCGGTGTAAACATACGCCATTCCCCCGTGGCGAGTCTGATCCATACCAGCTAACTCCACTTCGGCCGAAACCCTAAGCAAACCAAGCTTATTCAAGAGCAAAAACAAAGGCCCCATGGTTGCGCTTACCCATCCAACTATGGCGAGAATTGCTACGATATGTGCACCCAAAAGCCGACCGCCACCTCCCATAAAGAGACCATAGGGACGGCCCGGGCGACCCGGATAGACCTGGTTCACGTACTTCTCACGTGCAAATAGCGAAGTAAAGATGATACCCCATGCACCGCAACCACCATGCAATTGAGTAGCCTCTAACGGGTCGTCGAATTTTAACTTGGCTGCAAGCATATTGCCACCAATTAAGACCCAAGCAGAGATGAACCCGCAAATCACTGCGGCCCATGGGTCCACCACTGAGCAACCTGAGGTGATTGCCGCAAACCCACCGAGAAGCCCGTTACACACATCAATTACATTCCAGTGACCAGTTTGAAGGCGCTTGCCAAAAAGCGTGGTCAACCCGGCAACACTACCGGCGAGAGTTGTAGTGACAGCTGTACGGCCAACAGCTGACCATTGACCGTTGATTGACCCAGATGGACCGTAGCTTATGTCGATTTTATTGAATGAACCCGGGTTGAACCCGTACCAACCGAACCAGAGAAGGAAAGTACCAAGAACAACTAATGTTGCACTGTGGCCACGTAATGCCACTGCACGGCCGGCATGGTCAAAGCGCCCAATACGTGGCCCCTCGATAAGCGCACCCCATAAACCGGCAATTCCACCAACCATGTGCACTACGCCTGAACCGGCAAAGTCGATCACACCCGACTTGAACAGGAGCGAATGATTTGATCCTCTCGCGGCACCGGCCCAGCCATCAGTAGCCCAGAACCAGTGGGACACAACCGGGTAGACAAACCCGGTAAGGAAAGCCGAGTAAATCAAATAAGCAACAAACTGTGTCCTCTCAGCTATAGACCCTGAAGTGATACCGGCAGCAGCAATGGCAAAGGCCCATTGATAGAGAAAGAACGGGTAGTCGAAATTGGTCTCAGGCATACTCTTGAGACCGAAGAAATGTTTACCGATGAAGGCATTAGAAGGTGTTCCGAATGCAAACGCAAACCCGAAGAGATAGTAGAACAAAGCGCCGGCACAAGCGTCGAGAACATTAGTGAGCATGATGTTCATGGTGTTTTTCGCACGAACCGACCCGGCACAAAGCATGGCGAAACCGAGTTGCATGGCGAAGACAAGGTAAGCTGAGAAAAGGAGGTAGGTTGAGTC
This sequence comes from Carex pumila, assembly GCA_033356055.1. Lineage (NCBI taxonomy): Eukaryota > Viridiplantae > Streptophyta > Magnoliopsida > Poales > Cyperaceae > Carex > Carex pumila. The sequence goes on along the minus strand of JARJHM010000639.1, from coordinate 10,655 downwards.
GATGGCATAAGCCGTGTCGGTGAACTGGTTCGTGACCGAGTCGAATTGGCCACATATCAAGTCAGCGGCGCCGGTCGCATTACTGGCGCCGGTTAGCATTGATGCCAGGTTAGCCGAGCAAGTCGACATGTTTAGAGAATAGGAGAATGTGATTGGTGTAAAACTGCAATTAGAGAGAGTAAGAGGAGAGGTTGCTTTATATTAAGAAAGATGAGGAGGGGAGAGGACTGAAGGTAAAGACAAAAACAGACTAGAAAAATAATTTCAAAATATTTCAAAAATTAAAAAAAAAATACATAATATTTGTTTATATAATTTAGTATTTAAAAAATACAAGTTGAATTGTTCTCTTGTAATAACTCTATAAAGCTACTAAATAGGAAAGAAACCTTTTTATGTAGGGTTTTGTTGGTACCTGTGTCCCTGTTAAATTGGAAATTTTTTGGGAAAATGCAACAAACCAAGTTTTAAATGTGAACTGAACAACATGCCTCGAATGTTGTTTAAATTCCAAATTTCAAAAAATTTAAATTTCAAGCTTGCTAGACTACCCAACTAGATCATCTCTACATGAATTAAATTAATTAAGACATTTAAAAAAATAATAATAATAAAATATTCATAATCCAAACCTATGATGTAACCATGATGTCTTATTGAACTTTTCCTCTTACAAATTCAAAGAGTTGACTATACAAAAAAAATATATAGCACCAAATTCAGACTATTTTATTTTTAGAATTTAAAATGGGTTTTTTTCCACCTGTTAGGTGAACTCATTAAATAGGTAGCCGGTTTCTTCTTTCCTTCTTAAATTTTAAATTTAGATTCCTTCATTGACCAAAACAAAGATTCAAAGAATTCATGAGAACCACACATCTCAAAATAAATAAATAAATAAATAAATAAAAGTCCCTCTATCTTATCTAAATTATATTATGTTAATTGTCAATTTCAGGAGATTATGAGCAATGTATAACCTTAATATATAGGCTATATATTTCTTTTATGGGTTTAATAATTGAAGCTTATTTGTTAACTCTAAGACATTTAATTTTAATTCAGAAATAATATTAAATTAGCAAAAGATTAATTACGAAAAGGGGATGACAATTGAGATATTATTTTTCTGATTTATGCTAAACAATTAATTGTAACTTTTTATTGCTTATCATTCTTCATAATTTAGAAGTTGGTACTAATTTTAAAACTAAAAGTACGTATTTGACATTGAATTATTCTTCATAATATTAATTATATTTCTGAATTTCATCTTCATAATATTAATTACGTATTTGAAAAAGTACTTTTTATTGCTTATCATTCTTCATAATATTAATTATATTTCTGAATTTCATCTTAAAACTAAAAGTACGTATTTGAAAAATAATTTAATTTGAAAATGAGAGTATACTATTAAAAAAATTAATATAAACAATTATAGAAATTTCAACAGATAATAAATAATTAATTTTTGACATTGAATTATGTGATATACCCCAAATATAACAATTATTTCTTAATAAAAATAATAATTTTCATCATACAATTAAATTTAACAATAATTAATTACTCATCCAACGATTAAAAATGATCAACATGCTAAAGTTAATCGATCAAAATATTTAGTGCTGTTTTTGAATGATTTTCCTTTTTCATGTCTTAATCAAGTACAAAGGAAATCATATAAAAACATTACTTTAGAAGGAACAACATTTAAGATTTGTATTTTGAATTAAAAAAGTAATGAAGTAATTTAATTGAAACAAATAAAAATTTCAATGACTAATAATGAATAAATAAAAGTTGAATAACTTCGTGACAAATGATAAAGTTCAGTGACTTCTAACAAAATTTATCCTGATTTAAATAAAATAAAAATAAAAACAAAAACATCCTTCTAAATCACCACTAACAGCAACAGAACTATATATTCATAGCTTAAAGAAAAGATTGCAACCACAATATCACCAAAGAAAAATTATTTTTTAGGCGTGCCAAAAAAAAAAAATGTCTTTGCCTCTTTGATAGTGTAACTTGTGCTAAATTAATACGTGTCTAGGCGTATCAGCTTGTACCTTACTGACACGTGTCTTGTCTCTGCCGTGCTAAATAATACTAATTTATTCTCATACACGACACGGACACATGTAGATACGACACTTCATGCCATATCGAGATGTTAAACATTTTTTAGAGTAGAACTAGGGTGCTCTTAAGTTGATCAAAGTGTTTGATGAGCTTGACTCTAAAATTTATCAAATCGATTTCAAATAACAAATTTGAACCGTTGAAACCGTCTACCTTACGTATGATGTGTCTACATGTGAAATTTTTAAACATTCGAATTAATTTAGTATAAAGTCAAGCAGTCAAAAAATATTCAAAAAATGAATGCACTAAAATTAATTTATTAACCTTTTAATTTTGACCGATTGACTTCATACTAAACTAATTCGAATGTTTAATTTCACATGTACATGCATCACACATAAGGTAAGCAGATTTCAACAGTTCAGATTCGCCATTTAAAATCGATTTGATAGATTTTAGAGTCAAGCTCACCAAACACTTTGGTGATCTTGAGAGCACCCTAGTTCTACTCATTATTTATACTACACTATAAGTATATAATGTCTTTCAAGTAAGAATATTATTTATTTCAATAATTACTGTTAATCATACTTTATTTAACCAAATTATTATTTTTATTTATAACAATTGATGGAGGTGAAACCCCGTCATCACCAAAATAGAGGCACTATGTTCATCAATTTTGTCAAACTTTACTGCTAATACTAATTAACATCTTACTTTTTAAAAATATAATAATAATAATAATATTTACACAAATTAATTTTTCAACAACAATTTAGCAATTGGTCAAAATAAAATTCAAAAGTCAAATATCCCGTCTGAGTTCTGACTATATTTATAATAATAAAGTTATGTATCACATATTTATTAATGAGGTGGTGGCATTTAATGTTCTTGTCCCCCAACAAAACGAGAAATATTATTTTTTGAAAAATACACTATTATTTGGAAAAAAAAAATAGTAATAGTTGTCCTATATATTGTTGTTTTTGTTTTTTAAACGCATCTCTACATATCAGATAATTTTCTCCTTTTCTCTTGCTATTATTAAAACAAAAGGATTTAATTTGTTGACTAAAGTAAAAAAAAAAAAGAAGTGCCTTATTAATTAAGATGCGTTAATAATTTGGGAAGGGTGTATGTGTTTTAAGGCGTTTATATTATTTCAAATATAAAACAAGATCAGTCCGACTAATATGTTTTTGTAAGCACTTCGATTGAAATACTTTTGACAAATTTCAAAATTTCACATTCGAAACATCAAATTAAGTAGCTCAGTAAATTAGTTATATATTAAACTTGTAGAATACAAAATTTTACTATTTTTATAATTTGTTTACTATTTTTTATGATTTTTAAAAGATAGACTTTTTTGACATACAAACAATGCATCAATTGTGCACATATTTTCTCTCTCTTTTTACCGCTTGACTTGATGTTAAATGAATTCAAAATTTTTTTTTTTTATATGTAAATGAAGCTCTCTAGAAGTATATTGGTTTGAAGAGTTTGGATATTTCGTTTGAAGCTGATCAGATGAATTTTGAATTGGAAGCATTTGAGTCGAAATGCTACTAAACACATATTAGCCATACTCTATAAAACAATATTATACATTATTTTTTCAATTTAATTTTATTAAAATATGAACATCATTTATAAGTGTTCAAAGAGTAAGGCTTGGGTGCTATGAATAGCATAGATGGCTACGGTGCTACAACTCAATATTTGAATTTTCAAAATCCTAATAGTTGATCCAAACTGTTCATCTTATTCTCCATATTAATATGTGTTTGGAGACCAAATTTTACATTTTTTGAAAAAAATTTACTATTTTTTTAGCTAGGTAGAAAATAACTTAATCTAAAAAATTTTACACCGTTCAGATATTTGATTTTCTACGTATCTAAAACAATAGTAAAAAATTTCCAAAAAAATATAAATTTTGGTCTCCAAACACATTAATATGGAGGACAAGATGAAGGGTTCGAATCGACCGTTAGAATTTTAAAAACTCAAATATTAAGCCGTAGCACCGTAGTCTTCTATGTTATCCATATCACCCAAGCCATACTTGTGTTCAAATCAACACTGAAAGTACGACATAAACTTCAAAACTAAAGTTATTCATTGTTTAATAAAAATAATCATTACTAATATGAGGAGGGATCAAGTTACAATATTTTTTGAGTTACAACAAGTTACAACAAGCCTTTTTTAAAATTTGAAAGTTCAAATCGTCGATCCAAACCGTTAGATATGATCTCTACAATAAAATGTGCTTGGAGACCAAATTTTATATTTTTTGGAAATTTTTTATTATTTATTAAGATGGGTACAAAAACTAGTTAAATTTAAACCATTGAATTTTGTACCCATCTTAATAAATAGTAAAAAAATTCCAAAAAATATAAAATTTGGTCTCCAAGCATATTTTATTGTAGAGATCACATATAATAATTTGGATTGACGATTTAGACTTTCAAATTTTAAAAAAAACTTGTTGTAACTCAAAAAATGTTGTAACTTGATCCCTCCTCAATATGATATATATAGTCATTACTGCCAACAACTTCAAACTAAATTTTGTTCAATAAAATGAAAAAAATGTCCTGCTCCTTTCTTTTTTCAATTGAACTCATGCTTCCGTAAAAATAAAATATTAATTGCGGCTGCACTTCCCATAAAGAATCAATTTCCTTGCCCCCTTTATGATTTAATTTGACTAACAAATTAAATAAGATTTTATTTGTGCACCCTTTGAAGATGAACATTTTTTATGGTTTATATTATGCTTAGGTTTGAACATTTTTTTGTGTTTTTATAGACTAAAAGAGAACACAATTTAAATAGCCAAAACATATAGACAAAAACAAGTAGAACTAGGTGTTCTTAAGTTCATCAAGCTTTTTGGTGAATTCAAGTCTAAAATCTAACAAATCGGTTTCAAAAGATGAATCTGAAATATTGAAACCTACTTACCTTATGAATGATGCTACTACATGTAAAAAAATTTAATTTTGAAATTAATTTTATATAGAGTTAGGTGGTCAAAAAAGTTTCAAAAAATAAATGTATTAAAATTAATTTATTATCCTTCTAATGTTAACCGCTTGACTTTATACTAAATTAATTCGAATATTTAAAATTTTCACATGTAGACACATCACTTGTAAGGTAAGCAGAGTTTAACAGTTCAGATTCGTTATTTGAAAACTAATTTAATAGATTTTAGACTTGAGTTCATCAAGAAATTAGGTAACCTTCCTCGGTGAACTTAAGAACACCGCAGTTCTACTCGACAAAAACAATCACACAATAAGAACTAAAGAAAGGTTTAATAAGCTAATTTAAATGGATAATTTCAGAAAAAAATGCTTCACCAAAATATCTGTAATAGAACTAATGCAGTGAATCATGACACTTCTTGGTCTTTGTAACTCACATTTATTTCATTAGAAATTGGACAAATCAATGGACTATGCATTTCGCCATAATTCTTTTAAAAACACTTCTAATATTTACCTTTTTTTTTTTTCTTTTCTATAATTTTACTAATAATTTTGCATCTCTTATAAAGCAATCAAGATTTATTGTAAAACATTACATTTCGATCACTTGCTCCCCTCTGATTTACATCAATTATTTATATTTATATATATATTTTTTCATAGTTTTAATATATGAGATGGGCTACGGTGAGTTGCGAAGTAAAGCGACTATTTTACTTCACGCTTATATTTTGCAATTTTAAAGTTTAAAACATCGATCCGAATCATTTAGCTTGTTCTCCATATTGAAATGTGCTTGGATACCAAATTTTATATTTTTTGGAAATATTTTTACTATTTATTAAGCAATTTTGAAAATCGCTGATCTGATGGTCCAGAAAATTTTACTGTTTCTACTGTTCACAGCAAAACAGAATTTTTAAAAATGCTTAATAAATAGTAAAAAAATTTCAAAAAATATAAAATTTGGTCTCCAAGCACATTTCAATATGGATTAAACATTTAACGGTTCAGATCGGTCAGTTGGACTTTCAAAATAAAAATATAGCGTGAAGTAGAAACGCGTTTTACTTCGCAACTTATCGTAACCCATCTCTTTAATATATTATATCATATTTCATATACTTTATTTAATTAATTACTACATCTTACTTTATTGCACTGATGAATATTATATACTAATTATCTTTTAAAGCGATTCAGATTTTATTTAATTTTTAACTAAACAGAAGGTGGTGGTGAGATGGTATAAAGACCATGGAGAAATAATTTCAGTAGGTTTCACCTTTTTCATTTCAGATTTCTTTTCTTTTTTATTTATTTATTTATTTATTTTAATGAGAAAAGGATCTTTCTTCCTTTTGGTTATCCAAAAAGAGTAGCTAGCTTCCAATTTTGCCGTACAAAATAGGTAGTTTGGGAGAGGTCACAATTAATCAACCCCAAAAAGAAGGACACTTAAGAAATGGTTCAAGGCTCCAAGCACCGGCTCATCCTTATGAGTTTGATAATTTGATCTGAATTTGTATAAATAAATTAATTCACTTGTGGATTATAAAAAATGTATTCGATATTTATTGAATTCACATATAAAATTTGAAAAATTATTTACTTTAATTATTAAATTCGTATTTGGATATTGCCCGATTTGAATCTGTAGTCTATTAAGAATTATTATTATTTTTTAGCAAAATAAGAATTATTATTTTTAATACATTTAATATATTTTGAGGTATTTCAAAGTTCCATATGATGTATGTTTATGACAAAATTAATCATATATATTAGTTAAAAGTTAAGTTATTATTCTTAATTAGTAGCTATATAGAACTAGGATGTTCTTAAGCTTGCTGAGGTATTTGGTAAACCTAACTCCAAAATCTATTAGATTAGTTTCAAACAATAAATCCAAACGGTTGAAACCAATTTACTTCATGAGTGATGAATTTACATGTAATGTTTTTAGAATTTAGAATTAATTTTGTTTAAAGTTAAGTGGTCAAAAGGTGTTACAAATGAATGCACTAAAATTAATTTATAAACCTTCTAATTTTGACCGCTTAACTTTATACTAAAATAATTCGAAAACTTAAAATCTTTGCATGAAAATTCATCACTTGTGAAGTAGATGAATTTCAACGGCTTAGATTTATCGTTTAAAATCGGTATAATATTTTTTGGAGTTAAGATCACCAACACCTTAATGAGCTCAAGAACACCCTAGTTTTACTCATGTAATATAATATAAGAGGAGGGTTCAAATGCCTCCATTTTTTGTGCCTCCATCATGCCTTAATTTTTCAAAATTTTAAAACTTAAACCCATTAGATGTGGTCTATGTTATTTTCTCTATGTACTTATAAAAAAATATGACATTTCAATTTTGTTTTTATGTAAATCAATAAATTGAAAAATCAACGTCTAGAAATTATCCATATTAGTACGTTTTTTTACAAGCTCTTGATGGCAACCAAATAAAATTCAAATATCATAATTTGTTACATGTGCATAGATAAAAATGATGTAGATCATATCCAATGGTTTTATTTTGACTTTTAAGTTTTAAATTTTAAATTATTAAAGTTTTTAAAAATGAAGACATGGTGAAAGTACAAAAAAAATCGAGGCATTTGGGCTCTTCTCATAATATAATTATATTTGCTTGTGTTATGCATATATTTTGTAAATTTTGATATTATAAATATCTTAATTTTGGATGGGTATTACTGTAGAATGAACAGTACATCCCCTCTTTTCTAGCGATAACATTTGATATGGTTCTATTTGGATCTAAAATCCGCTATCACGTCCGTGGATCCGAAATTTAGATTCATATATCCTCGAAATATTCGAAAAATATTCCTGAATTTAATTTATTGAATCCTTTGCCTCACGGTAGAAGATTTCAGTGATGTGATTTGGTAATTAAATGTTAGGATTCAACTGAATTTAATATCACATCATAAATGATACTTTTTTAAACATAAAATGAGAAATAAAGTTCATAAAAGTTTAGTCAATGAAGACACAAAATGGATATGAAATGATGGCGACTTAGAATCTGACATCTGACCTTGGAATTCAAAGTTTGTGGTGTCATTATGAAAAGGAACCAAAAACAAATTAAATTATGATACACCGTATCTAACCAAATTATTATGTTCCATCCAACAATCTCTAAAGTTTGCAAATCTAATTAATTACAACCACATTACATTAAGGGTAAATTTCATGTGTACCCCTCAAAAAATTAGAATTTACTTATTTTTCTCTCTCTAAAATTCATAATATCACATTTGTCCTTCTAAACTTCAAAAACTCATAAATTTAACTATGTTCATTTATTTTCAAAAACTCATTTTAAATTTATGAAGTACGTATTTTACCTTTCATTAAAAAATAAAAAAAAATATAGTTTGTTTTTGAAAAATGCCAGTCTTCTATTTGACCAGTTTTTGAAGGTAAATTGGTCATTTCACTACCTTTACACAATGCCATTTAGATATTATTGTGTAAGCATCAGAAGTACACAAATGACTCATTTGCCACTGAAAACCAACCAATTAGAAGACTGATATATTTCTAAAACATGATATTAGTTTTTATTTTCTTAATGAAGGATAAAACTAATACTTCATAAATTTAAAATGAATTTTAATAGGAAAGACAATAAAATGAGTAAATTTGTGAGTTTTTGAAGTTTAGAATAAGAATGCTATCATGAATATTAGAGGGAAAAAAATACGTAATTTCCAAGTTTTTGAGGGGTAAACACGAAATCCCCCCTTATATTAAAATCCTGTTTTGTATAACAAAATTTGTCAACAAGACAACGACCAGACAACAAATTTAGAACAAGTCTTCTCTCCTTATGTTCTAAAAAGCGAAGAACATCAATCAGCATTAGATGCTTTACATTTACGCCGCCAGTTCTTTTCAGATGTCAATTTCTCAGTTTCTATAGTTAATATAATTTTTTATCCTGTCATTTTGTGATATAGTCCTTGTGTTAAGTTTTGTTAAATTTTTTTCAAGTTTATTAACTTCAAATTAGACTAGAATTAGTCTAGTAACAAAAAGTAATTCATATTTTTTTTTATATTTAAATATAAGAAACTTGGTTTTATTTTTATTTTTAAAAAAATAGTTGGATGGCTATGCACATAATAAATAATATATCTCAATGTAAAGGCTTGATCATCAATTTTTCTCAAAGAAAAAAATTAAGCTTTGAAATTCTGATGTAGTTGGTAATATCAATATTTTTCTCAAAGCTGTTGATTTTGTCACAAAAGCTACATTCTAATTATAGGTTGTTTAATTATTATTTTTGTTTATATAAGCAATTGTAATTTTGATCAATAATTGAGCAGCTTGAATTTGGGTATACAGTCAACTCACGTAATTATTTAATAACATTTAGATTAAATTTTAAATGATTCTTAATATTTAATTATAACAGTCCACTGTGAGGTTCAGTACGACTTTTCTATCTCTATATTTATGTCACTCCTTTCTATTTTTTTCTTCAGCAAAAAAGTTGAATTTGGCAAATTAATTTCTTTGTTCATTATGTCATGAAGTTGACACTCCAACCAATTAATTTTGTAAAATAACACCTACGAGTTTCCACAATTGAATTTTCAAATAATTGGACTACATGAATATCATTTTATATATATATATATATATATGTCAATGAGATATTTATTGCATTTTTATATTGTTAATGGTGGAGCACTGTGCAACTATAATCCTAAATATTCTTCACATAATTAAAATCATACACTTATCACAAGATTAAAACTAAAGAAAAAAATTAGAAGGAAGAATAACGATATCATGCATAGTAATGAGATATATAAATCTTCCTCATGTTTAATCATATTTTGCATACTTCTATACTAACTAGATGATTAAGCTTCAACAATTATTTTGTATAGTTTTTTGTTTTATCAATCTATTTTTATTATTTTTTATTTTTCACAACCTCAATTAGATTTATAGATCCTATTGGTTTGTTGATTTACTATTAATTAAGCATGAGAAGGTTTGTTGCGGTGGGTTGAGTTTTGGCCATTAGTGCTATATTTCTTGTTGTATTTCTCAGTTGGACCCGTTTGAATGAATGATATTTGCTCGTTACACACTAAATTACACGGATTTGATTGCAGAAATTACTAATACAAATTCCAATTCTCATTTGTGCATCGAACTGTATGGGTGTCAACGAGACTGTATCCTTCCCGTAGTCCCGTACCGCACCGAAGTACAAATAAATTAACGGTACCGAACTGGATCTGAATGCGTCAACGGGTGCCTAATAAGGGCTTCATCATATTAAAAGAAAAAAAAAGGTGGGGTCAACAAATACGATACAGATTAGGTGAAAATATTTTTATACCTGTATCCGTAATGATAATGAAAAAAGGTTTTACCTGAGACAAATGAAAGAAAGAAAAATAATGAATACAACTAATTTACATTATAAAAATTTTAATAAAATATAAAATTTTATTGTATCATTTATCATTTTCATACAAATAT